>CAVLJG010000005.1:100091692-100612115 GCA_963669975.1 Acanthoscelides obtectus
TCCATATTGATTTTCACTTAAAAATTTTGAATTTTGTGAGGTATCGAATCATTCTAGTAGATAAAACTTTTTCAAAAACCTTTGCTACACTGGATATTATTGATATTGGTCTATAGTTGTTAACATCTGTTTTTGTTCCTGATTTATGTATCGGTATTATATTACCTTTTTTTAAAATTGAGGGATATATGCCAGATTCAAAGCATTTGTTGATTAGGTAAGTGAGTGGTTCTGTTATGTCCTCGGCTATAATTTTCAAATGCTCGCTTTTAATACCATCGAACCCAGGACTTTTCCGATTTTTTAAGGACATAACAGTGGTGTATACTTCACATTGCTCGACTTATCCAAAATAAATGAGTTCAAAGTTCTTTTTGGAGGCTGAGTATTTTGTACATTTGCTTGTATATTACTTGCTAAATTTTCGCCTATGTCAGTAAAGAATTGTACAAATTCATCGCATATCTGTTGAGTATTTTTTAATACTGTTCCCGATGTTGATTTAACTCAGTGACACACTCTTTAACTTTTGTTTTCCCAGTAATCTCATCAATAGTTGTCCAAAGCCGCTTAGGATCATTTAAGTTATTATTCAATTTATTTAGGTAATGTTTTCGTTTGGTTTGCCTTACAAGCTCTATAAATTTATTTTTATATTGGTTTGTAGCAGTCGGTATTCTCTGTAGTTGGCGTTAGTTTAATTACATTATATAGTCTTTCTTTTCTATTGCCGATGTTATTAATCCTTTGGTAATCCAGGCATTTCTGCTTTTCTCTTTGTGACTATTATTACTTTATTGGTACTAATATCTATTAGTTTTTTTATTTTCTCTATGAACAGTCCCATTGCTTTGTCTATATTATTTATAGAGTATAATTGTTCCCAGGATTCTTGTTTGACATTTGATATTAGTTTTGAATTGTCGACAAAAATTTGTAATTTTTCTGGTTGTTATTAACGGTAGGGATGTTAGAATGTTTTTCATTTGAAGATATCAGTAAATAGTGGAGAAGTGGTCAGTAATACCGCTTTGTAGGATTATTGGTATACAAGTAATTTTGTTGGATAGGTCTTTTACATGTGCCACTGATGGACCTTGTAGGTAGGTTTATATAGGACAGAAATCCGTTACTTGATAGGATATTCAAGTATTCATTTGTGATGGGATCATCGTCCAAAATATTTATATTGACATCTCCCAAGAAAATATGTTGCTTTAAATGAACTTTATTTTGATTTTGAAAAAAAAATTCAATATTCTTTAAAAACTCGTGGGGTTCTGAACATGGCGGACGATAAATTGCAGATACCTCAATTTTGTTATGGTTAATTTGGATCATTATGTTAAAATTTTGATTCCATCGGTGAAGTGATGTATCATGATTATATTGCAGTTATTTCTTACAAAAACTATCACCCCATCGTTTTGGTTATAAGTGCCAAAGTTATACAGCGTGTCATATCCCTGCTGATTGAAGCAAGAAATATCAACCACTTGCCACGTTGCAGTTAAAACTATTAGATCAAAATTGTACCATATTTGGTCGAGTAGTATTTTTAAGTAATCAATGTTGTGTTTTATACTCCTTAAGTTCATATTAAAAATTCGAAATTTTGCATCAGAATTTTGTGTACATAAATTAAGTTCATCGACGTTTTGTGCTATATTTGTTGCAATACTTGGAATTTGGAAATGATTAATGTATTTATTTATTGACATTTTTAGGTCCTCTTTAGAGATAGGAGTAGTAAAAGATGAACTTGAATTTTCAAAAAGTATCCTTAAGTTTTGTTGTTCCTGATAATATTTATACGATGGACAGTTTTTGTCGGTAGGTGAGTGGTTAATATTATAATTTTTTTTATATCTTTCATTTCCATATCTACAGTTGCAGCATTCTATTGATACATGCTTACAATTTCTCCTTCGTGACCGTTGCCACAGTTGGCACATATCTTCTCATTCCTGCAATTCTTTCTGTATGATTAAAACGGTAGCATTTTCTACACTGAGAAATGTCGTTATTTTGATATACTGTCAAACATTGCCATCCCAGAAGTATTCTTCTATTATTGTCTTCGAAGATTTTTTTGAATAGCTTTCCAGAAGTTTCCGCGTAGATAGTGTAATTGTTTCTTGATGGAAAATATTTGATAAACTTTACTTGTATGTCTCCACTCTGAATCATATAATTCTGATGTATAAGATCTTCTTCAATTTGCTTTTCATTCGTTTCTCACTACTTTTATAATTTATTATTTTAATTTTAGGATTTAACATTTTCGGCTCAGTAACTTGGTATTTGTCATTCAATTTATTTTGTAGTTCATCTTTCAGTTTATTATGGTTTGATTCATCAATTTTTATATCAATTCCGCCATTTTTTGGGTTTCTCACACTTTCTATTTGAATGTTCAGAGAGGAAAGATTTATTCTCTTACTCATTCTCTTCTCGTATTATCGCAAGATTGTTTTTCTTTTGGAATAACTGTGATGCATTTCAGTGATTGCCTTTAGTAATAGGTATCGTTTGTTTTAAGATTTCTGCGTATGAATTTTCTTTTACTAACTGGTTTTTCTCAACTTCGTCGAGTCTCATATTAATTCTATTAATGCTGATGCTATGGCATCCTTCTCAGTAATACTTGCGGTTACTGACAGTTGCTGCTCTTTTAGTTTTAAATTTTCGTTATTGAGCTGACGAATTATTTCCTCCTTTTCTGCTAGTGTTTTCTTCAGGGATCGATTCTCTTGTAATATCTTTTTTACATTAGTCGAATCAGGTCGATTTTCTTCATCTGTGATGCAGTTTTTTTCATTCTCGGGCTTTCTTGTTGTTCTTCTTCTTCCTTTTTCTTTTTGCGGGTCATGACACTCTGTATAGAGATTTCTTGTGTAGTGTGAATTAGGAAGGACAAACTGTCAACTTGTCAATTTTACGTCACTCCGAGGTTATATAAATATGGCCGAAAACGACTGAAAACTGTAGAATCCGCTGCACCAATGTATCCAGACCCGTACTTTATCCTTATAAATGGAAACTCTTCGCCAAAAGGTTATTTCATGGACTGGGTACCAACCAAATTCTTGACAAGGTAGGACGAGATCGTTGCTTATTTACTACTGTAATCTATAGGGGGATGGCTGCAGACACGACCTGCATCTTTCTACGTGGAAGGAATCGGCAAGAAATCAAACGACACGGAAATATTGTTCGCAAAAGATTCATTGTTTCCCTAGCTGTGTGACAAGTTGCTCCGTCCAGGTGGAACCACATGTCTTGCAGGTCAAATTGTTGGATTTTAGAAGCCAGAAAGTTTCTCATCATATGACGGTAGCGCTCGCCTGTGACAGTAGGAGAATTACATGCAGCGTCTTCAAAGAAGTAAGGTCCAATGAGACCTCCATACCAAACACCGCACGAAACTGTGACTCGACGAGGATGTAGTGGTCGTTGATAGATGACACAAGGGTTCTTTAGTGCCCAGGTACGATAATTCTGCCTATTAACAAGTCCGTTCATATCGAAGTAGGCTTCATCGTTCATTATCAGTTGTCGGTAAGAAACGTCACTTTGGGTATTAAGCTGCAATGACTGCATGACTGTATTGACGGCGACTTCCATGGTCACTAGGCTGTAGTTCTTGAGTTAACTTAATTTTGTATAGCCGCAAATACAAGCCTTTTTTAAAATAGTGTGGCGAATACCCAGTTCTGGAGAACGATGTCTGGTAGACGTTTCAGGGCGCTCCACTACACTTTCACGAACCGTCTCGATATTTTCCGGAGCACGAACAGTTCGAACACGGCCCGACCTTGACAAGTCTTTAACTTCACCTGTTTGTTCAAATTTCGGCACCAACTGACGAATGGTGTTGACACTGGGCACATTATTTCGACCGAAATCTTGTCGGAGCATCCGGAACGTTGCAACAACCGACTTATTACTTAAACGATTCGTTTTAACAATACGGACGCGTTGTGGAATCGTGTAGCACTCCATGATGAATTGTTGGACTCACGTGATTTAAACAACTACTACGGCGCCACCTAGTGAAATTCGTGTATCGAAAATGGCGCGCCATTTAAATCAGTCAGTTACATATTGGCCACCCTTGTACAGAGTCAAAGCTTGGTGTAGTGGAATCCAGCTCAGTTTTTTTACATAAGACACTGAAAGTTATCGCGGTTCATCGCATATTAACGAGGGGTAAATCCATAGCTGTCTCGTACCTGCTCCTGACTGTTCATGACTGACGAGTTAGATGAAACTTATTAGACTTATCGGAACAACGCTATTGTGGCTGGCGTAGGTCCTTTATTGCCCCAGACCCTTCATATATTTCAGCAAAAAGTGGCTGATGGACACATGACGGCTGATTACCATCTTTGGACATTTTTTCGTAGAATGTGTTTTACGTGATACCTCACTTAGAACTCTTTTTTTATCAGCTCTTTATAGCCCTAGAATACAAGCATATTATGTTTGAAAATGACGTTTTGGCAGGCTGTGAATGTTGAGCGTTTTTGTACGTTGAATTGACTAATTATCAAAATCTTATGTTATTCAAATCTTCTCTCTTGGAAGGATCTATCTGAATATACAATAAAATAATAAAAGTTTCGCTTAAAAATAACAGATTTTAACATTTTTCCAATGGTATGTTCCGTGTTTTATAACATATCCAAATAGATCCTTCCGAAGGAAGAAGACTGAAGGATTGATTTTTAATGTTGCAAAAGCATCTTCAAACATTAACATTCATTTATATTTTACCTTAAAGCAACATCTAAGAAAATGTCTAGTAGAAAGATGTTTTCGCTTCGTAGATGTAAATATTAGTGCTTGTTCTTTTATTTAGTTTTTTTATTGTTTTTAATTGGCTAATGCATGTGTGCCGCTTGTCATGTTTTTTCTGAATATCTGTTCTTAATTCATTAATGTGTACCCAGGTACATTTCAAATGGCCATATTTTTTTATGTGAATTTAGAAGTTTTGCATGTAGATATGCCTAGATGTCCCCCTCCTTAGCGTTTGAGAAGCAGTAAGGTTTATTATAGCAGACTGGGTTCATGATATAGCAAAGGGCCTAATACTTGGCTGTTATCCAGCTGATAGTACAGGGTGTTCATTTGAAAACATCCCATCACGGATATATCGAAACCACTGATTGAAAGAAAAAACGCCGAGACACGTCAAAAAATTTGTCATGGGGGACAACTTTTTAACCAAAAAGTACTTCAGCCCCTTTCACCCTTTGCCCCTCAGGTTCATCCCATTAAAAATTTTAAGTGCCAATAGGTATCGAGTAATAGTTTGTCTGAAAGGTCTTTCAAAGTAATTTATTCAGAAGTTTGATTTTTCAAAATCGAACGATTCGTTTTCAAGGAAATTAGAAAAATCTTTATTCATCTTAATACGTTCAGATAGAAAACAAAAACACACGAAAATATCACTTTTCATTACAATACGTGTTCAAAATGCCCGTTATTGGCTAAATAATCATATAGGCGATGTTTATATTCCTGACGGACATTTTCAAAAACATGTTGTGGGATATCATGGCAGCCTTCGATGATACGTTGACGAAATTCTTCCAAACTTTTAGGTTGGGGAGTAAACACAATAGATTTCGAATTAAAAAGTCTAATGGCGTCATATCAGGACATCTAGCATGCCATTCTGGAGGCCCTCTTCGCCCTATCCATTTATTTTGAAACTCGTCGTCTAGCCACTGCCGAGCCGGAAGAACATAGTGAGGAGGAGCGGCGGCTTGCTAGAAATAAATTTTAATTTCACCAAGTATAGGGTTTCCATCCTCTTTGATGGTTCCAGTGTTAAGCGGATTGATGGTATTTTCCAACATATGACTTAGTTTCCTAAAATGCCTACCAATACATTAATTTTTTTGGGGTACTGAGTATCCCCTTCTATAAAAGCATGAGGACTTTCATTGCTCCAATACCTGCAATTATGTTTATTAACAAATCCATTTAAATAAAGTATGCATTCATCTCTAAGCAGATATCCTTTACATGAATGGTATTATTATTAATCGCATTTGTTCACAAGACTCACCTCACCTATTGAAATCATCTTCGGTTAGGTCTTGCAATATTTTCATTTTGAATGGATCAAATTTATGGAGTTTAGTAACTGTGTGTATAGAGCCTAATGAAATACCAGTCGCAGCAACAATTTTGCGTAATGAAGTATTAAGATTTATTACAAAATGACCCAAAACTTAAACTTGAGCGGCTTCATGAAAAACTCCCCGATGATCACGTTTTTCATTTGCAACAGATCCAGTTAGAGTAAGTTTAGTGACAAGGTCCAAAGCATATAAATGTGATGGCAGTCTGCCGAGCACATTGATTTTGGGATCCATAAATTAGAATCACTTACACTCTTTCGGCTAATTTTGGTAATAAAATCTGAATCAGTAAATTAATTTTCACTATCCCAAGGCAACTGACAGCAAATTAAGTGTTTTCTTTCACTTAGCAACAAATAACTAAACAGGTATAACAATAACTACAAATCGCCCAGAATATCCTAGTTGACGAAAGGAGTGCGGAACAAAATTCGGGTTGTTATTTGGTTTTTGCCACGTCTAGTTTCCGTTTTGAATTATACATGAATTGTAGATTTGGCAAACCTTAAGGGGCAACATTTTGAACGCTTATTGAAATAAAAAGTGATATTTCGTGTGTTTTTGTTTCCTATCTGAACACACTAAGATAAATAAAGATTTTTATAATTTTCTCAAAAACGAATCGACTGAATTAAAAAATGAAACCTCGAAATAAAGGACCCTGGGGGGCCGAGGGTGGAGTCGTTTTTGGTTGAAAATTGTCCCCCTTTGGTTTTCCATAAATCCGTCGTTGGAAGTTTTCAAATGTATTCCTACATGAACAGAAACGTATCCCGAACAAAAAACAAAAACAAGGCTGACTGATTTGATTACATTATTTTGCAGCACTAGTACCGTATTTCCCAGTATTTGCAAAATAACTAATAAACAGCACACGGCTAGTGAAACCATCCATACAAATTATCCTCAGATGAGCGTATTTTGGATATGCTGTCGCCGAAGCGTTGTGGGATCAAGCAGGATCGGTCTAAATTTCATGAAAACGCAGTTCGTGTGAATAACGTGGAACATCTATAATGAGTTGTAGCCGTTCAATGCAGATGGTGAATTTATATTCTAGGGGTATCAAGAAGTTTAAAACAAGATTTCACCTTATTTTACTTAAGAAATATTCCGACAAAGGACTCAGCGACCATCTTGAATTTCCTTGAAGTTTGTAGACTTTTTACACCCGTAGAAAAAGTAAGTGGCGAGGGTAAGGGACGAGGTGGTAATACTTTTCAAAGTACTTCATATTCAAGGAGTCCGATTTAGAATCCCCTTATTATTAGCTTAGAGGCATTAAAAGCTGCTTTAAGCAAACGAAGGCAATTAAACCTATAAAGGGCCAGTGGCATCCCCCCCAAAAAAATTTAATCAAGAATATACAATTCGACATTTAAACAGGGCCCTCTGAAATTCATGAAACAAATTCTACTCTGCGATAACGTACTAGTTGCTGGCAAAGATTCACTATACTCTAGGCGCTGAAGAAAGAAACTAAACCCAAACAAATACACGCATATTGCTCGTGAGTGAGTGTTTAGGCGCAGGAGACATTACAGGACCGCATCAAGATATTATGGGTAGTCATCAAAAATTTCATACAAGATAATTATTATCTTTACAGTAAATTTCAGTTAGAGATTCACAAATGAGTTAACTACACTTTTTAGTTATTAGTAAGTAAGCTGAGCGCACTCATTCAGAAGAGGAACTTGAATCTTCTGAATCGTTTAAATGAATTATTAGAGGTTCAATTTGGGTATCGATGACATTGTCCAAATCCCACATTTTGACCTCAACCTTCTCCCGAACGTGGCGGATACAGTTTTTCCATTCCTCTGCCGTAACTCTATTGACTGCGATGTGAAAGAGATTTTTAACATCAGAAAATTTATAAGTATTATTATTCGACGCCACGTATTGCTTTATGTTGGCCCAAATCAGCTCAATAGGGTTCAGCTCACAATGGTAGGGTGGAAGTCTCAAGACAGTTTTATTTTGTTTTTTGGCCATTTCGTCGATCATTTTAAAATCGTATTTGTATTTATGTCTATTGACTATACTTATCAATTCACCCTTGACCATTGTTTCATCAAAATCGATCTGTTTTGAGGCCAGCCATTGTTGTATGTTTGCTTTTTTAGTTGCCATTGTGGGAATTTTTCTATTTTTCTAGAATGGTACGGGGCATTATCCAGTACAATAACAGCGTTATTCTTCAGCTTTAGTAACATTTTGGAGAACCAATTTTCAAAGGAATTGCCGTCCATCTCCTCATGATAGTCCCCTGTCTTTTTTGATTCAAAGGCCCACAGTGCTTCGGGAACAAAGCCGTCTTCACTACCTACGTGACAAATGATCAGCCGTTTGCCTTTTCCTGGAAATAAATTATTCCTCACACTATGGATTGATTAAATTTGAAGGAATGAGGCAATTGAGTTCATTTAGCTGAATTTAAGAGTCACGGAATGCTGATCAAAAACTGAAAAACGTAGAAAATTGAAGTTTGCAACTTCTCAAAACCCATTCAAAGCAAATTGACTGCACCCAAAAATGATAATAAATTTCAAAATAACGCTTAAAAGAGGGTCGAAGTTTTTTTCCTAATGACTACACTGCGAATGCACCATTTTTGGAGAATATCACACATTATCTGCTATCACAGCATATTATTTGCCCGAATTTATCAAAATTAAATTGCCGGATAGATGAAGGAGCTTACCTGCAGGATTTTTCAATCCAGCCGAAAGACCGTCTAGAAAAGGCCTGCCTTGATGATGTTACTGATTTGTCGACCCAAACTTTCGCTTGAATATGTCCAGCATTCACCCACGTTTCGTCCAAATAGTAAATTTTTCTTTTTTCATCGCGAAACTTCCGAATCTTCCTAAGGTATTCCCTTCTCCACACAACAATTTCTTCTTTCTCTATTAACATACTGTTTCTTCCCCGTTTCAAGAATCGAAAATTAAGTTCCTTCAAAAGTTTTCGGAATGTGGTTCTTTTAAATGATGGAAGATCCTCATCAGCATTAACTAATCTTAATATCTTATCTACTGTAGGTATCTCATTTCGGAAGAAAAAATTATGCACTTTCCTCCTGATGGCAGTTCTGTCAAAGTCATCTACTCCGTCCGTTATCCTTTTTCTTGCAGGATACGGTTTTGTCTCAGAAAGTGAGTGAGTGCTCCTATATTCCTTAATGATCCTATAAACACTGGACCGACATACTCCAGAAATATGTGCTACCTTACATATAACTTCGTCCACGACCAAATCGGGTTTTTCTTGAATTTGGTTTTTGTATATATTTAATATTATTTGTTTTTCATTTGCACTTAAATGTAGCTTCTTAGCCCTTTTTTTGGGTGAGGTTGCGCTGATGTCAACCACTTCGTCGGCTGTATCTGTGTCAGACATCGTATCTTAGGCAATATATAAACAAAACGTTCCACTCGCGAAAAACGAGTATACGCTACTGAATGCGTAATGCGTATGCAATGCAATCCTGTGCGTGAATTAACTGTTAGATGCCTGTCGTGTCATCTACAATCACGTTTACAAGTCCAAACCTGTGCAGATTCGTAGAGCGCCGACGACTGCTAGTGACCTTGAATTTGTCTGTAGATCGATGTTACTCCAGTCAATTTAGGTTCAAAGTGGATGTTTTCTAAACCAATTTGTTGTTCCTACATCAAAAATATATCGATGATGTTTTGTACTGGGAGCTCATGAAAGATCCAGGTAACTTATTTTAACAGTCATCCTTTTTCTAGTCTCAAGATGACACGAAAAAGGGTCTGTGGATTCACTAGAAATACACTGCCGAGGATGTTTAGACCTAAAGTGACTGGAGTATATCCGTGGATGCTTTCGAGGGATCTGTTCACGTGCTGATCACTGTTTACGTTTAATGTCTTTCTTCAGCGCCCAGAGTTTAGAATTATCAGTTTTATTGAGATATTTCACTGGGAATTTGAAAAAATGAACATTTGCCTCTGTGATTTTTTAATATATGTCTATACGTCTTATAAAAATAGCCAAGAAAGTTTCTTTTTCAAAATACCCGGTAGGTTGAAGATGGGTAAGGTTAAAAAAATTTGCACAAAACGGTCATAAAGGAACCAGCACCCGAAATACGTATCTTGAAAAGGGACATATCGACCTTGGAACCAGCTGTCATTTACTTCATGTTCACTTGAAGTAGCTGTACGTCTTGCCTAAGCGTCATGGTACTAACTGTTATTTCGGGTTTTCCAATAGAGACTTGACAACTTTGAACTTTCACTGTGAACGCCCGTTTAAATCAATTACCGAACTGTCAGTGTCAAAACATTCAGTAAAGAAAGCATTTTTATCATGGTGAATTACACGAAAAAAAAATAATTAAAATTTACTACCGAAATTTCGAGTCGGTGATTGCAACTTTAAGAGTCTAGTAAGAAAATTTCTGTCCACATGTTCGCTGATGGATGTTCCCGTGTCAGTGAGTCAATAGGTTGGTCGAAGTGCTAAGAATATTCCTGCTGCCGTTCAAGCTTCCGTCTCAAACGAACGGAACACGTCAATTCCACGGCGTTCTCAAGAATTGGGCATCGCTCAGACCACACTATGGCGAATTTTGCGAAGAGACCCTTATAGGATCCAGTTAACTCAAGATCTGAAGCCGTTCGATCATTCTCGAATTAGGCTCTAGAAATGTAGCAAGAAAATTACCAATTCAATCGCAAAATCATCTTCCGTGAAGAGGCGCATTTTTGGGTAAGCGGATTCGTTAACAAACAGAATATGCGTTGTTGGTCAGGTGAAAACCCTCATGTGCTTCATACACAAAAAGTAACTGTATGGTGTGGTTGTTATGCCGGTGGTGTCATTGGGCCTTTTTTTTAGTTGATGAAAATGACCGTCACGTAAAATTCGCTACAGAGACATGTTGCAACGTTATTTTTTTGGTCAATTGGATGGGCTAGACATTAATGATACGTGGTTTCAACAAGACGGTGCCAAAAGCCACCGGGTGATAGAATCGACATATTGAAATCAAAATTCGGTGAACGTGTTATATTGAGAAATAGTCCTGTCTATTGGCCGCCTAGATCGTGTGATTTAACACCTCTCGATTTTTTTTGTTGGACTACATCAAATCATTGGTCTATGCCAACAAGCCGGCGTCGTTAGAGGAGCTCAGAGCCAATACTGAACGATGGTCGCTGTGCCGTTTCTCCATAGGTGGCGCTCATAGGTGGTAGGTGCAGACTGGGATAGTACTAAAGTTGACACTATACCGGTTGTTAATGATATTATATGGGTTTTATAGGTAACATCTCTGCGAATCACAGAGGTTAATTATGTTGACAGAATATAGTGTTCTTATTATTGAATATGTACAGTTTTCCAGCGTCTATTCACCTACCCGTTGAACGTTCACTATTCCGTACTAATCAGAACTACACGCTATTCGGCGTTTGACTATTATATGTACTAAGTGACATATAAATCCCAACACCCAGTCTAAATGGTGTTATTTTAATAAAATTTTGTATAAGTACTTAATGAAGCATAATAAGTAAATGATAAAAATTTCAAAATGATTGCACTGCTTTAAAGCCCTTTGACCTTTAATAATGTGTGGATGCACCCTGATGTGCTACGCATTCTCCAACGCGCCTAGGCATGCTTCTGATCAGGTGGTCAATGTCCTCCTGTGGTATCTCATTCCAGGCAACCACCAACTCCTCTCGAAGTGCTTCTAGAGTCTGAGGAGGGCGTTGCAAATTGAGCAATCTCCTACCCATCATATCCCACACGTGCTCAATTGGGGATAAGTCGGGAGATCTTGGTGGCCATGGTAACAATGTGACATCATTATGTTGAAAGAAGTCTATTGTGACTCTTGCAACATGTGGTTGGGCATTACCTTGTTGGAAAGTTGGATCTGCCAGGGTGTCAAGATAGGGTAAAAGATGGAGTTCTAGAACTTCGTGGATATAACGCTGCGCGTTCATGTTACCCCTGATGAAGATTAAAGGTGACCTGGAACCATAAGCTATAGCACCCCAAACCATAACTCCAACAGTGTGATGAACATGTCTTTCAACAAAAAACTGTGGATTCCTCCTTTCACCACGTCGCCTTCTAACCCTGGCACGACCATCGTGCATGCCTAAACAAAATCGAGACTCGTCACTAAAGACAATACTGTTCCATTCCTGATCCCAGAGTGACCGTTGTCTGCACCACTAAAGGCGATTGCGTCGGTGTTCTCGAGTTAAAGGGCGGACCCAGTGTGGCCGGTATGAAAACAAGCCAAAACTTCTCATTAGTCGGTAAACACTTCGCATGCCAATAGGTCTTCCGTGTTCTGCAAACCATTCATTTGCAATGGACCTGGTAGTGGAGAAACGGTCCCTTAAGGCCAATAATCTTAGGCGGCGATCTTCACGGTCTGTTGTTCTAAGGCGGCGTCCAGTGCCCCTTGCTCTTTGCGTACGGCCTTCTCGAAGCCATGCCTGACAACACCTAACCACAGTGTCTACACTTCTTTGCACTCCAACTGCAATTGCCCGAAAAGAAAGTCCAACTTCCCGAAGTCCCACTATACGGCCCCTATCAAACTCGCTTAGTTGACGAAATCATACAGGTCTCCGTACTCTAGGCATCGTAACCGATCGTAAAGGATGTCAAGAACCAAAATCCGCCAACGTTGATTCTTTACTGCGGCTGAAATATTCATTTTTAGAGCGTTAGTGAATTAAAAAAAAGCAGTATAAAAACCGGAATGTCCAACTGATAAGGCTGAACATTTTTTCGCTTGTTATTTACAGTAAGATAAATACATTCACCAACTTTTATTAAAAAAACCATTTAAACTGGGTGTTCGGATTTATATGTCACTTAGTATAGTAAGGTCTAGCTTCCAGGCAGGTAAAAGGAACTTGTATTCAAACGGCAACAAAACTTTCAATAATCTGATGCGGGAGCTTTGAAAACCGGCACTGCAAGTTAAGCTTTCCACTCAAGCGTTTATTCAGCAAACCGCTCCACGATTTACAGTCCTGTGTATCTTTGAAACGCTTTTAGCATTCTGAACTGCCTTTGCCATTTATAGCTATTTCTTATCGTTAGTGTTTTATTTGAAAGTATTGTGATCGCGAATAGGATATGTTTTTGGGTGTTACGTGACATGTGCATCACGAAACATACATATCACTCATTTCCGTCTGTCTGTTTCTCGGTCTGTCAGTTAATTCTTGGACCGTCTATAACTTGGATAGTACCTCTTGAACCTTGATAAAATTTTCACACAATTTCAGTACTAGCTCGAAAAAGCTTTATATATTTTGAATACCAGTCCATTGGCGGCACAAGTAGGGGCAAACTTTGCTTTTCGGAGCTGGCCCTTTTCATAAGAATTTTTACGGAGATTTAAAAATCGGAGGTTAGCGGTTATATGGGGTAGGGAGGGTGCTTATTTTTTTACGCTACAGATTTCCTACTGGATTTATCCGTGAAACTTAAAGTGATAGAGAAATATTTTCAAAACACGCATTTCTAAATACACGTTCGCCGCTGTCCGGCTCGTGCCAAACATAATCCTTTGCGAACAGCTCTACAGAGGTGCAGAATCAACCGATTGGACGGCATTTTCGTCCAGAGCTATCGTATCCGTTACCTTCGCTATGAACTTTGCTACTTTGTTACCGTAATCTTTTCAATATTTCACTAGAGGCGTTTAATCCGTGACGCCCGATACTTAGAGCAGCCTTGAACTGTACATGATAAAGTATACAGAAAACCAGATTCATAGTATATTCCTAGTCACATGTTATTTTTGTTCCAGGTTCAGTCCAGAAGCGAATGCAAATCAACAAAGACCTCCATCTCACCAACAAGCATCTCATCAGCAAGACATCGAGTTATGTAATTGCATAGTACCGATTTACCCTCTGAAAACAAGGTTTGCTAGCGACTGCAAGCAACAGACTGAACTCAATAGATCTTATGCATCACTGCCTAAGCTCATGGATGTGAACCAGGTAAGTTGAAAAGGGGTATACATGCTACGAATAGTAGCTAAAACGATTTTCTTTATCCATCTACCCATTAATGAGTTAGCCGAAAAAAGCATCCTCATTTTGAGCCAAAATAGAAAGCCCGAATAGCCTTTTAGCTGAAGCTGGATCTCGAAACCTGAATGATGTCCTCAGTGAATTCAATTTATCTCCATCAGTGTGATCGCTGACAAGAATAGGACGTAGTTCAGTCACCACGATTGATCAGATATTTACAAACTTTTATTTACTTCCTGCGCTTTAGATGATAATATGTCAAACCACAGGAAACTCCATGAAGACATCTCAACAAAAAACAAACCTAATAATATCTGAAGAAGGTCATATGATGAAGGCTCAATAAACAAATTTGTATCAGATCTATGTGCTGAAGATTCGTCTTCACTATACAGGGTGACGGGAAAATGGATGCGGAGCCGGTGGGGGGAGATAGTACAAGCCAATCTGAGTCGATTTTACTATAGGACTTACACTCCGAAAATTAGCCGTTTTCGAATTATACTAATTTTTAAGATTGTATAAAATTAACGTCCTTTATACGTTAACCAAGTCATAAAACTTGAAAATTGGGTGTATCATTTAATTTTTTTTTGTTTTACAATAAAAATATTCTAAAATACAAAAAGTGATACTCAAATGTACATTATCGACGTTATATCATGCAGTATGCTTCAAAATAGCTCGATTTCTGTTAAAAGAATCTTCGTTCATCTCAAAAGCTTCAGTTAACTAGAAAAAGTCGCATACAAATTTTTCGTACAAAACAATTAGAAAACATCTACTTATATTTCAAATGAGGTATAAAATAATAATAATAATAATAATAATAATAATAATGTGCCTTTATTCAACTTTGCATACATAAAATAAAACAAAAGAATGATATCTTGAAAACCGCAAAAGTGCAAAATTGAAAAGGTGGAGTGTTACCCTAGGGGTATTTTTCAACTCAACCTCAAATAAAAAATTGTATCTGTATCATGAACATATACATATCATACAATAATAGAGATAAACATAAGTATTAACATAATAACTGTTCTGTAACCTAGTGCCTAAGAGAAAGGAACTAATCATAAAAAAAAGAAAAAAAAAAGAATATGTAGTGAGTTTCAGCTCATCCATTTAACTACCATAACTTTCTCAATAAAACGTAGGATTAAAAGTCTTTTGTTGCTGGTGTAGCTACCAACGTCCTATCAGCAAATCATAATACATTTTTGTAGGTAACGAAAAAGTATTCTGTATCAACAATTAATAGAACAAGAATGAAAGAGAGACAAGTAGAAAAGTAGTGGGCATAAACAGAGTCGGCATATAGGATCCTTCACACTTCAGACAGATACAAATTCTTTAGCTTTTTCTTAAAGTTTAATAAAGAGAAGTCATAAAATTGACAAAAAGATTGAGAATTGGCCAAAATATGACTATTATAAGAGGAGGAAGGAAAAAGCAATAAAAATACTACACTTGCAAAATCATACCTTAATACAGGATAATTTATTTGGAACTACATTTTCCTATTTTTATAATACATTTTCAATATGGCGCCCTCTATTTCTAATGCACACGCGTGCTCTTCTTATGACAGCTGATTTTACTACCGCCGAATTCCTAAGAGATGCTTGAATTTCCTGTACTGCATGTATTATCCTGTTTCTGAGGTCTTCTATTGTGGGTACAGGACTTTGATCAGAGTATACTAAAGTTTTCATGCGACCCCACACAAAAAAATCCGTAGGTGTGAGATTGGGACTGCGTGCTGGCCATGGGACCCGCCTCTACCGATCCATCGATTCGGAAACTGCTCATTTAACCAATTTATAACACTTAGTCTGAAATGTGCTGGGCACCCATCATGCTGAAAAATCATTCTGTGTCCTGTGTGTAGCGGCACGTCTTCAAGTAATTCAAATAGAACATTTCTGAAGAAATTTTCGTAGGCTTCTCCATTTAAGTTGTTGGGTAGGAAATGTGGTCCTACCAAACAGTTATTTATAATGCCCATCCAGACATTCAGACAAAATCGCCTTTCAGATCCTTTTGGTCTCTCCATATGAGGATTTCCCACTGCACGTTCACGCCAATAGTGAGCGTGATGGTAGTTTGTTATGCCGTCTTTATCAAATTTAGATTCGTCCGTCCATGGAATTTTTCTTAAATAGTTACTATCTTCAACATCAGCTTTAAAATAAAATGACAAAATTGCATGCGCCTCATGGGATCTCCTTCCTCTATGACGTGGACAGGTGTGTAATGGTAAGGGTGGAATATAGTTTCATGCCAAACATACCACACTTGTCATTGGAATAATCCAGGCCGTCGAGCCACAGCGCGAGTAGAGAGAGTAGGGTCTCTTTGGAAAATATTTAGTATTTCTTCTTTTTCTTCCACATCATGTCTAGGTCTACCTGCATCGCCTGAAATAAAATGAAAAAACAAATAACAACAGTTTTTTGGAGGAAATTGTTACCTAATAAACATAGCGGTAAGGCTATGAGATAGAGTTGGCAAAATGTTATTTAGAAAAAACGATACACAACGTGTGGATGTTTCCGTTTTCAGAGCCGTGTAGATGCTCGTGTTAAAATTAAATGAATAAACTCTTAATTAAGAAGTCCAATCAACTGTATCAAAGCAACTATGTTACAGTATCATCAGTTCAGCCCACAGACCTCCAACGCTCTACATAAGCCTTACTGAATGACTGATTATGATAAGTTAATAATTATCAATGATGCAAACTTACCTTGATATCTTACGACGGTACCGCGCTCTCCAGCCCGACGGAACGTTTGCCTAAATACGCGGGAGTCAGGTAGGCGACGATTAGGAAACATTTCCCCATACTCACGATGAGCTTCTTCAGCATTGCCTCTGGCATCTCCATAGTAGAAAAGGATATGGGCATATTCTTCAAAACTGAACTTTGTTCATCAGCCATTGTTCATCGATCAACGAACAATCAAGTCACACAGCAGCCAAGTCGTAAGGAATCACAGAAAACAGGGTACAGTCTAGGTCGTCAGGAAAATAATCACACACGGAAGTCCAACAAGAGCCAAGCCGTTAGAAATATCAAAACAGCGACCAAACAAACACCTCCGAATGCAACAAATTGCAAGAGCAGATTGAAGCATGGGAGGGAGGGGGGTGACTAGTCTTACTTATCACACTATTCCGGTGGCAAAGTCCGATGTTCGCGGCTCTACCTGTTTCTTTCACTCAAATCTTTGTCATTTCTAAACCGGTTTGTGACTTTGATACCTCATTTGAAAGGTAATGAAATGTAGATATTGTAAATTTGTTTTGCACGAAAAATTTGTATGCGACTTTTTCTAAGAAACTGAAGCTTTTGAGATGAACGAAGATTTTTTTAACAAAAATCAAACTATTTTGAAGCTTACTGCATGAGATAATGTCAATAATGTACACTTGAGTATCAATTTTCTCATTTTAGAACATTTTTATTGTAAAACCAAAAATAATTCAAATGAAACACCCAATTGTCAAGTTTTATGACTTGGTTAACGTATAAAGAACGTTAATTTTATAAAATCTTAAAAATTAGTATAATTCGATAACCGCTAATTTTCGGACAGTAGTTCCTATAGTAAAATCGACCCATATTGGCTTGTACTATCTCCCACCACCGGCTCTGCATCTATTTTCCCCTCACCCTGTATAACATGAACGATGTTAGCCAAGCGTTTGCACATTTCTTGAGGTATTTAACTAATTCCTCCAAATGAGTTTTCCACGGCGAATGCATACGATTTCAACCACATGTAGATTGTGGGTGAACGAAGAAATCGTGCGTTCTAGTCACGATTTAAAGGAATTTCATCATTTAACGACAGTAGTTCCAGAACAGTATATTGAAAATAAGAAACAACTCAAGAAATTAACAGAACAGACAAAAGGAAGGTATTATTAGAAAAAAATATTTGATTTCAGCAACAAAACTAAAGCAGTCTGGAAGACTTATCTGAACTGACCGGAAATAATAAAAAAAACAATGAGTACGACTACTACGTCTAGTCAAAAAATCTGTGCTGTGAATTATTAAAAATGCGCCTTTAAATGTCAAAATATTAATACAAATCCCATTCATGATAATAACTCTACATCGCGTAGGGAAGGTACACGGCATTTGATGTTGGTGTATCCATTTGCTGATGATGAAACAATTCATCATCAGCAAATGGACTTAATTAATGAAAAGCTGAAAAATAAACGTCCTTCTGGACCTGATGAGATCCCAAATTTCATCGTAAAGAAGTACTGAGTTAATTTCTAAAGCCAGTGACCTTCATGATCTATATATTTTTCTGCACAGGGAAAATTGCTTGTGTGCTAAAAATCGGAGAGGTGATTGCAGTATACAGAAAGGAGATCCCTCTGAAGGGTTTTAAGGCTGAACTGAATACGAACCTCTTTTATGAGACTGCTTGTTCCTGGTGAGATTCTGGAACACGCATAGTAATGCTATTCCTTATTGAAATAGCAAAAAAGATATTCTAACCCATATAGGAGTTAGTTCTTGGAGTCAGGAAGTTGAATAATGGAGAAAGTGGGCGTTCCACCAAGTTAACTATGTGGGTGTTTTCTAATTGGATGTCAATCTTTAAGGAGGAAATCTTTGGGTACATGTTAAGAAAAAACGCAAGGACATATGTTCTAAACGTGTTAACCTTTGAGGTACACGTTAATCGTTTTAGATATTCTAATACACTTTGGCATACATGTACTCGTACTATGTATCACGAAGCATTTTCTATTGTGCCAAATTTTCTCTAATTTCCACTAGTGGCGTGCTTACGGATTTCCAACTGGCTATTTTGACAGAACATTTATGTCACGTCACTGATTTCTTTCAAATTAATTTCTGAGCGAATTTGTGTGCTGGATTTTTCTCAATCGAATGCGTGGTCTTTGCTTAAAAAAACCGTTGATCTGAAATTGATTTTATTCTTGAAGCGAAAATTCAAGAGGTCAAAAGACTCTGAATCAACAAGGCCAGATTGATGTAGTTTATACATATATGCAGAAAGCCTTTGAACGAGTCAACCATCTCTTATTACCACATAAATTATTAATTTTAGGATTCTCTGAAAATCTACTCTCGCTCCTCCAGTCGTATCTTTCAGACAGAACACTATTTGTAGAATATGGTGGTTACAAGTCTAATAATTACATAGCTACAGGTGTTCCCTAGGGGTATAACTTGGGCCTTTATTATTTTTAAGATTTGTCGCTTGAGATTGAATGTCATCATTTATTTTTTTGCTGATGATTTAAAAATGTATAATAAGACTTTATCCGAAGACTGTCATTTTCTGCAAAATAACTTGGACGTTATCAATTCATGGTGTTCCAAAAACCACCTCACACTAATTGTGTCAAAATGTAAAGTAGTAACATATTGCCGAAAACGAAATGTAGTGCTTTATGATGACTAAAGTATTAATCAGGTAAGGTTAGAAAGGAGTAACAGTTATAAGGACCTACATATAGGTGTTAAATTTGATGTCAAGTTCACTTTTACTGATCATATAAATAGCATTACATCGTATGCTTTCCGAATGCTAGGGTACTGTGCTAGAAACTGGTCAGGTTTCTCGAACTTTGAAACACTCAAGCTTCTATATCTAGCATACGTCAGAAGCAAGCTAGAATATGCATCGCTTATTATATGGACACCAGTTTATGTTCTTCAAATGCAATGGTTTCTATCCACAAAGAGGATTCGACCATAATCTATTTGCTCAAAACTTTTGGTATCAAACCGCTTGAAGTACGCCGAAATATACTAAGTGACATATAAATCCGAACACCCAGTTTAAATGGTTTTATTTTAATAAAAGTTGGTGAATGTATTTATCTTACTGTAAATAACAAGTGAAAAAATTTTCAGCCTTATCAGTTGGAGATTCCGGTTTTTATACTGCTTTTTTTTTAATTCACTAACGCTCTAAAAATGAATATTTCAGCCGCAGTAAAGAATCAACGTTGGCGGATTTTGGTTCTTGACATCCTTTACGATCGGTTACGATGCCTAGAGTACGGAGACCTGTACGATTTCGTCAACTTAGTGAGTTTGATAGGGGCCGTATAGTGGGACTTCGGGAAGCTGGACTTTCTTTTGGGGCAATTGCAGTGAAGTGTAGACACTGTGGTTAGGCGTTGTCAGGCATGGCTTCGAGAAGGCCGTACGCAAAGAGCAAGGGGCACTGGACGCCGTCGTAGAACAACAGACCGTGAAGATCGCCGCCTAAGGTTATTGGTCTTAAGGGACCGTTTCTCCACTACCAGGTCCATTGCAAATGAATGGTTTGCAGAACACGGAAGACCTATTGGCATGCGAAGTGTTTACCGACGAATGAGAAGTTTTGGCTTGTTTTCATACCGGCCACACTGGCTCCTCCCTTTAACTCGAGAACACCGACGTAATCGCCTTGAGTGGTGCAGACAACGGTCACTCTGGGATCAGGAATGGAACAGTATTGTCTTTAGTGACGAGTCTCGATTTTGTTTAGGCATGCACGATGGTCGTGCCAGGGTTAGAAGGCGACGTGGTGGAAGGAGGAATCCACAGTTTTTTGTTGAAAGACATGTTCATCACGCTGTTGGAGTTATGGTTTGGGGTGCTATAGCTTATGGTTCCAGGTCACCTTTGATCTTCATCAGAGGTAACACGAACGCGCAGCGTTATATCCACGAAGTTCTAGAACCCCATCTTTTACCCTATCTTGACACCCTGGCAGATCCAACTTTCCAACAAGATAATGCCCGACCACATGCTGCAAGAGTCACAATAGACTTCTTTCAACATAATGATGTCACATTGTTACAATGGCCACCAAGATCTTCCGACTTATCCCCAATTGAGCACGTGTGGGATATGATGGGTAGGAGATTGCTCAATTTGCAACGTCCTCCTCAGACTCTAGAAGCACTTCGAGAGGAGTTGGTGGTTGCTGGAATGAGATACCACAGGATGACATTGACCACCTGATCTGAAGCATGCCTAGGCGCGTTGGAGAATGCGTAGCACATCAGGGTGCATCCGCACATTATTAAAGGTCAAAGGGCTTTAAAGCAGTGCAATCATTTTGAAATTTTTATCATTTACTTATTATGCTTCATTAAGTACTTATACAAAATTTTATTAAAATAAAACCATTTAAACTGGGTGTTCGGATTTATATGTCACTTAGTATATTTCGGCTCTGTCTTTTTTGTTCAATTTACTCCACAATAAGGTTTACTGTCTATATATTTTAGGTAAGATATGTTTTAATGTTCCTCGCTTAGGTAACCGTTATTGTGCTACATTTTACTGTGATTTCTGCCATACCAATGTCTTGTCCAAGTCTCCCGTGCATAGGATGTGTACAATATTCAATAGTGTCAGTAACTGCGACATATTTAATGTGACTAAATCTTGCCTTATCGAACTTTACCTTGAAGAACTTCTAAGGTAGGATATTATGGTTGATTATTACTTACCTATATACTATTATTCTTATCTATGTATCTGTTTACTGTGCTTAATTGATATTTATTGATATTTCTTGTAATTGGGTGTATCTGCCTGTTGGAAGTAAACATTATTGTTATTATTATTATTATTATTATTATCGCTCTGTATCAAAAGTTAAGCCGTTCAGAACATAAGCTGTTGCGTGCATATGAGGCTTCCAAGCCTAGGATTCGAACCTCTGTCATTTCAGCATATGTACTAGCAGTAGAGCGATGCTTTCAGGGACCGTCTTGTTGAAGCCAGTTGTTATGAGGACCATGCGCTTGAATTTCAGGCAGCGAATAACATGGCGTGATATAGTTTCCCAAATACTATTTGAAATGCTCTGTCGCGTCAACGAAAATCGAGATTCCATTTTGACTGCTTATTTTAAAGAATACTTCTTCCGGAATGTTGATTGACTTGTATAATTTTTTTAATGGATACCAATAAATCGCCTGTTATAAGAAGCTATATCAGAATATCGCCCGTATTAGACCAAGTCATCGCTATGGCAGCGATCAGCAGGGTTACTACGTAAAAAACCTATATAATGTAAAAAAATCGGTGAAATGTCAACTTGTGCACTAGGTAGTCGCTAGTATGCCCCTCGTTCATTTCACGCCTACTGCAAGTGAGCTAGTTCAAAGGTAACACTTTATTTATATACGTATCTCTAATGCCAAAAAAACGTACATAATGTCATAAAAACCGATATAATGCCACTTTTTAAGTTACGTACTGATCGTCATACTTGTCACTTGTAAGCTACCTATTCGCTAGCCCTCGCCACATGTACCCACGGGAGAACAGCACAACTGTCTATAGTACGGCATGAATATTAGATATCTTGACAAGTGACACTATGTCGACTTTTTTGACATATTGGTTTTCTGTGACATTATGTAGTTTTTCCTACAAGACGTTAACTCAGCACTAGCTGATGGACACGTTGTGAACTCGTTTTCTAGTTATACGTGTTGACTAAACGACTTCAGTTATCAATGTTTGGCTCTGATGTGATGTAAAATCTGCTTCAGAGATGGCATTACTGGAGGTAACGGTAATTCATAGGTGCGTAGTGAGGATTTGTGTGCTAATAATATGCAAAGCTAGAAATTAGTTGCGCATCCACTTTTTCTTATCCATTTTGGAAATAACATATGCAGACACTGCCAAATTACAAGTCATATACATAAATAACAGTAATTATAGTTATCGCGGGTGCGGTAGTGATTTCCCGTAATTCTCCTCAAAGTTCTTGAAAACACAAAAAACGTGAAAAATAGTAATTTATAACTTGAAACATAATCTGTCTTTAGAAAGTACAACATATAGATAACTTGTCGGGCACAGCTACTAGATATACTTCATTGGCAGCATATTCAGTAATGATTTTCTCATACAGCAAATATCACTGATTTTATACACATGCAGACCAGTACGTACAATCATCCAGATGCGATCGTGCTATTCAACGAACTTTCTTCTCAGAGATGAAAACAATATACAACTCGGCTTCACACAACATATGCAACCAACAATGCGTGAACAAGCGTGGAATCACTGTTTGCATCCCAAAAACTACCTACTCTGCAAGATGACATTTTATTGTTTTCTTTTTTGACGTAGAAGCTATGAACGGCCTGCGCTAGCGCTATCACTGAAGCAGATCTTATATTCACTCAACAACATGACACCGTCAACACAGATTTGACATTTAGGCAACACAAACAACTTCTAGAAGTAAACTACACAGTCACTTTTATGGCGATCTGATCGCTATCCCTGTCACTTTGCAGTTAGGTGAAATGGGTGCCGTTCTTAATCCGCAATTTTAAGCCAGATGGAGATCAGCTACATGCAGTTCACAACTGCTTGATTATTTCGTGTAAAAAACTGACTGAAGCTGATAAGCGTGCTTAGGGCGCCGGAACAGTAAAAATCATCGTCACTTCGGGAAAGTGTTATTTTTCTGTCCTAACAATTTTTCCCGCAGACGAGTTTAGAATGGTTCCTTTACCAGTACACCAAAAAACACAGCACACCTTCCTCTATAAGGTATTCGCCTGTATCCAACGAACTCCTACTAGCATCGTCTTTTCGCAATTGACTTTCTCGGTTTCGCAGTAGCATTACTCTGTCGAACTTTCTTTCATCTAGGTAAGGCCTCTCGTTATGGGGTTGAATTCGCACAAAAAAAGAAAATACTTCACAGTAAAGCACAAACCACCTGACTCGCTGAAAAAAGGCAGCAAAAAACCTAATTAACGACTCTGAATAGCAGCGGAGCTGCAATGGCATTGCACGAACATTTGATGCTGGGTCTAAGCACATCTGCGCTTAACGTAAAGCACCTGTTGCATTTTAAAGTACAATAACTTTGTTCGAACCCAGCTCAATGTGATGTTTGTCTGAAGTTTTAGAGACTTCTTTTGTGTGCGTTTAAAAAATATAGTCTGCATAATCTCCGGTTTGGACTTTATTGAAGCTGTATCATCATATGAGAGACACTAGAAAAGTATCCAAAAGGCATACGATAATTTTGATAATTTAATTTCTTATAGAAGTGCATATCAAGAACAATTATCATCAGGTGTCAAACAGTGATTACAAACAGTTCTACACTAGAGCTTCAAAGGATCAGGGCTACCGTTTACAAACAAACTCAGTGCTGCAATCTAAGGGATTTTTTTTTCATGAAAACCCCAAATACTGCCCTAACGATTTCACAAAATCTACTTCTCTTTGGAGGCGTTGAACGATGTACATGGAAAATTGTACAAGAAGCTGTTTCAAAGGCGTGGAAAGTCAATCTACTTAACGCCATTTCTTACAATGAACATGAAAGCAATATTCTATAGAATGCCATAGCACAGATAGAAACTATTGTGGAGTATTATACTTTCTAAGAAGTCAGAACGGGTTACAGAGTTGTGTGGGCCTTGAGGCAAAGAACAGATTATGCGCTCCCATTCACACTTATTGAGAACTTTCTTCCTCATCATGTGCCCTGAAGAAGCTGTCTCACTTGCTTACCGCCTGTCGCCTCCTCTGGGTATAGTATTTATCTGTATATTTATACCACCAGATGAAGTGAAATCCAAGCCTCTTTTGGCGCAACAACGCTGTATAGTGTACTCCTGATATAACTTTGATCAGTTAAACTCAATATCAATACGGTTGTGCCACAGTTGAAAGAGTAAAACAGATTTATGGAGCCAGTTTAAATTTTGAAAGAAAATTGTATTGAATGCAAGTGAAATTTTATGAAATTTATCACCAATAACATAAAAGAGAGGCTATATCTTTGATAGGTGTTTTTCTGATGAAAAGAAATTGAAGCCTCTAAAACATGTTGAAAACATATACAGGGTTATCCAAATTAAGTGTCCACCATTAGTAACTTTGTTATTAGTGAAAACACAAAGTTGTTTGAATTAGCAAACTAGTAGCATTTTTAACGCTGGTAAAAATGAGAAATAAAAAAAAACAATTGAGAGTCGTTATTTTGATTTTTTTCAGTAAAATAACATTTTTTTAAATGGAAACCCCTGTATATTATATTTTTTTCTGTTAAAGCATCAAATTTTAAACAAAAAAGTTCATAATGACTTTTCCGCTAAAGTCAAAAATAAAGTCAAAATAACGATAAATATTTTTAATTATTTGCAGTATTATAATATTAAGACGGCTATGAAAACAACATGGCGTTCGCGATTTGACAGCATTAAGATAAGCGACAAATTGTTAAACTGGACATACTCGCAACTAGAAGGCTTTGGAAAACAATGATAAAATCAAATAATGTCAAACATTAGTGTAAATACTTGTTTATAAGCTTTATTGTGTCATTAATTTAAAGAAAAATGTTCTCCCATGAAGAAAAGTGTGATATGTTAGAATGCTATTTAGTGTGCAGAAAATCCTCCTTGAGAGCAAGAGAATATTACAGTGAATTATATCCCGCTCGCATTCAACCGTATGAACGATATTTTCTGAGACTTTATCGAAAATTTAGGGGCAACGAAAATGTTTTTGCTAAAACAAGGGCAAAAAAAGAATTCATAATAAGCGAGGCCACGGAAATTGCAGTTATTGGATATTTTGAAGCTTATCGTGAGAATTCAATAGCAGATATTCTCAAGGACTCTAATTTCAGTTATGGTACTGTTCAAAGGATTTTAAAAAAATACAAATTTATTCCGTATAAGTACCGACCAGTTCAAACGCTTTTGGCAGGGGATCCAGAGAGAAGACTTGTTTTTTGCCATTGGTATCTTAGCTTCTGTCGCCAAAATGTAAATAACTTTCGTTACCTTTTATGGACAGATGAATCAAATTTTTCAAATTCTGGAATGTTTAATAGAAAAAACCACCATTATTGGTCAAGAGAAAATCTTTTGTTAGTACATCCAAGAGGCCCACAAGTCCGTTTCAGTTTCAACGTTTGGTGCGGTATAATTGGTTCAAAAATTGTTGGCCCGTTCTTTTATGAGGGAACCCTAACTGGTGGAATATGTGGAATTTATGTCAGAAATTCTGACTAATTTCTTAGACGAATTGGATCTTATAAGTAGACATCATCTGCATTTTCAGCAAGATGGCGCACCTGCCCACAACTCCAGAGGTACTTATCATTTTCTAAGTACTACTTTTAATGATCAGTGGATAGGAACAAATGGCCCAATACAGTGGCCTCCCAGATCACCAGATCTAAACCCACTTGATTACTTCTTGTGGGGTTACTTAAAGAACCAAATTTACAAGCGAAGGTACGATAACCTTGACGCGTTAAAGACTGCAGTTAGGGAAAAGATAACCCAGATAGATGGTAGGACCATACTTAAGACAGTTAAGACAGTTGCTAATTCAAACAACTTTGTATTTTCACTAATAACAAAGTTACTAATGGTGGACACTTAATTTGGATAACCCTGTATAAGACAATTCACTAAAAACTGAGGCTCCTTAAGTTGAATGTTGTGGAGTTTGGATATCAGTTAGTTATATGTCCATCCTCTAACCATAGGGTAGTCCTTACATCTTCCAGTTGAGTTTTATCTTTGATAAGTGCTATTCTTAATGTTTTACCATGCACATATTCATGCTGCTTTGACTTATGGAATACAGTACGATGCAATTAGTCCAAAAAACGGTCTAACGTCAACATCCAAAGTAAAAGTTTCCCTCCAACTCCAAATTGTTTTATACAGTCCACATATTGTTTGGTTAAAAGTTACACCGTTTTGAGCGTCGGGTTTCGGGAGGAGGGGGGGGGGGGGGGGAACTTTGCAAAAAAGTACTTTTTAGCAGTTTTTCTTAAATATTTCGAAAAATATGAGATGTAGCGCAAAAAGTATCATAACTAATCTACATTAAATTGCGAACAAAAATGGTCCTATGTATAATTTCGCTAAAGAGACTGGTTCCAGAGTTACGGTAGGTGTAAAATTAGACATGTTTTTGGCCATTTTTATTATCTAAGATACATAATGACATACAATGAAAATTTTATTCTTGAGAAAATACATTACTTTGGAGATTAGTATAATATTTAGGTTTTATCTTCATCACAACTATCATCACTCAAAGTATCAACAGCAGTTGACGATGTAGTTAGAGAATTGACAAACTGTTCATAATATGGACGGCTGCTTTGGTCTACGTAAGGCATCAAGTCTCTAAGGTGTTACAGCTTGTTCGCTGGAATTCCTAAAAGCTTCGTGAAGAGAGGTCTCAATGTCGGTTGAGATGGATGCCTAGATTTACGAACTAAGTCAACAGCTTTAACGGCAGATTCCGCCTCGTACGATGTTTTGTAAAAAAATATCCCTGGACTGTCACAGCTGTAACGCAGCATATATATCTTGCTCCATGGTACTGTATCTCCATTGGTATTGACTATTCTGTGTTGATAGTAATTTGTCAGCATTATTTTGAAGTTCGAAAACTGCTTCTGCTCCATTTCGTTGACAATAATAGGAGTCTTTCTTGGAACCAATCTTATCAAGTTGGCCCAGTCTCTACGGATATCAATATTACTCTCTTCGTTTTTTCTATGGCTGCATGAATCGTATTAGCTTCCATATGGGCGTGTCCTGGAACCCAAAACTTATGTGTTATAGTCACATGTCGTCCTTCGTTCCTGAAGTGTTCAATACTAAGTAGGAACATTACAGCAAGAAATATGTTTCTTTTTTGGCCTGGGCAACAGTCACTATAAAATATAGTTTCTCTGATGCTATCGGGAAGATTCTTCAAGTAAGCAAATATACAAGATGCAATTTCTTGACCACCACGGTTTGCAAGAGTTTCGTTCCATAAGTAACAGATGGCCGAGTTGCTTGTAGCATTCCATTCAAAAAGAGTCAAGTTCAGTGTCCATAGATTCCGTTTGTAGAAAGAGTAGTTGTTTTTTAGTAACGGTGTAGACATTTTTGGAGGTCAAATCACGAATCACGAATCACGAATCACGAACCACGAACCACGAACCACGAACCACGAATCACGGATCACGAATCACGAATCACGAATCACGAATAACGCATCACGAATCACGAATCACGAATCACGAATCACGAATCACGAGTCACGAATCACGAATCACGAATCACGAATCACGAATCACGAATCACGAATCACGAATCACGAATCACGAATCACGAATCACGAATCACGAATCACGAATCACGAATCACGAATCACGAATCACGAATCACGAATCACGAATCACGAATCACGAATCACGAATCACGAATCACGAATCACGAATCACGATCACGAATCACGAATCACGAATCACGAATTACGAATTACAAATTACAAATTACAAATTTCAAATTTCAAATTTCAAATTTCAAATTTCAAATTTCAAATTTCAAATTTCAAATTCACATTCACATTCACATTCAAATTCAAATTAGAAATACTTTTAAAAAGTAAAGGCGAAATAAAAAACAAACTAAAAGAACAACAGACAAACTATTAACATAAAATTTAAAAAGTACATCTGAATGCTAAGTTAACAGGCCTCCGGACAATGGCATTATTTCAGGTCCTTCAAAACCGCAAGGAACTCATCTATGCTGTAGAAGATATTAGATAAGAGCATTCTCTTAATTACGAATTTCGAATTACGAATTACGAATTACGAATTACGAATTACGAATTACGAATTACGAATTACGAATTACGAATTACGAATTACGAATTACGAATTACGAATTACGAATTACGAATTACGAATTACGAATTACGAATTACGAATTACGAATTACGAATTACGAATTACGAATTACGAATTACGAATTACGAATTACGAATTACGAATTACGAATTACGAATTACGAATTACGAATTACGAATTACGAATTACGAATTACGAATTACGAATTACGAATTACGAATTACGAATTACGAATTACGAATTACGAATTACGAATTACGAATTAAGAATTACGAATTACAAATTACAAAATTCAAATTTAAATTCACATTCAAATTCACAAACAAATTCAAATTAGAAATACTTTTAAAAAGTGAAGGCGAAGTAAAAAACAAACTAAAAGAACAACAGACAAACTGTTAACATAAAATTTAAAAAGTTCATCTCAATGCTAAGTTAACGGACCTCCGGGCAATGGCATTATTTCAGGTCCTTCAAAACCGCAAGGAACTCATCTATGCTGTAGAAGATGTTAGATAAGAGCATCCTCTTAAGGTGCTTTTTGAAGAGCATAACATTATCTATTTGTTTAAGAGGTTCTGGTATTTTTTGTATATTCGTGTACCAGCATATCTAGGCGACTTTATGTGAGTAGTTAAGTAATGCTTATCTAAGCAAAATTGGTTCGTATTCCTCGTGTTATAATCATGAAAATGTGAGTTTTTTTGGAAAGAGCATTTGTTTTTATGAGTATAGGGTAGTAGTTTTAGCAAATAGATTGAGGAGACGGTCAAAAGTTGATATTTCTTAAAATAGTCCCTACACGACGCCCTGAACGATAAATTGAACATGTTTCTAATGACTCTTTTTTGTGTGATGAAGACTCTGTCGATAATTGAGGCCCGTCCCCTGACAACAATATTATATGACAGGACCGAGTATATAAACGTATAGTAGACACTAATTAAGGTTTCACGACTATCACAATTTTGTAGACTATTTATGACGAAAGCACCTGTAATTAACTTTTTGCCAACCCTGTGGATATGGGTTTCCCAGTTCAGGTGACAATCCACCACTAAGCCCAAAAAATTTATAGACAGAAAGAACTCGATGTTGTGGCCATTAAGGGACAAGTTAACATTAAAGGATTGCTTCTTCATACATCTTACATTTATAGCCACAGTTTTATCGTGATTAATCATTTGATTGTTTAGATTACACCAGTTAGCAAACTCTTGGAGCACTGTATTCACCTTCAGCTGCAACTGTGTTTCAGATACAGCAGAAACTACTACAGTAGTATCATCCGCATACAAAAATACTTCGCCTTCTGTGATGTGGTCTGGTAAATCGTGTATCAAAAGCAGAGAGGACGGTCAGTTAAAATTTCTGTTCAAGAAAGAACTTAAGTAGTTGTTGATTTCAAAATACTCCAAGGCAAAACATAATATAGTTCTGTGATAATTGTATATGTCTAATAGATGTATTGAAACCATTGCTGTGATGTCTGTATACTTACTTTGTCTCTTTATCCATTTTCTCTCTTTCTCTATGTATGTTCATCGATACCGAATTTTAATAATATTACATGAATTAGATGAGTATGCAAGATTGTTTTTGTAACTTGTACAATCCCACGCACAAGCTTGCTTCTGTGGGTTTCCTGTTTGTTTACGATTCTAAACTGTGTACGCGTTCATATTCGAATTAACATAATTATCGTTATTTTTGGTAAGTAAACTTCACTGTACCTTTTACATATGAGACACATTTCACACACGGATTTCACCGTACATTTGCTATCAGAACCTAGAAGGATAAGAGAAGTGCGCGCCTCTGGTCTCTGGCTATCTTTGCGCTGCATTGCGGTCTCCCTGATGGCTGTCGTCTAACTAGCGGGCTGCCGCTGCCACGAGTGGCTGACTGACTGTGGCGGATGACAAGGTCAGTCAACTTACCACATGGTCGGCGCACTGTTGGGAGAGTAGGGGACATTTCTGTGGACTGATTGACGAGGCTTGATTCCTCCTTTAATTTCTTTGTTATACATATTCGTAGCTCAGAGGGGCTTACTTGTGCCGAACGTAATCATGACAATGACTGATGACAGCGTTGCGTATGAAGTGCAGAGTCAATCTACTCTAGACATTGTATCAGATTTGGTACATGCTCCGTCAAGTGCCCAAATCCTGGTTTTTGGCTGGTCGAGGTGTGCGGGAGCGAGCTCAAGTGGAAAACTAGTCTTTTAAGCTAGGCCAGGTAATATATGAAGTATTTCTTGATTTAGAATGAGATTTAGAGGCCCATTTTCTACGCACACAACACATATCGTATAATTTTCAGCTTATTTAAGAGATATTGGACCGTATTCATTAGATCCAGAACTTAAAACACGCCTTCTCATTGGTCGAGTTTGTGATTCCCGCGGGTCAGTATTAAAGTCCAGCTTGGTTAATGTAAAGCTTTTTTGCTTATCTGTGGGTTCTGTGTGGTAACTGTATCTCAGAATTGAATATATCGTGTTACCTTCCAGCTCAGTGAGACGCAGATGACCCTGCAGGTGACATTTCAGAGCTGTTGTAACAAAAAGAGCGCACCACTTCATTTAAAGGCATTTCGCACTTGGCTGGAGCTCGCGCTTCCATTTGTTTTTAGAGGAAGGAAGCCGAGTGTCAATGCGACAAAAAATTCTTTATACGTCGGAAGCCAATAAACTTCGCTCTTTTGATGAATGCGGAAACGACTCAGTATACATGTATTGCAGCTGCACTGCAAGATCAACCATGCGAGTTGAGGCCTATAGATTTTAGCACAGCACACTGGAAATTTAACAGACTATCTCGCAGACATGCGTAAATGAAAAGGTTACTTCATGCAAACCTTGACCATCTCCTCTTAGAATAAACCTTTATGGGCGGTGTCAAAGATTTCTTGATTTCCAATGTATCTGCTTTTTGTGAAGGTTAGTCATCAATACATGACAAATATTCAAACGCCGTTATCTCAAAACTACTTACTTTAACCTAGTTGGCTATGCGGTACAGATTAAGGGCATATCGTGAGTCGTTCCTACAATTATTATTGTAGGACGCCTGTATGGCCTCCTTGATTTTAATAGTCTTTTCTTGCCTTCAGTGAGGCTGGGGTATTTCTAGATTTATTCTGTTCCGTGTCAGCGTCAGCGCTCTCCTATTGTGAGGCCACATCTTCTTTTTGAATCGTAGGAAATTTCAAGATGATAAAGCGGATGACATAAATCAAAAGCATGAACAATATAATGCAACATAAACTCAAAATAGAGCGCAAACAGGGAACAGTAGAAAAGTATGAAAATCAAGTAGGCCATAAAGGCATCCCAATAATTGAAGGAACGAGATTTTCAAACTTGTAAAGTGCGTTAAGCGCCACTCAACTTTTTTCGGTTTTACCTTCAAGACTTAAGTGAAAATAACAGAAGTATGTTACAAAAATTACTACATAAAACAGACTGCCACAAAATTTACAGTAACTGCCTCTCACATTCGGCTTTACAGAAGTTGTCAATTATACAAATATATGTCGAAAACGATAAACCAACCATCCTCCAGTTGTTTAATTTTTCACAATAGCATGCTTAGTTTGCGCTAGTCACTAAATTAAGAACCGCTATCTCCATTTATTCAAATTTCTGACATGTTTAAAAATTCGCTACTATGTTCAACGTGCATATGGTACTTTTTCCTGATTGGTAAATTTCAAAACTAGCTTTAAGTTTCTATAGTCTTAATTGCAAAGATTGTGTTTATTCTAAGCTGTAACCAATCACAGCTATGAAAAGGATACGAAATAACGAAACAAAAAATTGTCTAAGGGTGAATTTGCGTTACGAGAGTCTAGCGGTTATCATCAGTACAGCTGATATGTATAAATTGAATCAGGTTTCCTGAAGTGGAGTTTTACTACCCACGCCTACTAGCGAGCAGGTATTTTATCCGCCATAACAAGATATCATGTTTTTTGGATGTTACCTACATTACATATTTATCATCAAAGACTGTGTCATTTATTTCTGTCGATTCGGCTTCTGTCTGTATGTCTATCTGTCGGTCTTTCCGCCAATCCTTCTGTCAGAACTTGGAAAGTAATTCTCGGATTTGGATGAAATATTTGCATATGGTCACTTCTATGCCAATAATGAAAAGGCGTTGAAGTCTTTAAAAATCGATCTAATCGCGGAGCAGAAAATGTCAAAAACAAAGAAAATTGCTCAAACTTAGTTTCTTGACGTTTCATAGGTTCCCAGTCATCTTTCAAAAAATTTTTGGTGTTAGAAAAATGAAGAATGGGGCACACTAATTCTAAACGCCTATTAGCCATATTTCACAAATAAAGCAGAGGTATATTTTGAAAATAATGTGCACTAGCCACTCGCCGCTCTCGCGGGACAATCGTGGATTCTTACTTGAATTGCTAAAAAACGATACCCGACGATGTAACAATTACGCCAGGGTAATAAAATTTACTGAATATCAATAATCAGATAGGGTGACAACATTAGGCCTGTATTTATACAGGTGTGAAATTACGAATAGACGTTCACCAGGCTTCTGCGAATATGAAGATATTTCGGGTCGTCTATCTTTAGTACCTCTTCCTCAAGCAAATAGTGCCAGAGCGTACAAAGGCTCTCCACGATTATTTAAAAAAAACATTGCATTGCCTGAGCAGCTATAGAGGCTTTCATAGAGGACCAATACTAAACCTACCAGATAAGAAAGCTGATGTAAAAACTGATACTTACCCTGTGGCTTTCATGTCGATAATCCTCCATGTTTGTCTGACCAATAAGACTACACACATGTGTATGAATTTGTTCTTTATTGTATACGTTACCGTCCCAACGGTATCCTTCTTCGGTGCAAGTAACGCTTTTTGACAACATATGTTATTAAAAAATGTCACTTGTAGCGACGGGTGTTACCGATGTGATCGAAACGTATATTGATCGACCAGCCAAAGATTGCTAGGGACGAAAGGGGGAAATGCGATGAAAAAACCTTACCATTAGACGATTTTATATGGAGTCATAGGCGGAGATCGGAGAGACTTGAATTATTAATTGAATTTATATTTTATTACAACTGGTAGTATTAATATTTTTTTGCGATTCATAATGACGTGATACCAAACATACATTATAAGAAATAAATATACACAAACACTGAATATTGAGAACAAAATAAATATATTTTTTAGGCAACAAGTAATATTCCTATGTACGCATTATGATTGAACAGCAAAACAAATTATGCATTCTTCTAAAATAGAATACAACAAGTCAAAAATATCTGACTGAATAGAAAAATATAGGAAAACAAAAAGTAATTTCTTGATGAAATAACCCATAAACAACACATAGAATTAGACTTTCTACTGAGATACTAAAAGCCACAAACCAATAGTATAATAAATGAATATCTAAAAATTCTAAAAGGTAGCCAATCTAGTATAGTTTCAATCCTGATTAGAGTCATGATCACTGTCTGAGGAACTGTCATTGCTATCACTTTCACCTCCTATGTTGATTATTATTTCTTCCTGTATTTCTTGAATGAGACTGTCTTTTTCCCAATATTCATCTTCAATTTTTATAACATGTCCAATAACCTTTTGCCAGTCACTGGCACTTACTGAAGCGATGGCCTTATTAGAAATTTCATCTAGTTTTTTTATAGTAAATTCGCCGCTTGTATTATGGCTTCTAATGAAAAATTTTACTTGTGCCCAAATCATCTCTATGGGATTAAACTGACACATATAGGGTGGCGTTCGAAGTGGGGTGTGTCCGAAACTTCTTATTAAATTATCTATCTTATAATTTTTCTCATCAGATGGTGGCCTATGTAGACAAGCTATTTCATAAAGCTCCATTTTTTTAGCATTAGGATCATGCTCTATACCTTTTTTGCTCAACCACGTGATGATGTCTCTTTTTAGAGAAGATCTAGTTGGAGGCTTGTCTTCCAAAGCTGAATGGTAAGGTGCATTATCCATTATTATAATACTATTAGGAGGAATGTTAGGAAATAGTTTTTCAGTAAGCCACTTCGTGAAATTTTCTTGGTTCATTTGACCGTGATAATCACCAGTGGCACAGCCAGCCTTGAAAATGAGACAGGCTCCAGGAACAAAACCATCTTGCGAACCCGCATGAACAATTATAAGTCGTCCTGGAAATGAATAAATAGCCTCATTTTAGTGTTATTTTAAGTTTGCCAACACCTTTTTGAATCACTATGTATAAAAAACATATTTTTGAGAAAAAAATACTTGCAAGGGATTATGTATTCAATTAGACAAATTAAATGAGCACTTATTAAGAATATTCCAAAATTGAGAAAAATGTATAATAAGCAAAATCGAGGTGAAAGAAACTTTATTACCTGTAGAACTTATATTGCTCAGGACACCCATAATTTCTTCGCTTTGCCAGCATTTCTTGAAAGTGAGGTCATTATCAACCCAAGTTTCGTCCAAATAAATAATATGCCTTCCTTCTTCCCGGAACTTTTTAATAGACCTAAGATACTTGTATCGCCAATGTAAAATACTGGGTCTTTCCATTAGTAATTTCCTTTTGTTGTGGCATTTACGCCAGTAAAATCCTTTTGCTTTTAAAAGCAGCCTCAACGATTCTTTACCAAATGGAAATTCCATTTCTTCCTTCAGTTTGATTAGAAGTTTACTACAAGTAGGTACCACTTTAAAATCACAGTAAAATTTTTCTATCATTCTCCGAATAATGGAAAAATCGACTCCATCAATTTTTTGGATCACAGAAGGGCGTGATCTCTTTTTTCCGGGAGAAGCTAAAGGCTGTGTGGAGGTTGCATTTTGCCTGTCTTTATCTTCTTTTCTAATTTTACTTATAGTTCGTTCACTAACACCCGTATAATATGCCGCCCTTGCATTTCTAGCTACCAGTGGATAAACGAAAGTATTGTTAGCCGCTTCTGCATCGCAAGCACGTATCACGTTTGCTATTATTTCCCTTGCCTGGCTGTGAATAACTTTCCCATGCTTGAATTCCATTATCACCACTAAACAGTAAATTATATTTTCAAAGTATTTGCCAACTGCCTACGCCTATGGGAGTAGGTTTATAAATGACCGTGCCATCGGCACGTTATTCTAGTTTCAGATAAGATAAGAGTTTTGGACCAATCAGCGACCGGATGTTTACCTGCGGCCTGGGTTTTCCAGCTACATTGCCAAATTCAGCGGAACAATTCTATATCTTAAATATGTTAATATGTATGGACCGCATTTTATGTAGAACATCTGACAACTTCGCAATTTTTTGTCCGCATTCTTTCGGCTTGCAATCTTTCGCTGGTCCAACATTACAATAAAGAAGAATTTCGAATACATGTGGTGTGATTGGGCAGTCAAACATAAGGACTGTAAAAAATATGATTCAGAAGCTATACATAATGCGTACTCAAAGTTCATAATTACATTTTTTGTCAACCAACAATGCTTTTCTCAACTATACAGGGTGTCCGCGAAGTTGGGGTTTTCCTTTACACGACGTGTAGATCTTGAAAACATGAGCAATTTTTCTTAGTACCATATACACCAATGTTAAGGGAACCGAGATAAAGGGCTCCGCAACATAAAAAATATCTGAATACCGTCCTGTAGCCGCGACCCGCGACATCACTGATTGGTACAAGGTCACTGACTCAACCCGACGACAGAACTGGGTCGGGGTCAGTGTGTCAGGTCAGTATGCAACCTTCAACCGACGGTTACGGTCACGCGTGTAGAGGTAATCGCGTAGACGAGAATCCCTCAACAAGCACTAGGGACGTGGCTAGAGAAGTGCAAGTATCAAAAACTAAAGTGTGGCAAACGCTGCGTGAAGAGGGGCTGTATCCGTTTCACGTCCAACGTGTACAAGCCTTTCAGCCTGACGATTTTCCAGCAAGAGTGCGGTTTTGTGAGTGGTTGTTGCATCAACTTGACAATAATCCGGACTTTTTGAAGTGCATATTAGTGACTGACGAATCTACGTTCACACGTAATGGGGTGAATAAATTTCGCAACACTCATGTTTGGTCAGTAGAAAATCCGCACATTTTCAACAAACATTTTCGGTGAATGTTTGGGCTGGCATGGTGAACGGTATACTCATTGGACCATTTATTCTCCCAAATCGATTGTACGGGATGCAATACCTAGACTTTTTACGCAACATTTTGCCTTCCTTGTTAGGTGTGCCATTAAGTGTAAGACAATCAATGTGGTTTCTGCGTCTGCTCGGTACCGCATCAGCTCATTTCATTTTCTGTTGAAGCGGTATGATTTCGGGCAGGAGTTTACTCAGACACTATGATGCATTTATGCAAGTACATTTGTCCTGAATTGTTCAACCTACTTGACGCCCTTTTTACCATATAAAATTGTTTCCTTTTTAATTTTTCCCAGGTTCCAAAATGTCAAAGGGTCATCAAAGTTACAGCACTGCACACTCTGTAAATGTTATGCTAGAAACTGCGAATGATCCGCTGGACAAAGGTCGTTTAACTAATATAAGGTACTCGGCTATAAACATTAATGTCTATGCAAAGAATTTTTTAATGTGTTGGGTGCACGATAAACCTATATATATAAATATGTACTCCGCCAAGTTTAAGAATGAACGATGGGTAGATTCTGTTGTTAGCAGTCGGTCACACAGATTGACGTTTTCTTATACTCGATCAAAATTGACAGCTGGAAAGCTACAAGGGCATAAAAATGTCAATTGCGCATGTTGTTCCCAATGTATCTGACCAAAATTCAATAACTAATTTCTTGGGTGGTATGAAGACAAAAAGTTTATAGTAGAAATAGTAGATGGTGATATATGAGGAGTATAAGTTATAAAACTTAGGTCCCGTATCTCTACATTCTGATGAGCATATAATACTTTCAAAGATTTTTTATTTCAAATAGGAATGCCATCTTTACGTATAAGCATAAGAGCAATGTTTGTTTCTCAGAAACAACGCAGAGAATTAAAAAAAAGCTAAACTAGACAACCTATGTGTCCTCAAGAAATGACCGTTGTAGCGCAAATTTAACAATTACATACACAGGCCGACAAAATTGAGCCGACCTTCTTACTCGGAATCCAGAGTATACCTTCACGAAGGTTTTTGAATCCAGATCGGTAGTCGGAATCTTTCAATTAGCTCGAGTTTCCGATATATATTTGCGATTAAGTAGCATGACGAATTATCTTTTCAAACCAAAGGTATCATCTCAAAGCACAAATGCCGTTAAGCTTGCTTATTTTTCTTTGGCTGATATAAGGTTATTTGAAATTTTCATTTTTCTGATCTAGACCGGTTAAGCTTTTATAGAAAGAAAGTAATTTTTTATTTTAGAAAAAGTATCCTATCGTGATAAAATGTTTATGGACTAAGGTTGAGGGCTTACGGGATTTTTAGTTGACCTTATTCCACAAAAATATTATTAAATTTTTTGTGTGTTATGATCCATACAACACACAACTTTGATGCACACGAATCATTACGTGTAGAGTATTAAATATAGTGAAATTCAGAAAAAAAAATCAAATGCCATATGTCAGCCAAAAATTTAAATATTCAAGCAAACTCAACGGCATTTGAACTGTACTTGACGATGGCTATGATTATTTGAAAAATGAATAATTTGTCATGCTATATAACCTCAAATATAGGCAAACATCACTATTCAGGGCATCTCAGAAACTAGAACTAATTGATGGATTTGGACTTCGGCAAGGCTATTATGTAAAAAACGTAAAGAACGTCAAAGAAGAAAGCAACCAAATGACAACTTGCTGCCTAGGTAGTTCCTAGTGTGCAAATAATACATTTCGCGGTTACTCGCTGTGAGCGCTGTCTATGGAGGAATGACGTCATGACACAACACGGTCAATGACCATGCTGCAAGCTGCAAGTCACTCCTCAGCATGCTTTGTCGGTTGCAGGATGCCGAGGTAGTCTGTAGTCTGAGAAGATGTGGTTGAGTAGTAGAGTAGCAATAGCACATCTGGATGATTGTGTGAATTCATCTGCATGTGTGTAAGATCAGTGGTATTTGCTGTGAGAAAATTATTGCTGGATATACTGCCCATGAAATATATCTATTAGCTGTGCGAGGCGGGTTATTGTGTAGTACTTTCTGAAGAGAGGCTATATTCAATGTTAAACATTTCGATTTCGTTACGTTTTCAAAAAGTTTGAGAAGCATTACGGGAAACCAGCACGGCACCCCCATTGTGTATAAAATTAGGAATGATGCATCACATTCAGAATACTTTCGCACTTAACCACAGCTTGACACTGATTTGTATTTTTTACTTGACATCGTGAGATACATTTCTATAGAATTTAAATTACTGAAAATATGTCGGATGCAATATCTTTTTTACGTTTCATAAATATTCTTGTATGTACCACATTTTCTCACCTGTTAGTCTTAATAGGCTTCACCAGCAAGGGATTTTCTTTTCTTACCGTTGTCTTTTTTGAAATTGAGCAAAGAATATGTAATTTTCAGATTGAACAAGAAGAACCGTATGCGCAATTAATTTTTAGCTAGTAAGTGTATTTGAGACAAGAAGCCAATTTAATTATCATCAACATAGAATATTCAACACAAATCCTCACTAACCACATATGCTCTGCTATAGTATACAACTTACAGCTTAGACTTCCAACAATGCCGTTGAATAGTTGAAGCAACATAACGTTTAGGCAACACGTACAGCTATGGTACGGCAACAAGTGTACAATAGCTAGAGCTAAGCTGAAATCTTGTAGAAAAACCTGCATAATGTTTCAAAAACCTATATAATGTCAGAAAAAGCGACATTCTGTCTCTTTCTAAAACACGTAATCCCCTGCGTATTCGAACTAAGCGCATCGAAAATCTCAGGCCTAGTTTCTGGGTCAAAATGTTGTAGGCCTGTGTTATTCATGAGTAAGCCTGAGAAAATTATCATCTTTAATTGATATGGCTGTAGAGAAAGTCCTATGCTGCACTAAAAATATTGTTGCTACCTGAACATGCTGATACCCGCTACTTGAAAAACTGTCAACCACCTCATCTATTATCCGCAACATCGGCTAAGGGTGACGACCTGTCGACCCTGTACGTACGTATAGGGCAAAGCCCAAGCGCTCACGCGGCTCGCTGAACAATCAGGCTGTCAGAACAGTGATCAACAAGGTAATCGGCTTAGGCTCACATCGTCAAGCACGAACGTTCCAACTTTCACTTCCCCCTCACCACCTCCGTAACAAAATTGGTCAGCTGCGAGGAAAAAGCCACAAGTTGAACCCTTGTCACCACACGCCTGTGTCTGTCTACCTACATCAAGTCTTTATCTGCCGCTTTGGAGAGGATGGATGATTTAATTACGTGTTGTAGGAATTTTTAAGCATTCAAAGGTATCGGTGGAAAGAACGATCTCCATATTTTGAAAATATCATCCACCATGAGCACTGATTAACATATTCCACCAGAAGATATTCAATTGACATGAGAGCTGTTCCAGCGGAGTATGCGCCGCAACGCTGCCAACCAGTTATGCTTATAACTATATTCGATTATTATTATATTCGATTACCAAAACGGAAGACAGTAGCAGAATACAATGTACGTCATTGCTAGAAAAATGTTTCTTTGTATCGACAAAGATTCAAAGACGCACCGCGTAAGTAGGGGTGTAGAATGTATTATGTTACTCTCTCCCATTTTCATTATAGTTTTTAAGTTTTTTTTGGAAAAACGCTCAGACCCGTCGATTTTGTTTTCGATGGGGACACAAGTTTGGCAAAAAATCACGTTAACACGTGCAGCCCCCTGGGCGGGGGTGACACCAACCCTAAAATCTTAAATGGAAAGGGGGGCCCAGTGATACCTTATTTTAGAGGTCTTTCAATTCCCTTTATAATGATATAAAATTAATGTACTTTAGTTCAGTAGTTTTGAAGATTTCGTGATTTAAAGCTTAAATAAAACTAATACATCATCATTAGTGGAGATCAATACATTTGGCAGCAAAGTAATTTAAAAACAAAGAATGAACTGACCCGTTAGGCAAGTAAATATTGAAAATGGCCACCATGACTCTCCATGCAATAATCAAGATTTTGCTCAAAACGTTGCCGCATATTTTTCAATATTTGAGGAGTAATTTGAAGGCACTCATGTATGAGCCACCCAGCAGAAATACGCATCGCTCGGGTTACATATCATATTTTCTGCTCGAATCCACTTTTCTTCTTTTTGTGGATTTTGCCCATTATTTTACTATTTTTTGTTATATACATTTCTCCGCATGGTTATTTTCTCTATATATATATATAAATATACAGGGTGTCCGCAAAGTTGGGGTTTTCCTTTTCAGAAACAACTACCCTTGAAATAACAAAGGTAATGTGTAGTGAAACGAGAGCGACCAAGTAAGAAAAAAATAAAGGAAAAAGTACTCACTCTCCAGTTGACGAGAAGGGCTAAGTACGTCTCTGCCCGAAATCATACCGCTCCAACAGAAAATGAAATCAGCTGATGCGCTACCGAGCAGACGCAGGCAAACAAGGAAGGCAAAATGTTGCGTAACAAGTCTAGGTATTGCATCCCGTCCAATCGATTTGGGAGAGTAAATGGCCCAATGAGCATACCGTTCACCATGCCAGCCCAAACATTCACCGAAAATGTTTGTTGAAAATGTGCCCGACGGACAGCGTGCGGATTTTCTACTGACCAAACATGAGTGTTGCGAAAGATATTCACCCCATTACGCGTGAAAGTAGATTCGTCTGTCACCAATATGCACTTCAAAAAGTCCGGATTATTGTCATGTTGATGCAACAACCACTCACAAAACAGCACTATTGCTGGAAAATCGTACACGTTGGACGTGAAACGGATACAGCCCCTCTTCACGCAGCGTTTGCCACACTTTAGTTTTTGATACTTGCACTTCTCTAGCCACGTCTCTGGTGCTTGTTGAGGGATTCTAGTCTACACGATTACCTCTAGACGCGTGACCGTAACCGTCGGTTGAAGGTTGGATACTGACCTGACACACTGACCCCGACCCAGTTCTGTCGTCGGGTTGAGCTAGTGTTCTAGTACCAGTCGGGGATGTCGCGGCTACAGGGCGGTATTCAGATATTTTTGATGTTGCAGAGCCCTTTATCTCGGTTCCTTTAAGACATTGGTGTATATGGTACTAAGAAAAATTGCTTATGTTTTCAAGATCTACACGTCGTGTAAAGGACAACCCCAACTTTGCGGACACCCTGTATATATACAGGGTGACTTTGAAGTTGAGTCATTAATTTTCAGATAATGATTGTAGAAGGAAGATAAACCAAAATATGTGTGTAAAAATAAAAAAACATTAAAAAAAATGTTACCTTGTTTTATAAAGTATCCTCCCGACAAGTATTTCAGTGCGGACCTGTATTTGATCGTGCGGTCTTGGAGCACCGGCAGGCCCACCCCTGTAAGGTCTTAAGTTTCCTGATTCACGAGCCCTTTGTACTATATTAACAAAGGCACGAGGGGTTGGTTGCACTCGATTGGGAAACCGATTCGCACAAATCCGTGATGCCGCGGCAGCATTTTGTAAATAAGAACCATGTCCACAAGTTCGGGAGTTTCGTAAACATGTGCCATTTCGCTTGAGCCACGCAACAAACACCACTATTCACTCACGCGTTACCGACTGACGAAAAACATCGTGATAAACGTTTCAAATTCTTTCGCTTTTTTGTTTCCCATGCGATGAACCGATAAGGCAGATTATATACGTTGTTGCCAAACACGAGCACATAATATTATTATTGAGACAGGGCAGTACTCAAACTTCTAAAGGGCTATAACTTTGTTACTTTAATTTTACCAGAAAAGTGTTAAAGGAAAAAACATTTCTTTCGATCAGATCTACTCACTGTTAAAATAAATGACTCAACTTCGAAGTCACCCTGTATATACATATAACTTGATACGTAGCCATTGTCGTCTAGACCAGTCAGGTAAGAAATAAATCTTTCGCCTTTTGTTGGGTACTTCGACAAGATTCAAGCAATGAGGACTCTTTATACTTTATTAGTCCCTTCCTTATGTTATTGCAGCTCCTGATGATGATGGCATAGACCATCGAAAGCTAGAGACTAATGAAGTATAGAGAATCCTTATTGCTTCTTGAATCTTGTCGAAGTACCCAACTAAAGGCGGAAACTTTATCTTTCACCTATATGTATATATAGATATAAATAAATGTAATAAAAATTATTGTTTCTCAGTATTTTTGTTTTAGATATTGTTTTAGATCAACCTTATATTAAAGACATAAAATGAAACTGTTCGTAATAAGGGCAAGCACGATATATTAAAAAACACAAACTCTAATACATACTTATAATACATTGTAATGGAAACAATTAACTTAACAAATGCAATATATATTTTTTTAACTTTCGTAAACCAGTACCCTCCTTAGAGTGCCAAATATCAAAAGTAGTCCTCCTCGAAACAGAATACTTGCAAAATTTACCTAAAACAACAACAAAGTTGGATCTGGAAAAACCTCATTTTTCTGTACTATGAAAACCTCACAAACCTAAGAAGGGGTAGCAAGATGCAGATGAAACCTAGATGCCCCTAATCTACTACTACTTTAAGATGACATTTATCTCAGCTGCAGCAAGGTGCAGCCAAAAGTTTACAACTCGAAATGAATTAATTTTGTATGAAAAAAAAAGATAAATACTAGAGAGTTCACAGATTTTTTCTATAAAACTATTATATACATCTCTTGTCAGATCTCATTGAGAAGTGATAAATTTAATTCTACTCAAAGAAAATTTATTAAATTATTATACGACTTTTAAAATAAACATCCCCAAGGACTGCATAAACTACAACGATATGTAATCTGACCTAAAACTCAACAGTTTGGTCAAGCGTAGAGAAAATTTTGAGACCCTTTTGTGATGCTAGATATCAATGTTTTTCCTTGGACACTAAGAGGCCAGAAGTCATTCAAACTTGCTCAACATCGCACCCTGTACGGTCAACGTTCGCCCCTAAATAATATGCTGAAAAATGCAAACAAATTTCAGTTCGATATTTTTCTTATATCTCATGACTCCCTGAAACAAACCTTGAAAAATGTTGCCTAACCTTTGATATTCATTACTTTTGATTACATTGTACCTACTTTATTATTAATATACTAAGTGACATATAAATCCGAACACCCAGTTTAAATGGTTTTATTTTAATAAAATTTTGTATAAGTACTTAATGAAGCATAATAAGTAAATGATAAAAATTTCAAAATGATTGCACTGGTTTAAAGCCCTTTGACCTTTAATAATGTGTAGATGCACCCTGATGTGCTACGCATTCTCCAACGCGCCTAGGCATGCTTCTGATCAGGTGGTCAATGTCGTCCTGTGGTATCTCATTCTAGGCAACCACCAACTCCTCTCGAAGTGCTTCTAGAGTCTGAGGAGGACGTTGCAAATTGAGCAATTTCCTACCCATCATATCCCACACGTGCTCAATTGGGGATAGGTCGGGAGATCTTGGTGGCCATGGTAACAATGTGACATCGTTATGTTGAAAGAAGCCTATTGTGACTCTTGCAACATGTGGTCGGGCATTATCTTGTTGGAAAGTTGGATCTGCCAGGGTGTCAAGATAGGGTAAAAGATGGGGTTCTAGAACTTCGTGGATATAACGCTGCGCGTTCATGTTACCTCTGATGAAGATTAACGGTGACCTGGAACCATAAGCTATAGCACCCCAATTACCATAACTCCAACAGTGTGATGAACATGTCTTTCAACAAAAAACTGTGGATTCCTCTTTTCACCACGTCGCCTTCTAACCCTGGCACGACCATCGTGCATGCCTAAACAAAATCGAGACTCGTCACTAAAGACAATACTGTTCCATTTCTGATCCCAGAGTGACCGTTGTCTGCACCACTCAAGGCGATTACGTCGGTGTTCTCGAATTAAAGGGAGGACCCAGTGTGGCCGGTATGAAAACAAGCCAAAACTTCTCATTCGTCGGTAAACACTTCGCATGCCAATAGGTCTTCCGTGTTCTGCAAACCATTCATTTGCAATGGACCTGGTAGTGGAGAAACGGTCCCTTAAGGCCAATAATCTTAGGCGGCGATCTTCACGGTCTGTTGTTCTACGGCGGCGTCCAGTGCCCCTTTGCTCTTCTCGAAGCCATGCCTGACAACACCTAACCGCAGTGTCTACACTTCTTTGCACTCTAACTACAATTGCCCGAAAAGAAAGTCCAGCTTCCCGAAGTCCCACTATACGGCCCCTATCAAACTCACTTAGTTGACGAAATCGTGCAGGTCTCCGTACTCTAGGCATCGTAACCGATCGTAAAGGATGTCAAGAACCAAAATCCGCCAACGTTGATTCTTTACTGCGGCTGAAATATTCATTTTTAGAGCGTTAATGAATTAAAAAAAAAGCAGTATAAAAACCGGAATGTCCAACTGATAAGGCTGAAAATTTTTTCACTTATTATTTACAGTAAGATGAATACATTCACCAACTTTTATTAAAATAAAACCATTTAAACTGGGTGTTCGGATTTATATGTCACTTAGTATACTTTGACTTTGTGTGGACAGCAATTTTAAACTTACTTTATTAATATTTAGTAAATTTAGTTAGCTTATTAAATTAAATTGAATTAAATTGGGCTTGCCCAGTGAATGTATGAATAAATAAATGAATAAATGAACATACGTATCTGCAAAAGGGTCACCTAACATGGAGAGCAAGATGATTTGACTGAGCCGCGTTTCGAGATCCACTTATCTATACAGTATTCTCAGTCAATGTGGCCATACGCAAAGTGTGTGTTCTTTTCTTGATTGTGCGTTTAGCGGTACTGTTGAAGCGTAGCGACTCAAATGCGTGGGGACTTTAAACTAATTGTACGCCCCCCGTTTGATTGACTTGTACCGAACACAATCCATAACTGATGACAGCGTTTCGGAGTAAGTGCGGAATCAACCTCCTTAATGCAATTTTTTCATTTTGGTACATGGATTTATTTATTGTCGCTGTTTCTAAGATTTGAATATGCAGAACCTGGTGGCCTAAGTTCAGAATTATTGTTTGTTCTTTTATGGAGAATAACAGATTGTTACTCTTATGTCTAAGGGAAACATCTCACCTTTTGTGTTATATGATTTCAGTCCTCCTGGATGGTACAAAAAACAGATAGCTTCATATGTTATGCAGTTAGCTCTGGAAGATTGACGTCAATTTTTCGTTTCAGGCTAGCCTAGATCGGAAGACCTTAGGAAAGTACCGTCGGCACCACCAGCAACCTAGCAAAGGCCCCATGGGGCCATATTGTGACCACAGGACCGTCAGGGCTGCCACCTTAGGCAGAATGCCTAGCCCGGAGATCATCAATATCCACCGGGAGGCGTTCTACGAGCACAGAGGCAACGAAGAGTTCAAATGCAAGGAACACGAATTAAGGAGGGGAAAAAGCTTGCGGGCGGCTACAGCAACGCAGACCAGGTAAGGAATTTTTCATAGATATAATTTTTTCATAACTTGTGGCTCAGAATTCAAGCGGCAATTAGCTACAACACTTTTAATTCGGCAGAAAGTGTCAAGAATCAATAACATTTATATTCCTAATGTTTCTTCGCGCCAAACCCGTAACGTAGCAAGTAGGCTCTTGCTTGATGTAATAAGTTCTTCCATACCTTGAACCCAGACCAGGGAAGTGACAAAAACCCAACCCTTTGTCTAGAGGGAGATGGTCGTTTGGCCTTTTGTATTGACTTTTGTGTTTTTCTATGTTCTTTTGATAGACGATTGTATTTTTTGATGGATTTTTGTTTTTTCGCCTTGTATACTAACTAGATCAGAGAATATGTTGAAGGTGTTTCCGCACATTAATGGTGGCAAATTATATCCTTGATATTTCTAGATTAACAAAAAGTTAAAGACCTAATTAGAGTATTTTTTCAAACTCTCACAGTTGCAGGCAAGTCCTGCTTCCCTAGAGAAAATATTTGGTGTATATTTGGTCTTTAGAACAATTAGAACATTAGGAACGGTATTATAAGCATATAGCTGTTTCTGTTACACTGCCGGACATCATTCAAATACACCGCAGTCATTCCTTATTCAGTCCAGCAATTATGTGGTTTTTCAGATCTCTGAAGTTGTCTAATGTAATGTAACAAAGAGTGACCCTAACGCATTCAAAACATGACAAGGGGATTTGAGTCATATTCGCTTCCTATGGTTTAAATGTGATTTGCATTCATCGTGAATAAAGTTCTCTACAAATTTTGTTCCAAACATTTTTTTCTTTGAGATAGCGCATAGCTATTCACAGCATAACGTAATGTCAGCCGTTAGTCCATATTAAGTCAATAAATCGTTAAACAATATACAGTTATGCGTGATTAGCATCTTTTATTAATAACTGCAATATATTTGTGATATGTATGCAGGAAATCGGGATTGTAATGTTCTTTAGCTTGTTGCGAGTGTAATGAGCAAGGTTGCCTCAATTATTCACCGTATCAGAGCCAGCCCGATGAAGATTATTACTTTTGACCACGAAATACTTGAGGATCTGGAGACAAATAACATTGCAGACGAAAATAATGATAATGAACTGGAAATTTTCGGGCAACCGGAATACGATGATGATGAAGAAGTAAAAAATTATGACCTTTGTTTGTTCATTACTAAAGTCTTTTTAAAACCTGAATTCCAAAGTTTCATCACCTCAGATCCGCGACGCTGACGGTCATCTCCACATGGATGCCACCGAATCTGCCAACTTACTGGCAGAGTCCTTTAGTGATGACTTCGTCGATGAGCCTAATGGAGACCTTCTACCGGCCACTATCTGCCATAGGTGTCCCAACAGCCTTTGCGAAGTTGAGTTCCTGCCTGAAGATGTATTAATGCACCTGCGAAATCTGAAGACCTCTTCCTCCCCTGGTAAAGATGGGATGACGGCTGCTGTACTTAAAAACTGCGCTTCAGCACTGGCCCTACCATTAAGCTTGATATTCACATCGTCTTTTAGATCTCATACCCTACCCTCATGCTGGCTTAGTGCTTCTGTTACCCCTGTATTCAAAAAGGGCGACAAATCCTCCGCTAAAAATTATCTACCAATAAGTCTCATTTCCATCGCCGCCAAAATAGCTGAAAGAATCATATTAGATAAGCTCCTGTCATTTGCTTTCGAAAATGACCTTATCCCTAAGAATCAGCATGGATTTCTCCCTGGTCGATCAATAATGACCAACCTTCTCCACTCTCTCAATGATTGGACTCAGTATCTGGACACAAAGACTCCTGTTGATATAATCTACTTAGATTTTTCTAGGGCTTTCGATCGCGTACCACATAGAAGGCTTCTGTTTAAGTTGGAATGTATGGGAATAAGAGGCGAGTTGTTACTGTGGATTAAGGCTTTTCTCACCGGGAGGACTTTCTCTGTGCGCGACAGTGATAGCCAGTCTCACCTTCATAATGTAGCAAGTGGAGTTCCTCAAGGCTCTGTTTTGGGGCCAGTGCTGTTCCTTCTATATACAAGTGACCTGCCCGCATTGATTTCCTCCACATGTTCAGCTTATGCCGACGACACCAAGATTTACAATACTGTCGTAAATTCTGCTATGCTTCAACGAGATCTTGATATTGTTTGTCAATGGTCAGTCAGTTGGCTTTTCCCCTTAAATCTAACTAAGTGTTGTGTCCTTCACCTCGGGAAGACAAATCCGCGATTTACATACAAGATTTCTGACCACAACATCGAAGCAGTTTCCAGCCACACTGATCTGGGCGTTGTAGTCAACGATCGTCTTTCCTGGTCAGAGCATATTCACCACGTTACATCAAAAGCCAAGAAACTTCTATACATGCTGGAGAGGTCTTTCAAAGGATCCGATGTCAACACTTGCGCCTACATTTACAAGGCATTCGTGAGGCCAATTCTTGAATTCGCTGGCCCGGTATGGGACACTGTGCTTCTGCGCGATAGAAATCTCGTCGAATCAGTACAGCGTCGGGCTACTCGTATCCCTTTTGGAGCACGAAGACCAAGCTATGAAGATCGCCTTGAATTATTCAACCTGACCTCATTCTCTGAGCGAAGACCTCGTGGCGATCTTATAGTTACGTTCAGGATACTTCATGGTTTGATGGGCACCAACCTCATGCATCTATACCATCTGTCGCGCAGCAATCTACGCGGACACAGCTTCAAACTGCATAAGGAGCCATTTAAAACAACAGTCCGACAGTGGTTTCTTCCCAACCGCATATTCAACACCTGGAATAGCTTACCTGAAAGTGTGGTTGGTGCTACTTCAGTTAATAGCTTCAAAGTGCAGTATGATAGCTGGAGGAGTGTACAAACTTTATAGCTATGAACTGTCTTTTGTTATTTTTTTCTATTTGATGTATTTGTGTTACGTGTCCGTACACTATATTTACTGCATGAGCTTATAGTACTGTGCTCTCTGCTAATCTCAATTATCATAATAATAATAATAATAATAATATGAAGGCTTAAAAAGTACTGGTTATGAAATGGAAAATTTAATCTGAGAATGACCTACAACTTACAGTGTATCCCTCGTGTCTTCTATGTGAATATGGATTTTAACTCTTGGGACCACGTGCAGCCAGACTTTTGTTTGTTTCTTAAATGGGTTTAAATCATTTACTTTTTTGTAAAACACTGGGATGGTATTGAAAATTCTTGGACAGAGAAAAATCCAGGACCTTTGTATGAGTGTTTTCTCCGGCTTTGGGACTACATTGTCTAACGAGTGCTTGTTACACATCAATAATCAGCATTGACCTGCCAGATAATAAGAAACTTTGATGCCCTAGGTAGCTGACCGACTTACAATATCATAACGATCTGTATTTATGTCTGCTCTCATTTCTAATACTTTTCATAAAAACTCTCTGCACAAAACTGTTAATACACCGCTATTATGAAACTTAAGTGTCCTTTAGACCTTATTACGGTTCGGCTCATCCGTTTCATAACGGTTTTCGGAAATATTTGGTTCCAGAATGGTCCATTGAGGAAACATACACAATATTAAGGTGCCATAAAATATTATGGACGTATCAAACGTTTATAGACTATATCCGAAATTTAACGCGTGGGACCATATCTTTAGCGAAGATTCCATCTACAGAGACATTTTTGTGCAGGATGTTCGATATACTTTTCCAAAGTTTTATGGAACTGATACATATTTCTTTAGCCATTAGAGATTATATAAATCGGAAATACTGATGTAGAAATGTTCTTCTAACACAGCTATTGAAAGTATTGGGTCATATTGCTGGATATTTGTCATTGATCTTTTTAAGCTTCAACCTTACCCCTAATACGCTTTGCCATGAATCTAATCCACAGTTTTGCGGATAATAGCCACTCTACATTAAGGAATTCAGTAAGATGTATAAGGCTGTTCTAGAGAAATGATCATTGATAGCTACTCTCTGATTCAAGGTCCTGGAGGATATCACTAAGTGGGAACACAGTGATTTGATTAGGACTAATGCTTTAAGAAGCAATCCATTGGGGTTGTAACGTTTATACTAAACTTTTGTAGTCATTGTATCAAAAATGCATAGTTTCATATATCAAGGGATGATAGATCTCCATGTCTTTTGGCCTTTATATAAAATCATATATCTAGGATTATCATTATATGTACTAACATTTCGCCTAGGTATGAATTACATTCATATATTTACCTCTCTCACACATACATAATGCAATCGGCTTCAATACGCTGACATTTGCATCATGAACAATCTCTCGCCAACGCATGAGTATTCTACACTTATGGGCGTGTGACTTGTGTTTACTCTTGTCGATCTTCGATATAAAACATAGTAGTGCCTGGAAATGCAACTAAAATGTCGATACTCTGTATTAGAACTATTCTCAGGTGAGTGGAAACACCTGTCCTCTTCCACCCAATTCATGTGAGTGCAAGAGCGAGTATCGGTTGTGTTCCTCCCAATTTACCCATTCACTTATCTCGTAGAGATTTAATAGCATTCCACTATAGTTGTAGTCACCGTTCTTGGCGGTTACGTCATCAACACCATATGAAATAAGTAAGCAGACTGAGTCTCCGTACCATGGGCGGATCTTAATTTTCCTAACCGAGGGAAACCGATTCACAATTATTTACTAATCGCAATTATCAAAAATATTCTAATGTAGTTCGTAGAGTATGACACGTCATTTGATGTTTTTTGAAGTTGAAATAAAAAATACATATGGAATTTAATATATAATACAAAATAACACATCCATTTGCTAACTTGATGGAACATTTACCATTGGGTGCGAATATGTGATAAGATAATGAGAGCTTTAGAAGAAAGATTTTCAATAACAAAAATGCTCAATTCTTCCTGGGGTAAAGTACGACTAAGCAAATTACTGCTATACAAAAAATACATTTAGTGATGATGCTATTAATCTCGTGCTTTAAAATATATGTCGCCTTAACAAACATTGCTTTTAACTTCCATATCTGTCAAAATATTTCACAATCTGTATTAAGATACACACATAGAAAATTAAGAATTATAAATTTTCAAAATTGTTTCAATAATTTCTTCATCAGAGTAATCTGAACTACAAGTGAATGATTACATTAATCTTCTCCCTATTAAACACTTGATGCTGGTCCCAGTCGTTTTTAATCAATTCCTCGGTATGTTTTACACACTTGGCCTAAACTGTAGGAGTCAACTTCGCTAGAGCATTGTCCCAAACACCCAAATCTTCCTTGTCACCATAGCCAGTTTCCCTAATATGATAATCATAGTACTGTTTGGCTATTTCCCAGATTAACTCAATAGGGTTGTATTGACGATGGTAAGGGGGGAGCCACAAAACTTGATGTCTATGTTCATGTAATATTTTGACCACATCTCATCATCAGCTTTTCACATACTGATTTTTTAAAGAATCTTTGTCCATGGAATCTTGGTAGTCAGCACTTTTTGATTTTGTAGCAAATAACAATGCAGTATCTCTCAAAAAGCCGTTCCTGATCCCAGCATGAAGAACAACCTAGTGTGTGTTTTGATGACAGCATCACTTACATCATCGGATTGTATTTTTTCATTTTGTGAGTTTCCCCAGTTGTTACTATGGGCAAACCTTTCTTATCTTCTGATTTTATTCGCTGAACACTGCGCAGATTAGTCCTCAGCGCATCTCCAGTAAACAGGAAGTGGGTAACAGAGGACCTGATTTCATTCTCTTCCTGTCCTCTCTTCCTCTAATGAATTTAGCATGAGCTGTTGGCCTTCTCCATTGATCGCATTCCCGAGCATTGTAGATTTTATATCGAAGGTTGATAACAGGACAACTCAAATTGCACGCCGATGTCAAGTAAGTTATATATATATATACAGGGTGACTTCGAAGTTGAGTCATTTATTTTCACAGTGAGTAGATCTGATCAAAAGAAATGTTTTTTCCTTTACCATTTTTCTGGTAAAATTAAAGTAATAAAGTTATAGCCCTTTGGAAGTTTGAGTACCGCCCTGTCTCAATAATAATATTATGTGCTCGTGTTTGGCGACAACGGATATAATCCGCCGTATCGGTTCATCGCATCGGAAACAAAAAAGCGAAAGAATTTGGAACGATGTTTTTACAATTATTTCATTCATTTGTATACAGTCAGTGTCAGTGAATAGTGGTATCTGTTGCGTGGCTCAAACGAAATAAAAAATGGCACATGTTTATGCGGATTGGTTTCCCAATCGAGTGCAACCAACCCCTCGTGCCTTTGTTAATGTAGTACAACGGGCTCGTGAATCAGGTGACCTAAGACCTCACAGGGGACCTCACGATCAAATACAGGTCCGCACTGAAATACTTGTCGGGAGGATACTTTATAAAACAAGGTAATTTTTTTTTTAATTTTTTTTTTATTTTTACACACATATTTTGGTTTATCTTCCTTCTACAATCATTATCTGAAAATTAATGACTCAACTTCAAAGTCACCCTGTATATACAGGGTGTCCGCAAAGTTGGGGTTTTCCTTTTCAGAAACAACTACCCTTGAAATAACAAAGGTAATGTGTAGTGAAACCAGGGCGACCAAGTAAAAAAAAATAAAGGAAAAAGTACTCACTCTCCAGTTGACGAGAAGGGCTAAGTACGTCTCTGCCCGAAATCATACCGCTCCAACAGAAAATGAAATTAGCTGATGCGCTACCGAGCAGACGCAGGCAAACAAGGAAGGCAAACTGTTGCGTAAAAAGTCTAGGTCTAGGTTCACCATGCCAGCCCAAACATTCACCGAAAATGTTTGTTGAAAATGTGCCCGACGGACAGCGTGCGGATTTTCTACTGACCAAACATGAGTGTTGCGAAAGTTATTCGCCCCATTACGCGTGAACATAGATTCGTCTGTCACCAATACGCACTTCAAAAAGAGCTTGTACACGTTGGACGTGAAACGGATACAGCCCCTCTTCACGCAGCGTTTGCCACATTTTAGTTTTTGATACTTGCACTCCTCTAGCTACGTCTCTAGTGCTTGTTGAGGGATTCACGTCTACGCGATTATCTCTTCACGCGTGACCGTAACCGTCGGTTGAAGGTTGCATACTGACCTGACACACTGACCCCGACCCAGTTCTGTCGTCGGGTTGTGCTAGTGTCCTAGTACCACCGGGGGATGTCGCGGCTACCGGACGGTATTCTGATATTTTTGATGTTGCAGAGCCCTTTATCTCGGTTCCCTTAAGACATTGGTGTATATGGTACTAAGAAAAACTGCTTATGTTTTCAAGATCTACACGTCGTGAAAGGAAAACCCCAACTTTGCGGACACCCTGTATATATATATATATATATACAGGGTGACTTTGAAGTTGAGTCATTAATTTTCAGATAATGATTGTAGAAGGAAGATAAACCAAAATATGTGTGTAAAAATAAAAAAAAAAATTAAAAAAATATGTTACCTTGTTTTATAAAGTATCCTCCCGACAAGTATTACAGTGCGGACCTGTATTTGATCGTGCGGTCTTGGAGCACCGGCATGCCCTCCCCTGTGAGGTCTAAAGTCACCTGATTCACGAGCCCTTTGTACTACATTCAGCATTTTCGTAAACACGTGCCATTTTTTATTCACTATTCACTAACGCGTTACCGACTGACACATCGACTGAATACAACTGAATAAGATTGTACGTTGTAGTAAAAACATCGTTTCAAATTCTTTCGCTTTTTTGTTTCCGATGCGATGAACGGATAAGGCGGATTATATCCGTTGTTGCCAAACACGAGCACATAATATTATTATTGAGACAGGGCGGTATATAATATACAGGGTGACTTTGAAGTTGAGTCATTTATTTTAACAGTGAGTAGATCTGATCAAAAGAAATGTTTTTTTCCTTTACCATTTTTCTGGTAAAATTAAAGTAACAAAGTTATAGCCCTTTGGAAGTTTGAGTACCGCCCTGTCTCAATAATAATATCATATGTTCGTATTTGGCGACAACGGATATAATCCGCCTGACCGGTTCATCGCATCGGAAACAAAAAAGCGAAAGAATTTGAAACGTTTATCACGATGTTTTTCGTCAGTCAATAACGCGTTAGTGAATAGTAGTGTTTGTTGCGTGGCTCAAACGAAATCAAAAATGGCACATGTTTACGAAAATGCTGAGCTTGTGGACATGATTCTTATTTACGGGGGGGCAGTCTTTACAAAATGCTCCCGGATGCATCACGGATTTATGCGAATCGGTTTCCCAATCGAGTGCAACCAACCCCTCGTGCCTTTGTTAATGTAGTACAAAGGGCTCGTGAATCAGGTGACTTAAGACCTCACAGGTCAGGGCATGCTGCTTCAAGACCGCACGATCAAATACAGGTCCGCACTGAAATACTTGTCGGGACGATACTTTATTAAACAAACATGAGAAAAATTCGGACGGCTGACGCTTACTCACCACTGTCGGCTCGAAATGCGCTGGATTGATATCTACGTTTTATTCATGAAAACACGAATTGTTGCTGAGTATGATTTATTAATGTACATATCTGTGATGCAGCCTTTTCAGAAATGCATAGGATTTTTTCCTCCTAATAATTCGTTATGCCCGATTATCCACAAAATTTTGATCATGCTCATATCAAATCGATAACTACGTTATTGCACTAGGAGTGTGCTAATTTCGCTTTTCCAAATGGTTTGTTCACAAACTAGGCTAACCTAGACACCACACGAAGCCCGGTTTGGATACTGACTCACATCATCTTAGTACATCATACTGGTTCATTTATTGCCGTTTAGAAACTAATATCTCGGTTAACTTGAAGCTTTGTATGTTGTTTAGAAACATGCTATTATTGTCTGTAAACGAAGGTCTCAACTACAAGCTATACAAGCAAACACAAAATCCGTGGTTCGTAATGTTACTTCCAATGCCGGAGTTTGAACTCGCTATCGTATATTATGGTCTTGGCTATGCTGCTGATTCTTTTTTTTTGACAAATGCCATTTTTATAGTTCACAATCAATTCCTAGTTGAGAGCCCTTAAGGCAGGGAAAGAACCATCATCTGCAAATGGTTAGCAGAAAAGTACTTACCGATGGTTGAATATCTTCAAGAACTTGGAGTAAGCTTTTTTCATACTTACTCAACAAAAATACTTCTCCACACTTCCAACTGCTTCTCAACCTAGTCATTTGAGATCCTACGGGTACTTGGTAATCGCCGCGTCGCTTATATGGAAAATTTGGCTTGACTACAATGCCGAATTACCATCCAGTTGCTTGAGGAACGAAATCTTTCTCAGAGGCCAAAATATAAAGTACCCGTCTTGTACAAACAGAGCAGAATATTTCATGCAGCCATATCTAGGGTGTGCTACTCCCACGTAACATAAAATCTAATAAAAGTTAAATATAGTGACATTTCTAAAAAGAAAGCTCCTGCAAGAAAAATGTCCTCCGTGTAGGAAGTCTGCTTTGCATACCCGGTATAAATTTTCCGCTTTTATTATCTGAGTTTTCCAGAGCGCGAAGGAGCAAGAATTCTAAATGGCTAAATAATGTACAGACTTGTAAACGGATTCTGAGTAATGAACAAAATTGAAAACTCTCGAAAATCTGCATATCTTGCCGGATGTTTTAAGGCCGTGTAATTTGGGAAGCCGGGCAAAAAGTTTTGCAAAATGATGCTCCCCTTTTCAATCACAAGCGGGAGGAACGAGCGGAAGAAAAAATTCGATTTACCTTTCCTTAGATAAACTAATTTCATGTAATATTGTAACAGGGTCAGCGGTACTCAATGAATTATGACCTCACCACATTAAAACTTTCTTATTAGATTATGGAACATAAACGAAAAGTTCGGGAAGCACACAGCATTTTTGATTAACTCTCGGTTAACCTAGAGGAACTTTTTGATCCTTCAATTTGCTCCTTATTATCCTTTTTTTTTTTTTTTTTTTTTTTTTAGGCCACGGATATGAAGGATATATTTATACATAAAGGTACAAAAAACAGAGGATAACTAAAATACGATTGTTATATTTTGATGCCAGAATTTCTGATAAATTTAACAACGAGAATGATCACATCAGATCTACCTAGCGAAAATACATGAGATGTATTTAGGGGGGCAGATATGCCAGATTTCATCAAATCGGAGTAGAGTGCATTGCAGTGATCCAGGAATTTAGCGCAACCAAAGAAACAGTGATCCAAGTCACCATAAACTTCACAAACATCGCACAGTGCAGATGGGACCAAATTTAATCTTGCAAGGTGTGATGGAAAAACACCATGTCCTATTTTCGCACGGGTGATGCAAGAAATATATTTTCTGGGTATTTTGAAATTTTCGTGCCAGTATCCTCGTGGCAGGCTAGGGTGTATGAGGTTGTATCTTGTAGGATTAGTAAAACAGTATTCTATCCATTCACTGCGCCATCGCTTGAGCAAATTACCTTTAAGTATCACTCGATTGTCTTGCATGCTTAAGGGTATGTTCAGCTTAGTTCCAGATGTTATACTCATCTTTGCTAGATCGTCAGCTTTTTCGTTGTGTATTATCCCAGAGTGGGCCTTCACCCAAACTAGTGTAATCCTGAGGCCTCGTTGTTTTAGCTGACTTATTTTCCATCTTATGTTGAATAAGTGTATATTTTGCATATCGAAAGGACTGCCGTTTTTTAAACTACTGACAACAGAGAGGGAGTCCGAGAATATAGACGTGTTACCAAGATTGTGGTCCTCTACAAACTGTAGGGCCTGGAATATAGCAATAGCTTCTGCAGAAAAAATCGTGAATTCATTTGGTAGTTTAAACATGGAAAAAATATCTATTGAAGGAATATAATGAGCGCATCCCGTTCCTGACTCCGACTTCGATGCATCGGTGTAAATGAATACATCACCTGCTAATTTACTCTGCACTTCTCGAAGTAGGTTCTGAATGTGGTGGCCTTATTATCCTTCTAGCTGCAACGATAGCTTCAACTTCAAAATCAACGTTTTCATTTTTGGTAAGGTAGTCATCTCCAAGATGCAAAGTAAACAATTGGGTAATAATTCTCCAGAATGGTTGTTTCACAACCTTGATATAACACAAATAATGAAACGAATGCCGTGGCTAACTATAATTAGCCACAAGAACGCGATGGTTTCACCCTTGACAAACTAATTGGTAGGTTGAGTAAGTATACCATAAATCACGTATATTTTTTCAGAAAATAATTTTTTTTCTGGTATCGCGGCCGGTAGAGGATCTTAACCTAATTGAAACTGTGAAAAAAGCAAATACCTAAATGATTTTGAGGAATATGCAAAAAAGCAGTGTACCTTTTTTTCTGAATGGTTATCTTTTCTTATTTCTAAATCAGTTTTACAGGATATGTTATCAGATTTTTTTTATACTCCAACTACCACGAAGGCCTAAGGCCTAAACACCCATTGGGTACCGTGGGGTTATAGGGGAAAGGGGGAACGCCACACAGTCTCTGGCGAGGGAATACGTGTGCATGAAACATGCACATATTCTGGCTCCGCCTACGAGATCCGCCGGGTGGTACCTCCACGTTCGACAGTCAGAGACCATCTGCCACCTACGGACAATCACAACATCCATAGCCAAGAGAAAAATTTCTCCTGGGACGGGACTCGAACCCGCACAGCGCACGGCGACTGATCAGGAAACCGAAGAGTCTACTACTGCGGCCACCGCTGCTGCCTAAAGATAATTTATTGTTTTTATTGAAAAAGCCATCACTGAAATATTGGTACGAAACATACCCAAGTCAGGCTCTGTTGTAAGTTAAGCATAGGGCTGCTCTCCAAAGACTGTCCTTCCGTAAGATATTTATAAAAAAGTGTTGAAACTGTTGGAGCAGCCTCCTATAAAATTGGGTAGTCGCCCGGAAAAAGTGCCTGTAAACGTTGCACGTGAAACGGATGCAGCAGCTTTCTACGTAGAATTCGATCTAACTAATTCCAATCTTGTGAAATACGGCACACACTACTAGATGGCTCATCCCCAATTAACTGTAGTACTTCATCTTCAGCATTCACGTCGATTACTGGAGCTCCTATTCTTCCTAGTCTACCAGGCATTATTCCTGTATAATAGAATGAACGAATGAAAATGTTCTCCACTGGGCTTTGATATTCCTTAGCAGCATTTGCACAAGTTCCTGTGACGAGTACTGCATTTGGCATCGAAATGGCAACAGTAGAATTATACAAGTTGAATAGCCGCGGCATTGTCTCCACAACCTTCTTGTAGTACGGACATTATTCTATTACTTTATACATGTTTAATAATAATTAAAGCCTTTATTTTACCTGGCGGGTGATAGCTAAAAGCTGCCCTCATACCAGCCCTATTTGTACTCGTATTACAAAATGCCGTCAAAGGATCAGGTAATACGTCACAGCTTCTACAACCCTTTTGTCACCCAAAATTGGGTCAAGACCTAGCACTCAGTTGAACTTGAGGATCTGTTGTTTCTTAAGACCAGTTAGTAACACATCTTGAAAAAAAAATCCGTATCTTGGCAGTACGAAATGCTCTATAATATTGGTCTCCGAGACTCCCGGACCTCTCAATGTCGTGCCTTGAATATATAGTTTGGATCTCCAGTCCAATACTTCAATTTCTGGACTGGTCCGAGACCCCTGGAGTTTCAGATTCTGTTACCTTTTACTTGTCTTCCTATAGTAGAGTAGACTCGCGTAGAACCTGACATGAAGTAGTGTAATCTTGACTCATTGAAACACTCACTTTACGCGGAATCATGCTTCCTCTGTTCTTCAAGTAAATAATCAGAGAACGAGGTAAACGCCCGAATGAATACTTTCGGAACCCTCGAACTCAATTAATGAAATTAATGGAACTCAAGTTAGAGGAGACTCATTTTTATTAATAATTGAATTACAGACTCAAAATATCTATACACTCGTGAAGAGTGGAGTAGCAATGACAAAGAACAGTTAACTTCATAAAACTAATAGGCTTTGGAAAGGGTCACTGGAGGAGTGAATTACGACTAAGTTAAAAGGAACAGTGACAACTAATTTAAAATAAATTTAAGTTTGAACCTAATAGCAAAATTAAACTAAAGAATCTCAACTTTACAATGCTGATTAATCAAGCTAATGCATAGAATCCTTAGTTGACTCGGTATTATTTTAGTTTTAGCCAGAAGGGCTAATAAAGAAGGGAAAAGCCCCCTTTTAAGTAACTGGAAGTGCTTACTGATGAGAACATAAATTCTACCAACCCAACACCTATTAACAGCCACTAACTGAGGGAAAATTCAAGCAACTTTTCAACCATACAAATCAAAGATGAGAGAGGAACTGAATTTTTTTAGTTTCAAAATTATCGGAGGTCAGTTGCGGATTTTCGCCTCCATCAGAAGGCTGGCCACCTTTCTTAGTGAGTTCAACCCTTGTCTCCTCATTGGTCGATCAGTTTACAACCCTCCGATTCTCTAAAGATGGAAACTAACTTGACCAATGATTGTTAGACTCAATTTTTGAACTCAAAATGGCCTTAAACTCTATTGGTTAATTACGTTCCCTTGTCCCACCTCAAGGAGTGTCGTCAGCGTACAGTCTTCCCTTAAGCTTACGCAACACGCCCCCTTCAGTGGTGTCTCGTGGCTCTATTTGCTTTGGGCAGACCCTGCAGTTTTCAATAAGTTCAATGAATTAGGAATTCCTGTAATGCTGAGGCCACAATTCGAGATGTCCTCTTAAATAATTATAAAATTATACATAGCATTTAGGTAAAACTAACGGTGACTCCCTTCTGAAATTTTAATGTATTTTTATCAAAATTAGCTTCGTTGGAACTACGCAGTCTTTTGTTAGTTTCACCTGCTCCTGTCTAATGATAATTTCCAAACCACATCTGTCAACGCGTACGTTGACAGAAGGTAGAATCGTATCCAGCCTGGCGCACCTACTCCCATCAGCTTGTGGAAAATTCTACTAAAAACCTAGCTGTTTGTCTCCTCTGTTTCATATTTTCCCACATATCATGACAAATATTAGTAATATGCTAGCCTTGCAGATGCGAGTGTTTGTTCTGTCCTTAGTTTTTATGTTTATTTCTATTTTATGGATTTCAACGAATTTAGAAATTGATAACTTGGTCGGCTACAATATTAAACACAGTTGTATGCGACATACATGTGGTTGTGTTACTAATACTAATACATACCAATGAACTTAAATAAACTAATATCTAATACATACTACATAACTACATTCATTGCTACCAATCGTAGGGGTATGAAAAATAAACAAAATTTTTCGTAAGCCGCAACGGCATGTCACATACGATTCAATAAATGCAACTAAAAATAAAAAAATCAACGCACTATTTTAAACAATAACATGTCCAGATGGAAAATGCATGTTCAGTGGGAAGCCTGACACTCAGACTCACTGACAAAGGTTTTTATTCAGTTAATTATTTAGACGATTTTTTATTGTTAGGGCATGGTATAGATCAGTGTCGGACGAATATAACCGTAACCACTTCACTCTTAGAATCCTTGGGTTTTGTTGTAAATTACAAAAAGAGCCAATTAATACCCAGTAATATTTGCAAATTCTTAGGTTTTTTTTATGATAGCATAAACATGTGCATGACACTGCCAGCTAGCAAAAGACATGATATCTTGTTGAAAATTGACACATTTGTTAAGTTTAACAGTTGTAAAATAAGAGAGTTTGCAAGACTTTTAGGATACCTTATCTCGATTTGTCCTGCTATAAAATACGGTCTTATGCACATAAAATGCTTAGAAAGATATAAATATCTAGCCTTGAAAAATTCGAATAACAATTATAACTCCAAAATAATTATAACACTCAAAATAAAAAGAGAATTAAATTGGTGGATGACAGCAATTCCAAAAATCACTTGTCTCGCTTAGGATTATAAAGTCTTAATCTACTCCGACGCTTCAAATATCGGATGGGGAGCCTAGGCAGGTCCAGAATATACCCAGGGTTTTTGGAGTTTACAGGAATCTAAATTTCATATTAATTACCTTGATTTGCTAGCAGCCAGTAATGCTCTAAGATGTTTTCCAAGAGACCTTAAAGATTACTCCATTTTGTTAAAAGTTGACAATACCACCGCCAAAGCCTACATTAATCGTATGGGAGGTGTAAAATATAAGAAATTGTCTTAGTTGTCGAAAGCAATCTGGCAGTGGTGTGAGTCTAAAAATATATATATTTTTGCAACTTATATTGAATCCTCTCGTAATGTGGTAGCGGATTTTGAATCAAGGTCGCCTATTTCAGAAACAGAATACGAGTTAAACTCTTTAGCTTTTAAGAAAATTGTTCACACTTTTGGCCTTCCTAACATCGATCTGTTCGCATCCCAGCTAAATAATAAATGTAAACAATTTATTTCCTGGAAAAAAGATCCGAAATTAATAGCTGTTGATGCTTATACGATAACTTGGTCAAATATATTTTTCTATGCATTCCCTCCTTTTTCTTTGATAATGACAACGTTGAATAAAATTATCAAATATGGGGGGGGGAGGGGATAATGGTGGTCCCTCTGTGGAGGGCACAACCTTGGTGCCCAATTTTTAATAGGATTGTCAAGTCAAAATGGGTTTATTTAACTCCTAATAGAAATCTTTTATTATCTCCAAATAGGGAACCACATCGGCTTTGGCCAAAGCTTACCCTGGTGTCAGGAATTTTATCAGGGAAGCTCTTGCTCCAAGAAGACTCACGGAATCAGCTTTAGAAGTATTTATCTCTTCATTAAATCCTAATACACTGAAAGAATACAATACCGCCTATAAAAAATGGTGGGAATTTTGCATCCGTAGAGCAGTAGACTGCTTTAATCCCCCAACAGCAGATTTCGTTGATTTTCTAGATAATAGTTTTAAGGAGGGTGCTAGTTATACAACACTGAATACGTTTACATCATCTCTTAATTTAATTATAAATAAGGGAGTTGATGAGAAAGTTATTAGTAGGTACTTGAAAGGTGTATTTAAGATCAAACCTGTGTTCCCAAAATATCAAGCAACTTGGGACTCAAATCCCGTAATTGCATATTTGCCATCTTTACATCCCCTTTCTTCCATAAGCTTTGCAGACCTAACCTATAAGCTGGTTATGCTGTTCGCCTTAGGCACTCCCTCTTTAGAGAGACCCCTGAGCTATGTCTATCTAGCACATTGATTCCCAAAGTGGTCTATATCGACCCCTAGGGGTCTATTACAACCTGCAAGGGGTCTACGTCAGCGAAAAAAAATTTGGGGGTCCACGAAATGGATATGGGGGTCCACGATAGTGGATCTCAACACATACACTGATAGTACCTATTTACTTACATCATACTATCTTATAATGTCTAAACATATACATAATTTATAAAAGTACCTATGAAGTAAAAAATTTATTATATATGTTTATAAAATTGTGTAAGTTGTAGGATGGTGGTATTCGCTTTGTAGTCGCAATACGTTTTGAACTTGTAAAAACCTGAGAGTCGCAGTCTCAGAGCTTCGCTACCTTGCACTGACTTGTTCAATTCGTCACTCTATAAATACGAATGTGAGACAAATTCGTCTCCTGAATCCTGAAAAGGAAAGTGCTAAGAAAATATTTTAAAAATATAAACAAATAGTATATCACACAAATTATAGTGAGTCAGTGTTATTTTGTTTGAGAGTGCTGGAGAAAAGTAAGTACATTATCTTTTATTAAATTTTAGTTTTGTACTCGTATTTAGCAAAGCTAGATAAATTAAGCCAATCATGACTTTAGTTATTAGTAGTTAAATATTCAATCATGCAAAATTACACGAGTACTCCTCAATAGTTTCTTTTTGAAAGTTTTAGCAATTGGTAATATAAATTACAGTGCAATCTCCGTAATTCGAGCTAATTGTTGCAAGAAGATGTTCGAATTATAGAATGTTTTTGGAAAAATCAAAAAATATTTCTAATATACAGCTGCTGGATTTTCTGTCTTATTTAAATACTTTAGCTTTGCCCACAGATGACTGATGCCATGTCCGAATATAAAAAGAAATGTAGACAGTACAGTGTTGATTATTTGAAATTTGGCTTCATTCCATCATTGCCGGACAAACAATCGCGTATGTGCCTTTTATGCAACAAAGTTTTGGGCAATGACGCTATGAAACCATCTAAACTGCAAGATCATCTCTGATAAGATGCCACCCTGATAAAACAGAGAAAGATTTGAAATTCTTTCAAACACTCAAAGATAAATTTCAGAAGAGACCTACACTGGACAGAATGTTCGCTTCGATGTCACAAAAAAATGATGATGGTTTGCGGGCGTCTTACAATATCTCATTACTTATAGCAAAATCCGGAAAACCGCACACTATCGGAGAGAAGTTAATTTTGCCAGCCGTTGAAGAGGTTTTAAAAACTGTGATACACAAACCTGCATCTGATATCATTAAAAGAATTCCCTTAAGCAACAATACTGTTGAAAGACGTATTGATGAAATGAGTTCTGATATTGAAAGCTTCTTATGTAATTATTTGCAAACGACCCATTTCTCTATACAACTGGACGAGTCAACTTTACCTGATAATGCAGCATTATTATTGGCATATGTTCGTTTTATTATGAATGAAGAAATCTACGAAGAACTGCTCTTCGCAAGACCTTTGATAACTGACACTAAAGCTGAATCAATATTGCATGTTTTGAAGGATTACTTCATTGAAAAAGCAATTCTTTTATCAAATATAATATCGGTAGCTACAGATGGAGCACCTGCCATGGTTGGACGTTATCGTGGATTTATAAGCTGTTTAAAACAAAATGTGTCAGGGGTGTTAGCAATACATTGCGTCATCCAGCGACAACATTTAGTTGCTAAAAATTTGAGCGTTAGATTGCATGAATCACTTCATTTAGTCATTGATGCAGTAAACCGAATCCGAAGCAACTCGTTGAATACGAGGTTATTTGCGCAGTTGTGTGAAGAAACACTTTCATCAATTACTCCTTCACACTGAAGTACGCTGGCTGTCGAAAGGCTTATGTTTGACAAGATTTTTTGCACTTTTTGAGAGTATTTTAGAATTTCTGTATACTAAAGATAAAATTTTAAACGAAAATTTAATGAAGAGGAAAACAGACATCGCCTATTTTATCCCTCTTATTTTTTTTTCACTGCGGGCACTTATTCCCAATGCGGGCACTTATTGGTCAGACATCTGTTTATTTAATGTTACGTATATTTTACATAACAGATACAAAATTTTATTTTGAGTAGTTTTAATTTAAATTCAATTAATAAATGTATAAATTAACATGTGTTTTTACTACAAAAATTGGATTTTGGATGGTGTTTAAATATGGATTCCGATGAGGTTTCACTACTTCCAATATAGCGTCGGGCTTTCATATTACCTCTGATGGAAATTAGTTATTTTCTGCATGCCTAGTTGAATATGCTGTAAGATGTTTGACACCAGACTAAATTACCGTAGTTTGGGGGTAAATTCATCTCATTTTATTCATAAAATGTTTAAATTATGCTTTTGGTCAATTAAAAATTATTATGGTTTTTTACTTTAGTGTACGTGGGTTCCTACTATCAGAAATAAGAAATATTTTATACTCCTAGCAAAACACAAAAAAATACGGTTGATCTAATTCATTGTTTGGGGTGAATTTGATCGCATATATTTTATCGAACATACTTGTACACGTCGTGTTAAAATTGATCAATTTCATCCAAATTGGATTATTTTTGGTAGCGTAAGGATTATTTTTCAAAAACAGATGGTGGTGAAATTGATCAATGAATATGCCAACATTTTTCCCAAATCTGTATTTTAAATTATCATGCACTTATCATACCAGTACTGGCCAGCACAACATAACATCTATTTTCCTAAGTAACATACGAGTAAGACAACTTGAATTTTGACACGATTTATAGTTTTTTCACGTCAATATCCTTCTTGAATTTGTGAACGATGTCTCCATGGCATTCTTCCAATTGAGGGTTAGAAATTACCGCTTCTTCTACAATAAATTGGTGATTAACCATAACTTTAAAAGTGGTTCGCGTTGTATTCATCCCTTTCATACCCAGAGCTTCAATTCCATGATCTGTTATCTCTGTTATGACCTGAACGACTGCATACCTATATGTTGTTTTTTTTTCGACTCCTTCCTAGAACAGTATCTGGCAAATATGTTCCTTTCTTTATATATTCCTTCTTCATTTATTTCTTCAGGAACCTCATCATCGGAGCTGACTTGCAAAACTGGTTCTGGTTCATTATCAGAGCTAGATTATTCATTTAGTGGTGTCACACTTTTTCCTTGCTGTATGTCTAGGCGCTGCCTCTTGATATTTCTTCTAGAACGTGCAGGTGGAAACCGTTGCTGTTCCAGATATTTTACCAAAACACCATGCCAGTTGCACTGAAAGGCGATACCAAATCTAACCTAATGGCACCGTTACCATCTTCAAGTTTTCTTATCCATTTCTGTCAAAGCACTTTAAAGCAAATATTTAAAATATATTTTATCCATTGTGGTTGAAGATAAGTGATTGTTTCCATCTTAGTAACACTGATCGCCAGGACATTTTAAAAGGCCTAAAGAATCCTACATCTAAAGGTTGTGTTAAATGAGTTTTAGGCAGACAAACAAAGGCAGTATTATTGCTGACATAAAGGCAACACTTCGTCGGTGAAATGTGATGACAAATTGTCCCCCAACAGAATTTTACGACGTTCTAATTGCTTAGCGTGGGGTAAAAAAAGTCGACGTAAACCATTCGGTAAATGTCTGCGCATCCATCCAACCATGACTTGTGCAATAATTATATCTTGCTTCCGATGCATAGCATCTATGGTTACAGCTTATTATTGCTGCACGTACCTACATCAAGTAAGATATTAACAGCAGATACTGAGGCGCACATATGATGACAACTACTGCTGGTTATCGAAGAGAGATGAAGATAAAGCACAAGACATAAGGATTGAACAGGAGCTTATAAGAAAGTAGAAAACGATAACATTAGTCTCTCTGATCCAGTTTAGTTAAAATTAATTTTCCACTCAATAATCCGTTTTTGTGCTAGGATTGTTAGAAAAACTCTAAAACGAACATTAAAATAAAATCTCGATATTCTAAAAAAATACATCAATAATTCAACCTTACATACATAGGTATTTAAAAAGGTAACAACCATTCGAAAGGGGAAAAGGTCAAGAAGGCCTATGTTATTGTTGTAGTTTGACACAACCAGAGACATACAGGGTTTGTCCGGAAAGTAATAGGACTGAGTCGATTTAAAAAAATGTATTGAGCCAATCGATACAATTCTTTAAAAACTTTCAAAATCGGCTCCTTCTGCGTCGATGCAGCGCTGCCAGCGCGATTTCCAAGCATTGAAGGCGTCACGGAAGGCATTCTCCGGAATAGACTTGAGAGCCGCGGTGCATGCTGCTTGGATCCCCTCTGTCGTCTCAAAATGCTTGCCTTTCATCGACCTTTTCAGGCGAGGAAAAAAACCAAAGTCCGGGGGGGGGCACATCTGGGCTGTAGGGCGGCTGCGGAAGCGTTGGAATGCCGGCCTTGGTCAGGTAGTTGTTCACAAGAAAGGCGGTGTGAGCCGGGGCGTTGTCGTGGTGCAACTTCCAGTCGGCTGCGATGTCTTGTCGGACCCGACTGACCCTTAGTTTGAGTCTCCTGATCACTTCCACGTGAAACTTGGCGTTGACGGTTTGTCCAGGAGGAACAAATTCATGGTGGACGATGCCTTTGATGTCAAAAAAGACAATGAGCATCGTTTTCACTTTGTCTCGGGATCATACTCAAAGATCCACGACTCGTCACCTGTTACTACGTTATTCAAAAATTGGGGGTCACTTTCACACATGTTCAAATTTTCTTGGCACACTTCCACTCGCCGCAATTTCTGGTCGTCAGTGAGCACTTTTGGGACCATCTTCGCGCACACCTTGCGCATGTTCAAATGCTGTGTCACAATGTCATGAACCACAGATGTTGGTAAATTTATCATCTGGGCAATTAAACGAATACTTAGTCGACGGTCTGAGTTCAAAACTTTGCGCACACGAGTCACATTATCGGTGTTTGTCGAAGTCGAAGGTCTTCCAGTACAGTCTTCATCAGCGACTTCTTCTCGGCCCTCCAAAAAGGCCTGGTGCCACCGAAACACACCACTTCTTCATATCATTCTTCATATCAAACGTCTCTGTCGCAGATTTACCGAGTTTCACACAGAATTTAATTACGTACCTCTGCTCTAACGAACGCTACATTCTCGGCTTGCACCACTCACAGAAACACGTCGCGCGAAAATGCCTGACCTGACTCTCCAAGTGCTCGGAGACAACTGACCAGCCGCTCATTCGTTAGCTAGGAACGCCCTCTACCGAATCCAGTCGGTGCGCGAACGCTCCGAAGTACAGTCATGGCGGAACAAAATGAGTCTTATTACTTTCCGGACAAACCCTGTAAGCAGAATTGTATTGAACTCCAGCATCGTGGTACTATGGAAAGGTGCGCAGAAGCGTAATAGGTTAATTGGTCGAGCAGCCCTCGTCTGAGCAACAATAACAATTGTTGCTATCTAGAATATCGTCTATACTTAGTATACATACCAGGTCTGAAAATTAAGTGATGAGACTGGCATCATAGCGTTCGATCTGCTGGGGGCGCCAGGCGTAGTGGGGTGACAGGGGAAAAAAGCGAATTTTGTAGTGTTTAACAACCTTATTAATATCGGAGATATATAAAGTAAAAAGAAGTGGTCCGGGAACTGATCTTCGAGGCACTTTCGATGATAACAGCCTCTCAACGTGCGAAAAAGTTACTCCTGTTGTGCTCTAAAAATGAATCAGTTTCGAGCAACGGTGTGCGATCAGGTTTTGCTTCAGGCTTGGGAGCAGTGAAACGGAAACTCTTGCTAATCTTCAACAAGCCTACGGGTTAGTAGGTTTTTTGGTGGTTTATGGAATTTTCATCAGGGAGAGAGTCGATTGACGATGAACTACGAAGCGGAAGGCCTTCATCCTCAAGAACCGTTGAAAATATCGAGGGATATTGTGTGTTCAGATCGTCGGTTAACAGTCAGAATGATCGAGGAAGATCGCTATATTCCAGTATCGGAGTTCCAGCCCTGTGCGGCTTCAGAAGTTATTTTGAGGGCTGCAATATAATATTGCAATTATATTTGCATGAACAAAATTAAAAAAGTCAGTGTCATCACTTAATTTGCAGACCTCGTGGTATTTTCTAGCCTTGAACAGATATCTCAAATTCATTCCGAAAGCTGTCGCTATTTGCAAGGCTCAACTCTGCCAAAAAGGTGCTGCTCGTCTTCAACGTCAAAAATCCACAAAGTTGATACAAGGCACGTGCTTACTACACGAAACAGCCAATATACAGCGTCATGCCTATAAAAGCATTGTTTCTTCTCTGTTAAGGCCATTATGGAAGTAATAACAGCCAGGAAATACAATCGATCGCTCATCCTGTTAAATATTCCCGTCGCGAGGTAGCAACACTGCTATAAAAATGATTTATCGCCCCAGCACATCACTGTCTTGATATTATGTAATAAGGTAGACTCGTGAACTTGTTTTTAATCACCTTATGACATCCAGCACGCTATTGCTGCTGCAAAGGAACAAAAAATGTAATGGTATGAAGAAGCTAAAGCACCGAGAACACGAAAATGACATATATTATTCCTCGAAGGACATAAGCGATTCATTTTTTTTAATACAGCGTAATAAGCAGAATACTGCTTATGGATGTCAACCGGAGCATGAAACACGAATAAGGACCGACTTAACAATATTCACACGCAATCCCTCAATACACATGAATACTCAATGATTTCACAACTTCTGGTCTACTCGATACGATAAGCATGAGTGATACAGATGGCCTACAATTCAACGCCAGCAGCCGGATAGCTAGTTTCTCCATGCCCCTGTAGAGAAAGTATTGTAATCTCAAAAAAGTGGGGAATTTTTCTGTCAATTCTGTCGTTCTCTCTGTCTGCCAACTTTAATTTTCGGTGGCGCTAGAGGCAGAAAGGATAAAAAAGAATCTCCCAACCCTCGCTTTTCGACATTTCGAAGGGTCGTGACGATTTAAAAGAAAAAATTTCGGGGAAAAGATGGGCTGTCGGTCCGCTAACCATTGATTCCTCTATAATTTGAAAGGTACTCCAGGGTTTTAATGAAATTTTGACACACGGTTACTATAAACAGAAGAGATTTGTAGTTTCCAAAAATACACCCTGTGGCGGCAAATAATGAAAAATAAGAGCCTCTCAAGCTTCGTTCCCGGGACTCATCATCAACATTTCCAGACAAAGGATTGAGGTAGTAGTGGAGGCGTGTCAAAGTAGTGGTATCAGCTTTTGGTAAAAGAACCGTTCAGCCATAAAAGCTCTCTATTGTTGTTGCCTGAACACCAAAATGCTGGCTTAATGTTGTGTGGAATGCAAATTTGCTTTCTGCAACATATTTGCTCTAAAGTGAGGTGTTTAAAATATTCTTATAGCATAGTTATACAACACCTTATAGGGCAAATTTTAACTGTTGCATAAACGTTTATACAACTATTTTATACGGCATATTTGCACGTTAGTCAAAATGGTTGTGTTGTGGCATCCATGGTAACGTTTATAAAACAAACCCGACCCTTGTTGTTTTGCTGTGCAATTTACTACTGTAGCCAACAAATTGCTCCCAACGGAAGCACTTATACAACTGTACGGCTGTACATATGCTAAATATGCTGGTCTACAACTTCACCATAACCTAACTTTCTGCTGTCATGTTTTTGTTAAAATGTCATAACCAATGTTTTAAGATGCATGCATATTGGTTCAAAATGTTTTATCAACTGTTCAAACAGAAGATATAGATCTGGTACAAATTCTGGGTAAATCATTCTGTCGGTATTTCATTTCAGACATTTGTCAAATTGTTGTATAACACCTGCAGGCAACTCCAAAATATTCTAATAACCTAAAGACAACATGGACGATGCCACGATTGTACACAACCACCCGTCGTATTGGGCAAACATTTATTCGTCTATTTAATATTAAATAATTATGTTTCAGTTCGAAATTACAGATATAAAGTGATAAACATTAGTGTAATTGCGTCTAGATATAGGATTTTTGGAAGATTTAACGTAGATAAGTCTGTTTTCCATCTTAAAAATCTAGACATACTTTTGATCATTATCAAAATATGAATCAAATACGAAGCCCGTCGAAATTGCGTAACTAATTTGCACGATAATCACAATAAAATTTGCTGCGCAAGTAATTCAATAGCCCTATATCACAGTGTAGAGGTTTATCATATACCTGTGTATAAAATTCACAATGGCCGATATGTAAGTAAACAAGATGACTGTAATGTGTTAGTTATACATTCTTCTTTGTCTATACAATACATAAGAAATAGTTTGGTTGCAATAAAGCAGAATCACGTAACAGAATAGTTGTATAGTTGACAAAAACTGAATCTTGCACTGACACAAATGTCCTATAGCGGCTGCAAGAGGCTTACACTTTTGTTGTATAACTGTTACCTGCAGCCCTTATACAACCTCTTAAATGACTGAAGTGTCCTATTAGGTGTGCCCATTCCGCTTGTATAGCAGTTCTAAGAGGGTTTTGCCAACGTTATTACAGTAAACAATGCTGTTTAAGGAATACTGTATAATCGTTCTTGCAACAATTGGAGTGATAATTGTTAGTTGCGTAGCTTTCTTCTCAGAGTGGCTGACTTGTACCGAATCTGATCCTTTATGGACTAATGTTGCATTGAAAGTCCGGAATCAATCTACTTACCGCCATTTTTCTTCATCTTGATACAAGGATAGAGTTGTCGCAGTTTCTGTAATTTAAATGTGCATAAGTTGGTTATCTGGGATTTAACTTTACAATTAAAGCTTGTTACTGTTAAATGGTCATAACAATCTTTCCTACTCGATGTCCCTTTACGATGAAAATCGCTACCCTCACATCTTAAAGAAGCATGTCACCTCTTGTATTATTTGATTTTAGTCCTCTTGGATAGTATTAAAAACAAATATGCCACGCAGTAAGCTCTGGAAGATTATTTCTTAACTAACAGCTACGCCAGGAAATAAACGGATCAAGCATAAAGTCTACGGCTGGAGTTTAAGCTGAGCACAGCCCTCTGGATCCAATTCTTTTTAACACGGGCTGTAAAATCTGAACTTGTGATTAAATTTGTTAATTTCGCAGAAAGCATCGGTTGTAAAAGCATCTCATCAAGTGACGCTTACGAATGAGATTTTATGGGAAACTGCAATTGGACGGCTCTAGAAAAGCGACAAGGCTAAACAGAAATACATCATGGATATAGGGCCAGGCATGCATTACATGAAAATGCGGATATTGTCAATACTCTTCTTAAGCGACAAGAATTAGATTAAACCAAGATGTTAAATATTGTTTTATATGACAGCTTCACTACTACGTGGCAATCCTTATTACGTAGTAGCTGTAAAATTAGAGGTCGTCCCATACATATTTCCACATGCACAGATTTTTCAAATACCCGCCACGGTAACTGTGTTTTTATTCTTTATGTGTCTACGATATTTCGATTCAACCCAAATCGTAACCACAGAAAGCAATTAATGTCATACAATTTAGCTTGTGTAGTGGAAAACTGTCGCTTCGAACAATGTAACTGGACATAAATTCAATAAAAGGCGCAGCCACGGATTAGGTATATGATTGACGAATTCCTCGCTCACCGTGCTTTCAGATTTTTGTATTGTACCTATCTCTGTACTTTTGGAAGACTATATTTTTATTGGTATTCCAAAGAGCAACAAAAAATGTATATCGTTTGTAAACCACGCCGGTACTACCTTTTAATGGCTCCATAACGTAGGATTTTAAGCTAGCATGTTATTTTTTGCTCCAACGGATCCCGTCGATGAACTTTTAATTTTCATCCCAGAAAGTACTCGGTACGATTTGTTCTATATTCCTATGTACATCTGACCCAAATCAAAAAGTTGTTAAGCTTTTTGAAAACGTGAAAGCATTTTGGGGGGGCTTCCCCGATTTTATGTTTTCCAAAAATTTTATTATGACAAAGTTACAATTGCTTGTCCTTAAAATATTATATTATGAGTACCCCCTTGTACGAGGAGTGGAAAACATGTCCTCCCAGTCCCAAGCGTGGCAAAGCATTCCTTATGGCAATTGGCTCCCAAGCAAGTTGGCTGAAATTTCAGTATGTTGGTCTTCATCCCAATCTGATACAAAGTCTCTTTTGGACTATGGTTCGATTCGATTTACGAGTTTATGGTCAAAGGGCTGAAGTATCCATAGTTTCTGAGTTACAGAGTACGCATGTCATCGAAAGATTGATGAACATCTTTTGCTAACCAAATTAGCTGAGATTTTAGTATGTTGTTCTCCGTTATGTAGCATGCTGTCAGATCTTGGCAACCTGACAGCATCTACATAACGAATACATGTCTAGTGAAAAATGCATAACATGCAACAAAAAAACCGCAAAAAATAGTTATAATTGTGTGAAATGCGAAAATGTGGTTCATCAAAAGTGTGCAGATGAAGAAATACCCAGAGATAGTGATTTTGTATGTGAAAATTGCCTGGAAAACAACTCGTTAAACAGTTCAGTGACGTTGGAGAATGGCACAATTATCCTGAGCGAGGAACGTAAGACACAGAATGAAGTTGTAATAAGCGATCTTATGAAAGAAAATGATCGATTGTTACGTGAAAATGAACTTCTTAATAAACTCGTAAGTCAAATGGCCGACAAAAACAATTTATTGCTGTTCAAAATCTCCATCTTGGAGAAAAACAATAATACTTTGGAAAAACCATGGCAACACCGAAATTCAAGTAAAAATTCAGACGCTCCAACTCAAATGCCACCTAGCACGCATTCCGCAAACCACACCACTCAAAATCATACAGCGCCACCTCACAACGTAGCCCAAAGTCGTCGTACTCACCGCACATCCACCAGATCAACCTCCGTGTCGCCGCCAGTGCTGCCATCTCCTGGTACCAGTGGCAACCACCAAGAAATTAATAAGGTTAGGGAAAATAACAAGGTACTGAGCATCGTAGGTGAAGTTGAGCCTACACTAAGCACCGCCGGAACGGTCTTCAAGGACTTTCAGTTCTAAAGGTAGCAACCCTTACAACTCGCCTGCACCTATCGAACCTAGACGTCAACACAACTGAAGAAATGGTTACGAAATACTTAAATCATCTGTCGACGTCGAACTATTTAGTTGAAAAGTTAAACACAGGAGGAAGTTTTAGCTCGTTTCGTTTAACAGTACCAAACACCGTATTAGATACCATAATGAAGACCCAAAATTGGAACTGTGGCGTCCGTCTCAAGACGTGGATCTATAGAAGGCCTTCCGGATACGTAAATCGTGACTGGAGGCACAGCCAAAATAAGCGGTATCCTAGCCACCACTCACAAAAACAAAATAATATAAATAATAGAGACAATAATAATGTTAAACATTCTTTTTAAATGTTCTTGACAACCAAATATGTAAAATTGCTCAAAGAGTTAGCGTTTTTCACTTAAACATCCAATGTTTATCAAATAAAATTGACGAGTTATCCTGTTATTTAGGTGACACAAATTCTGATACTGAACTTGTATGCCTCTCTGAACACTGGTTGTGTGAGGATCAACTAAAAACGGTTAATATACCAAATTTTAATTTATGCTCTTGGTTTTGTAGGTCAGATCATGCTCATGGGGGTGTTGCCATTCTGTTTTGGATGATCTTAGAAGTTCTTTTATCCCTGTCGATCTGAAGCCTTATACCACCGAGCTGTCATTGGAATGCTGTGCTGTAGAATTAGTAACAAACAAAGCAATATTCATAACATTATATCGAACAGGTAAATCTTGTTTTTATGATTTTCTTCAGGGTTTTGAGGCATTACTCACTTATATCAGCCATAAGTATATCATTATAGTCATAGCTGGAGATTTTAATACCGACTTCTGTAACAACTCATTACAATTGCAAGACCTCAAGTATTTAATAAAGACTTTTGGATTAAAAACAACAATTATTGATTATACGAGAGTGACCAACACAAGTAAAACTTGCATAGATAATATTTTGACAAATTTAGACGAGTCTGAATATAAAGTTTCTGTAACAGATCCCTGTCTCTCAGACCACTATGCCCAAGGTATGCTTGTACATTTAAATTCTATTAAAAAAGAAAATATTGTTCATACTAGGAAAATCACAAACGCTAGCCTAAATTATTTAAATCTCTCGTTATCCAACATAGATTGGACAAAATATTATGTCAATCATGATGTGATTAGTCTCTCTTCTTTTCTCGTAGAATCAATAAATGAACTTAAAGATTTATATTTTCCATTACAAAAGCAAAAGCAACATTTTCAGAGACAGACAGTAAAATGGTTTAATAGTGAACTTAAGACTGCTAGGTCCTCTCTTCAGGTTCTAAAAACAATATCGGAGCATCAAACAGATGAACAGTCAAAAAATGCCTTTAAAACCTTTCAGAGACAATACAGACAAAAAATTAGACACGCTAAATATAGTGCATATAATAATTTTATTCATTCATCGGAAAATAAAAGTAGGGACTGTTGGAGGCTAGTAAATTTTGAAAGAAATAAACCCAAACCAATGACATTAACTGATATCACATCAGACATGTTTAACACGACTTTTTTGTATCCGCAGCAAAAAATGTAATAAAAAGCCTACCTAATCTTAATATTAATGAGCTAAATACCATAATTTTTCTGGAGCCTGTTACACATCTAGATGTTTTGAATGCTATTGGTGAATTGAAAAATAAGCAATCTCTTGATATTTATGACCTAAACAGCAAAGTAATAAAACACTGTGCAAATACTCTTGCCACACCACTTGCTCATCTAAATAACTCCTGTCTTTCTCACGGAATGTTACCTGATGTTTTTAAGATTAGTAAGGTAGTACCAGTTTTTAAAAAAGGTGACCTAACTGATGTAAACAATTTTAGACCCATTTCCATAATTCCTATCTTTGTCAAAATTTTAGAAATAATTTTAAAGCACCGCCTTTTAAAATTTTTAAAAATAAATAACATCATTAATCCAAAACAATTTGGTTTTCAGCCAGGTCTGTCAACCATAAATGCACTAGCGGAACTTATTGACCACATAGTCCAGGGCCTTGAAGGGGGAAGAAGTGTACAAATTACCCTTTGTGACCTTAGCAAGGCCTTTGACTGTGTGGATCATGAGAAGCTGGTGTGTAAAATGGAGCACTATTATCGTGGGGTGTCTCTGTGCTTTTTTAGATCATATCTGACTGGAAGATCTCAGCTTGTTAGTAGTAATAATAAACATTCAGAAATTAAAGGTGTAAAGTATGGTGTCCCTCAGGGATCCATACTTGAACCAATACTTTTTCCCTTTACATTAATGATCTTTATTACTACTTATTACCAGATATTTGTGTATTGTACGCAGATGACACCACCCTTATAAAGAGTCACAAAAATCTTCATATATTACAAAGCCTATCTAAACAGCTTGAAGAAAAGGCAAACAACTGGTTTAAACAGAATAGCTTATGCCTAAACTCAGACAAAACTAACAGGCTAGTAGTATCTAGTAGCTCTTCTCTCGCAGAAAACAAATGTGTAAAATTGCTTGGCATAACAATTGATAGCTCACTAAAATGGACAAAGCACATTAAAACCCTATGTAGCAAACTTGCCACAAACATATTCTTACTACGCAGGCTAAAAACTTGCCTTAGTAATGAATGTCTTGTTAGTGCTTATTACTCCCTCATCGTCTCTCACATCCAATATGGCTTATTAATCTGGGGAAATTCTACCCATATAAATAGAGTCTTTATATAACAAAAAAAAGCAATTAGAATTCTTGCGGGAGCTGGTTATCGTGACCACTGTAGGCCTCTCTTTATAAGATTAAATATGCTTACAATTTATTCAATGTACATCTATCAGAGCCTTGTTGAGATTCATAAGAACAGGCATAAATTCTCAATGCACTCGGATGTTCATGAATATAACACCAGGCATTCCAATCTACTTCAACCTAGCGCTCACAGGCTAAAGATCTCAGATAAAAACTCACTTGATGTTAGGGTATATAACAAGCTAAAAAACACTACTAAGAATCTTACTTTAAAACATTTTAAAAATACACTTTGGCAAGAATTAGTTAAACATCTTTTTCATTCCTTGAATGAGTTTATCGCGACCCCCCTATGTGTGTGATCTGGCCTACTACACCTTTATATTATATTTTATTTTATTTTTACCAATTATAGTTTTACATGTATTGTCATTAGTAGTTATCAAGAAGCTATTTTTATGTGTTACGCATACCAACAATTTTTATGACACGTGTAAAAACAAATGTTTTGTTAATTGTCACGTAATATATATTCTATAATATATATTCTATACTCATTTCACTTTGATTAATTATTTTCGATTTACAGTGTGCGCAGGTTCATAGGACCACTTTCGCGAAAAACGCCATCATGAATAGTGGTCTCGTTGGAAAAACAACAAATAGCAATTTTTATTGGTATTCTTCAAAAAATCATGATTGGAAATTGGACGTAAATAATAATATAACGTCGAAAGTAATAGGAGACGGAAACGTTTTACCGTCCACGGCTAAGAATTTTATTCGCTAAAATTTCCAAAAGAAGGTATCATGTTTGTTGGATCTTGTATACAACCCATGTCGCTCATTTCCGTCGATCTGTCTGTCTGTCGGTCTGTCCGCTTATAATCGAATATGATTTGAGAAGTACCGCTCGGATTTCGATAAAACTCTTATTCGATATTACTACTAAGCGGCTTTGGACAACTATTGATGAGATTACTGGGAAACAAAATTTAAAGAGTTAAATACAACATCGGGAACAGTATTAAAAAATACTCAACAGATATGCGATGAATTTGTACAATTCTTTACTGACATAGGCGAAAATTTAGCAAGTAATATACAACCAAATGTACCAAATACTCAGCCTCCAAAAAGAACTTTGAACTCATTTATTTTGGATAAAGTCCAGCAATGTGAAGTATACACCACTGTTATGTCCTTAAAAAATCGGAAAAGTCCTGGGTTCGATGGTATTAAAAGCGAGCATTTGAAAATTATAGCCGAGGACATAACAGAACCACTCACTTACCTAATCAACAAATGCTTTGAATCTGGCATATATCCCTCAATTTAAAAAAAAAAGGTAATATAATACCGATACATAAATCAGGAACAAGAACAGATGTTAACAACTATAGACCAATATCAATAATATCCAGTGTAGCAAAGGTTTTTGAAAAAGTTTTATCTACTAGAATGATTCGATACTTCACAAAATTCAAAATTTTAAGTGAAAATCAATATGGATTTACAGAAGGGAAGGCTACATCGGACGCAATAACTAAAATTGTAAATCAAATATATCAAAATATTGATAACAGAATCCCTTCAATCTGCATTTTTGTTGATCTAAAGAAAGCTTTCGACACAGTTAATCACAAATTATTATTAGAAGCATTGGAGAGAATTGGTTTCAGAGGAAATGCGTACTCACTGATGAAAAATTATTTCTCAAATCGCCCACAATCTGTGTAGATATCAGGATCATTTACTAAAGAAATGTATATTAAGTGTGGTGTCCCACAAGGAACTGTCTTAGGTCCGCTGTTATTCAATATACAGGGTGACTTCGAAGTTGAGTCATTTATTTTAACAGTGTGTAGATCTGATCAAAAGAAATGTTTTTTCCTTTACCATTTTTCTGGTAAAATTAAAGTAACAAAGTTATAGCCCTTTGGAAGTTTGAGTACCGCCCTGTCTCAATAATATCATGTGTTCGTGTTTGGCAACAACGGTTCATCGCATCGGAAACAAAAAAGCGAAAGAATTTGGAACGATGTTTTTACGATTACAATTCAGTTCAGTTATACATACAGTCAGTTTCAGTCGCGTGTGAATAGTGTCTGTTGCGTGGCTCAAACGAAATAAAAAATGGCACATGCGGATCGGTTTCCCAATCGAGTGCAACCAACCCCTCGTGCCTTTGTTAATGTAGTACAACGGGCTCGTGAATCAGGTGACTTAAGACCTCACAGGGGACCTCACGATCAAATACAGGTCCGCACTGAAATACTTGTCGGGAGGATACTTTATAAAACAAGGTAAAATTTTTTTTTAATTTTTTTTTTATTTTTACACACATATTTTGGTTTATCTTCCTTCTACAATCATTATCTGAAAATTAATGACTCAACTTCAAAGTCACCCTGTATATTTAAATGATATTTTCCAAATTAATTGTGTTGGAAAAATAACTAGTTTTGCAGATGATACTGCAATATTATATGAAGGTACTGACTGGTCTGATCTGAAAAATGTAATTGAAAATGATTTTATCAAAATTATTCGGTGGTTTAACAGTAGAAAATTAAGCATTAACTACTCTAAAACACATTTTTTACCATTTGGATCTTATGCTAAACATCTGCCAAATTACACAAATTTCTCCTTCAACATTAATGATCAAAAAATGCAAATTAATAGAGTGCCCAACATAAAATACCTTGGAGTGGTCTTGGATCCTCACTTACGATGGGACATCCATGTCAATTATATTTTAAAGAAAGTTAGATTTGTATCCTACAAAATTAAATACCTTGGGAATATATTGACAGAGAAATATCTTCGAACATTATACCATGCACTGATTGAGCCTCATCTCACATATGGTATATTAGCATGGGGAGCTGCATCTTCCTCACATATCTATAATTTAGATGTTTTTCAAAAAAGTATTCTAAAAATGATATTTAAAAAACCGAAACTTTATCCCACTGAAAAATTATACGCAGATGTTCGAATGCATGATATAAGACAGCTTTATTTCTTACACAGTATCACTCACTACCATAAATTTGTAAACACCGACCAAAAAATTAAACATAATCATTATACCAGGTACAAAATCCGTGGCACAGTAGTTCCTCAACCGCATAAATCTATAATGCAGCGATCATATCTCTATTTAGCGCCTAAATTTTATGAAATTATACCTAAAGACTTAAAAAATTTACGTTTCGGAAATTGTTTCAAAAGAAATTTAAAAAAGTGGCTACATTCTATATCTAGGACCAAAATTCATAAACTCATAAGTACGAACATCAACTAAATACATAATCTACTGTAGCTAATTTTTGTCCTTTTTGTCATTTGCATTCTACAGTTTCAACTTAAATTATTGGTCCATGTACAGGCGATGCCTTCTATTGGACCTGGTTTGATTTTATATTTATTTACTCATATTGTTTGTTATCTTTGTACATTGAGTGAATAAATATTATTATTATTATTATTATTATTATTACCAAGGACGCAAAAACCTTGTATTCCTTGAAAATCAGTCGTGTAGCGATGAAGAAAAATACCAAAAACGAAAAATAAATATCGTTCAAACTTCATCTTTTGACGTGTCAGACAATCCCGATTGTTTTCGAGGAGGCTTGCGGTTGTCAGGGGTGGGGCCGTTATATCTAAATTTTTTGGCCTTTTTCATATTTATACACCTCCAACCCCAGTAATTCTACGTACATATTGGGCATATTTCACTCATCATAGATGTCCCGGTACATTAACCCTTAAAATTTAGAAATAACTCCTACGGTCGGGTGTAGATACGTGCGACGCGTTCCCCTGATGGACAAGCGTAGTCGGTGGTCATACGCCACAATCTGCAATCGCTTCCGCACTGCTGTGGGCTGTCTGCACTGTGTATGGTGATGGCCAATTTCGTCATTCACGTCATCGAATGATCATATGCGCCTGCATAGATTCCTCTCAGGGAGACGGGGTTAATTAATTTTTTGTTATACATGTTCGTTGTTGACTTTTTGTTTCGGTAGGGTTAACTTGTGCTAAGAATAATTCTTTCCGAAATGATGATAACGAAGCACGGGAAGTAAGAGTCAACTTACTTGATGCCATTTTTTTGTGTTATTGTAGGATCACAAATTTATTTCGTCAGAGAGAACTTTTTAATGTGTGAAGCGCTTTTAGTGTATTCAAGGACACGTGTGCATTTTTGCTGTATTACTTCGTATGCATATATGAGCGAGCTTAACAAGTTGCTCGTAAAACAGGGTAGAGTGAAATTACAAAAGCGAAATAGTCGCTATTTTTCAGGATTATACCGTTTACGGTTTGCTTAAGTTTAAAGGTCTTCAACCTAAAAATAGCTGCTAAAAAGTGTCATCCGCAGGCTTATCCCATACAAAATTGAAACATGTTACCACTGAATACTGGAGGAAGTATTTTGTTTGAACTCCCGGCATTGTACCGACCAAACTTGAACGCAGTTGTAGGCCTACAATAAACATCGAAATACCCAACTAGAAAAGGGATATTTTAATATTCCTGATTATATCATCAAACAGATGAGTTTTCTAGACGCACGTATACCGCTTCTCACTGTGCTCAAAGAAAACACAAAAATCGTTTCTCGGGGTTGAAAGTGTCCCCAGTCATACAATGCCTTAAGGTGTAAAGGACCTAAGAGGTAACACACATACCTACACAGATGCAATTAGGATACTTGACTAAGAATTAACAAATAGCTGGAAGTATTGAGGTAGCTTTTGGCATCAATATAGCTACTAGTTATCTACGTAAGCCTCTGGCATTGTAACACTCAGTCAATTTATTTGATTCTAGAAGCAAGTGTAAATATTACCCATTTACTAATTCAGAAGTTACGAAATGATTGTTTGTGTTTACAGTGCACTGAGATAAAAATTCAAATCAATTAATCATTCATCCTTTAATTAAGCCAGTTAAACCTATATAATTAACAATGTGACGGCTAACAAGTTCAATTAGTTTACGCTCAGATTTCTAAAACAGTTAACTTGAATCTATGAAACAACTCAAACCGCTGAATATGAAATCAGTATGGACATAAATCAAATGAATATGCAAAGAATCAACCTGCAACTAAATTGTTCAATAGTGATTATTTATTACCTAAACCTTTAGAAATCATATCAAACGTAAGTTTCATGTTACTACACATAGTGCTTTCGAACTGTCATCCGTCCGACTAAAGACAGCCAACCATGGACAGCTGCTTCGTGCTTTTTGGCTGCTCATCAGTATGGTCAAACGTTGGTCAACAATCTCTCGACGACGAACGAAACCGCAGCAGCTCTCCTCCATCCAGAAGGTATGGTCTATCGAAACAAAATTAATGTTAGTTTGCTTTATAAACTATGGTTCAAAAATGTTTCCTTACAAAACTCGGGGTGTTGAAGTTTTAGGATAAAATGGAAATTAATTAATATTTTCAGAACCGCTTCAGATATTTCACTGATATTTAGTACGTGGTAAAAGTTAATAAAGGTATAACAAAAATAGTTTTCAGGTTCAACAGTAGCGTGCGTATGGGTATTGACTTCGATATTTTTCAAGAAGAAAATGGTACGCTAATGGCTTTTCGCCAAAAATTATTTTTGAGTTCCCCGTTCAATCTAAGACACATAATAATAATAATAATAATGTCTTTATTAATCCCTCCACACTGCGAGGCGAAGTTTAGCCAGCTGGCTACTCTACCACTTAACCTCACAGCGCAGGAACACATACAAAAGGAAAAACATAACAATCAATAGCAATCGACTAAATAATATATACACTAATTAAGCTTAAATAGATTAATCTTAATAATAAACAAAAAAAAAAACAATAAAGACAAAAAAAAAATAAAAATATCAGCCAGCGTGGCTAGCAGACCCCAGAAGGTGGTTCTTAATAGCTCTCTTGAAAGCAAGTATTCCCATCTTTTTGTAATTGTCATACACCTTGACAGCGTTATAGGTGAAGCTACGATGGAAAATGTTGCTCCTATAACTAGGTATATGGAAGTCAGAGTTATGTCTCAGATTCCTGTAATTGAGATCCCCACATGGTACCAGCCTTTTTAGCAGATAAGTGGGTAGCCTATTGATCTTTATTCATTCCATCTAAGCTCATTGATCTTCTAAGACACATGGCTAAACTTTCGCAGACCACAAACGAACCTACAGCAGCTATTTTGAATTTTTTGTACTCGATATCTAGTCACGTAATCAAGACAAGGAAAGTAAACAGCAATTGAATAGTTTATTAACGATAGAACCAGAGTCTCAGCCAGTTTCTTGCGAGTCTTGAAATTCAGAATATGGCGATTGGTATATAATAACTTCAAACGCATGTATGTTAAGCGAGATAAATGCATAACATGTTGTTTAAACCTCAAATCTGAATCCATGGTGATCCCTAAATACTTCGCATGGTCTCCTATAAGAATATGGGTTTCGTTAAGACTAGGAACAATTGTGCCATCTAACCGTTGTACTAACGGTTTGGGCCAAATAGCATGGTGGAACATTTTGAAGCATTGATCTTCAGACAATGTCTTTTGCAGTACTCTTCAATGTTAACTAGATCCAAGTTCAATTTATATGATGCTTCATGCATGTCCGAAGAATCAAAAGACAGAGTTAGCTGCGTGTCATCTGCATACGTTTGAATATTACAGTGCTGAAGGCAAGTATGTAGATCAAAGGTATAAACTAAATAGAGTAATTGTCCCAACACAGAGCCTTGAGGTACGCCAGATGCCACACTCTTTGCCGAAGAAACTCGCTTACGTGTTTTCACCTTCTGGGTACGATTGCGCAAATACGAATCGAAGAAACGTAGCGGGTTGTCAGAGAGACCATAAAATTTGAGCTTACTCAAGAGAATACCATGATGTACCATATCAAAGGCCTTAGAGAAGTCTAGCAGAATCAGAGCTGTTCCTATCGGATCATCTACATTTTTGATGATATGATCCGTAATATTTAATAAAGCGGTTGTTGTGCTATGCCCTGTACGGAAACCAGACTGATATTGAGGAATCATATTGTTTTGTTCAAAATAGTGGGCCAGCTGTATGTAGACAATTTTCTCTAAAACCTTCGACAAAAAGCACAACATGCTGATGAGCCGTAGGTGACAATACTCAGAGGGGCTGTTTATCTTCGCCAAAGGCAAAACGATAGCTTCCTTCCAGCAGCTTGGGAAAATCCCTGTCTCTAAGGACACATTTATAATATGAGTAATGTGATTCAAAATTTCTGCTAAGCAGAGATGTATCATTTTACGACTAAATCCATCACAACCCGATGCTTCTGACTTGATAGAAGCTAAAACATCCAGCACTTGATGCTGGTCAACGTAGCGAGAAGTAAATGAAGGAACATTAGTGCAGAAGGAGCTATTATCATATTTATGAATTGTAGACTCAATTAGCCTCGAGTTCATATTAGCAGCCTGTGAGTTCAATAAAAAGTAATCATTCAGAGAGTCTGGTTCCAGTAGGTCATCTGGAATTTCAGTTTTTTTCCGTCGACAGATACTCATATCTTCAAGGGTTTTCCAAGCTTGCTGCGTATTCAAGTTATCAATATGTGATAGGTAAGCCTTTTTGTCCCTCCTTATTGACGCTAAAGCATAATTTCTTAGTTCCTTGTAGTAAATCCAGTTTTCTTGATTGAGAGTACGTCTGAAAGTTATTAAGGCAGTATCCCTCTGTTCAAGTATAAGTTTTACTGTAACTGTTAACCAGGGTGCGGCTCTTTTGTTGACGCGAGCAACTCTGACAGGCACATAGGCATCAAATAAAATAGTGAGTGATTCCGTTAAAATACATACTTTTTGTTCTATATCTTTGACATAAAGAATTCTATCCAAATTCATTCGAGTTAAACCAGTCTTAAAGCTGACTATGTCAATGTTTTTAAGATCTCTATATGTGATAAATCGCTTCTGGGGTTTCTTAATTACAACACGGAATTCGCAAAAAACCAACTTATGGTCAGAAATAATATCTGCATTAACTACACCAGCTTTTGAAACAGTGTCTGAGTTATTGACGAAAATTGGATCAATGAGAGTAGATCTCAATTGGGTTACCCTGGTAGGCTCGTCAATGACCTGCGCAAAGCTGTAACAATCAAAACATGCACTAAGTGGGTTACTTGGGTTGAGCAGATCAACATTCATATTACCTAATACTATGATATTGTCGAGGTGAGGGCTGAAAAATGATAGGAGCTTATCCAAAATGGTAATGCTATAGTTTATAGAGCAATTAGGAGGGCGATAAATGAGCATTATCAGATATCCGCTACTAGATATAGTCAATTGACAACAAAGTATTTCCAACGCACCCGAGTCAATAGGGTTCGTATCTACTAAAGTACAATTGAGATATGACCTAGCATACAAAGCAACACCTCCACCCCTAGCTCCACGATCTTTCCGGAATAAACTGTAACGATTCATTGATACTGCACCATCATCAATGCAATCGTTTAACCATGATTCACTAATTACAATAATATCATATTTATCTCGCGTTATTGCGAAAAAATCATCCAAAGAAGGCAGCAAGGAGCGAACGTTTAAATGACATACATTCATTAATCCCTTATTACTATTAGTCATATTGAATCATATTTTTGAGATTATTTACATTGTTTTAGGTATACAGGGTTATCCAAATTAAGTGTCCACCATTAGTAACTTTGTTATTAGTGAAAATACAAAGTTGTTTGAATTAGCAAAGTAGTAGCATTTTTAACGCTGGTAAAAATGAGAAATAAAAAAAAACAATTGAGAGTCGTTATTTTGATTTTTTTCAGTAAAATAACATTTTTTTAAATGGAAACCCCTGTATATTATATTTTTTTCTGTTAAAGCATCAAATTTTAAACAAAAAAGCTTACAATAACTTTTCTCCTAAGTTACAAATTGTTGAAGTTATGGCCTCCAATCTGAAACAATTAAATTGTATCGACAAACTTTATTTTCAACATCAACTTATAATCTTACAAAATACAATAACAATTTTTTTTAAAGAAGATGCTCGAAAACACCACCTTGTTCTTCAATACATTTTTGGGCACGTTTTTCAACTGCTCGAACTGTCTTAAGTATGGTCCTACCATCTATCTGGGTTATCTTTTCCCTAACTGCAGTCTTTAACGCGTCAAGGTTATCGTACCTTCGCTTGTAAATTTGGTTCTTTAAGTAACCCCACAAGAAGTAATCAAGTGGGTTTATTTCTGGTGATCTGGGAGGCCACTGTATTGGGCCATTTGTTCCTATCCACTGATCATTAAAAGTAGTACTTAGAAAATGATAAGTACCTCTGGAGTTGTGGGCAGGTGCGCCATCTTGCTGAAAATGCAGATGATGTCTACTTATAAGATCCAATTCGTCTAAGAAATTAGTCAGAATTTCTGACATAAATTCCACATATCTTTCACCAGTTAGGGTTCCCTCATAAAAGAACGGGCCAACAATTTTTGAACCAATTATACCGCACCAAACGTTGAAACTGAAACGGACTTGTGGGCCTCTTGGATGTACTAACAAAAGATTTTCTCTTGACCAATAATGGTGGTTTTTTCTATTAAACATTCCAGAATTTGAAAAATTTGATTCATCTGTCCATAAAAGGTAACGAAAGTTATTTACATTTTGGCGACAGAAGCTAAGATACCAATGGCAAAAAACAAGTCTTCTCTCTGGATCCCCTGCCAAAAGCGATTGAACTGGTCGGTACTTATGCGGAATAAATTTGTATTTTTTTAAAATCCTTTGAACAGTACCATAACTGAAATTAGAGTCCTTGAGAATATCTGCTATTGAATTCTCACGATAAGCTTCAAAATATCCAATAACTGCAATTTCCGTGGCCTCGCTTATTATGAATTCTTTTTTTGCCCTTGTTTTAGCAAAAACATTTTCGTTGCCCCTAAATTTTCGATAAAGTCTCAGAAAATATCGTTCATACGGTTGAATGCGAGCGGGATATAATTCACTGTAGTATTCTCTTGCTCTCAAGGAGGATTTTCTGCACACTAAATAGCATTCTAACATATCACACTTTTCTTCATGGGAGAACATTTTTCTTTAAATTAATGACACAATAAAGCTTATAAACAAGTATTTACACTAATGTTTGACATTATTTGATTTTATCATTGTTTTCCAAAGCCTTCTAGTTGCGAGTATGTCCAGTTTAACAATTTGTCGCTTATCTTAATGCTGTCAAATCGCGAACGCCATGTTGTTTTCATAGCCGTCTTAATATTATAATACTGCAAATAATTAAAAATATTTATCGTTATTTTGACTTTATTTTTGACTTTAGCGGAAAAGTCATTATGAACTTTTTTGTTTAAAATTTGATGCTTTAACAGAAAAAAATATAATATACAGGGGTTTCCATTTAAAAAAATGTTATTTTACTGAAAAAAATCAAAATAACGACTCTCAATTGTTTTTTTTATTTCTCATTTTTACCAGCGTTAAAAATGCTACTAGTTTGCTAATTTAAACAACGTTGTATTTTTACTAATAACAAAGTTACCAATGGTGGACACTTAATTTGGATAACCCTGTATAGGACAATTTCTGAAATTGGTGGGATGGTCTGTGGGTAATTTATTTTTATTACGCTTATTATAGTTCAGACAATGTATGCACTGAAGCGTGTTTGATACACAATCTTTAATGTTATGACTTCCCGTACACTTAGAACACACTAAATCAGATTTGCAATTACTACTAATATGGCCAAATGCGCAGCACTTAAAACACTTCATAACACGTACGTGATCACAGACTTCTGACTTCTTCCACCCAATGAACAAGTATCCCTCCTGAAGAAGCGATTTACGAAGGGCTGGTGTCACCTCAACGACGACATTAACGCTGTTGAAATGCTTCAGCTTGGTTACGTATTTAATATCGTGTTTAGGAATATTTAGAGAACTATTCAAGGAAACGATGCTATCCAAGATATCCTCAGGGGTGTTGATTCCATTCAGGTTTACGTTCTTAATTAACGTCCGTGGATTGAGCTTTTTAGCTTCAGAAAAGGAATATTTGGAACCCAATTTACCACTCAAACTAGTTTTGAGGGCAGCTAAGGATTCATCGTCTTTGCAATTAACAGCAACTCCATTTTTGATCAGTTTTGTACCATTTACACAAACATTCAGGTCACCAGGTTTGACAGAAGAAGTGACTTCTTGCAGAATATCTTTGGAATCAACAACCTGCTCGCCTCCTGCTTTCACCAAAAGCACAGAAGAGACCAGTTTAGGCTTGGGTGAATTTTTCACAACATCACTGAAAGTACTAGGACGAGGCAAATCAGCAGACTCAAATGTCCCCATATTGCTTCCATGAGATTTCAGCACCTCTTTTTGTAGCCCATTACTGTACTCCAACTCACATACTAGCTTTTTAGTTAAATTCAGTTCTCTAGAAAGACACTCAATTTCTTTTTCCAGCAAGGAAGTTTCGGCCTTAGAGGTTATCTTGTTTTTATTAATGGAGCAAAGACAATCATCGCAGAGCCAAAGAAGATTTTCGCATTCAGCAATTATTTTCAGCCAACTATCCTTGTCAACAACGCAGGACGTGTGGCATTTGGTGACACAAATACTGCAGCTGATGGCCTTCGCGCTGACTATAAATTTGTCATCACATACCTTGCAGATCTCGATACCAGGTGCCATGACACCAAATTCATGGACCTAATTTCACTGATCTAAAAAACACATACCATTTCTTTCGAGCAAATAGTTTTTGTTACTGCTTTCCAGTGATGTACGAAAATAACACTTATTGCTGATCAGTGTAAGGAAATGTGCAATAACTCAAATATTTGACATGCAATAGTGGAGATCTTACATTCGAGACGAAGAGTGCACTAAACACTCGACTCCTGGCAGATTTCACAATTTTCACTTTACTATAAACTACCGGAAAAGCTACGATTTAAGGAGCGACGTTACCAGTATCACCTTCGACTGTCATCGCCTTAGAACACATGATCTCTCTTGAATTTTAAATTGCGTTGAAATATCCCTGGGGTGTTTTTTATTATATCACAGGTTACAGCTATTCTTTCTCTTAATTCTTTGTAAATAATTACGAACCGCTACACTGAAATGCGCTGGTGCACCATCATGCATTTACCACATATTGTTTCTTATTACTAACGAAACATCATCAAGCAGCAAAGGCAACTGTTGATGAAGAAAATGGAGGGAAGTCCGTCCGTCAAGTCGTCCCGACAAGAAGAATGGGCCAATAAAGTGGTTGCAAATGATTCCTGCCCATACGTTAACTGAAAATTGGTGTTGGAAATGGGTTTCGGTTACGGCATAGGAATTTTCTTCTGCCCACAAATGATTATTGTGGAAATTCTGAATGACATTTCGAGAAAAATTAGCTTCGTTCGTGAGCAGAATCATTGATACAAATTGCAGATTTTGTGTATTTTTTTGAAGATACCACCGACAAAATGTCACACGCCTTGGAAAATCAATGAGAAGTGTACTCTTGAAATATGCTTAGGATATAACCAAAAATCCACTAAAATTCTCCAAACAAGTTGATGGCAAATATTTAAGTGTCTAACGTTCTTCCTCGTACTCCTTTCAGGATGTTCTTCGACTTCGTGCAGCACTGCTTCCTCAATTTTAGGTTTTCTGACACTCAGAGGTCTACCTTCAGATGTTCCTTTTCGGACAGAATCAGTTTCAACAACACGACGATGAATATTAGAAAAGGTTCGACTATCTGGCAAAGCACGATCGGGATATCTCTAGTGATAAATCCCTCTGGCATGCTCACCATTACCGCTATTTCTGCATTTGAGTAATTCACCATTATTAACAAGATTGTAAAAACTAAATAATGAAGAAATGTCACAGCGAACAGATTTGAATAACAGAGACCTGTCAGATGTCAAATCTAGTGACATATTCCAGAGCAACTAGATATTTATTGTTTAATTGCATTCTTCAATTATTACATTAATTTTCTTGGACAATAGAACGATTTTTATCTTTTTTCTCAAAAATGACGCATCGAAGGAAAATAATTCAAGAGAGATCATTTGTTTTAAATTGACCGGAGAATTCAAGATTAGCTTTTATATGTCAAAAAACCATTGGCGTACCATTTTTTCTTAAAAAATATCAAAGTCAATACCACGTACTAAATATCAGTGAAATATATGAAGCAGTTCTGAAAATATTAATTAATTTATATTTTTTTCCTAAAACTGTAGCACCCCGAGTTTTTGTAAGGAATCATTTTTGAACCATAGCATACATAAAGCAAACTAACATTAATTTTTCATGTAGATTCACACCCTTAAATATTCGCATATCATTAAGGTATAGTGTCTTGTTGGGGGTAATATTCTATATTGATATGAGTCAGTGAGCGCCTTGTAATTTTGTTTTACGGCTGCGCTAAAAAAACCTCAAGGTAATAATTCGCCATTTATATTCTTTAATTTTACGTTTTAGTGCCTCACCTTAATCAAAATAAATTTGTAAAACCATCGAATAAATGCATATTATTATTCCATTGCGATGCGCTCCTCATTTGGAGGGTATTTCTACCTTCTTCTCGGTCCAAACCAAAGATGTGTCTTTATGAGGTGTCATATCTATCGCCAAGAACCCTACGCACTATCCTGCAAGTTGCTAATGGCGCGGCTTCCTGAAGCTGGATATATAACCGATTATCAAGCTGCAGTTTCTCTATGCTGTCATGTAGTTTGTTTAATATCTCCCCTGTTGTTCCAATTACAGTAGGCAGAATGGCTACCTTCTCCATTCTCCACATCTCCTTTAGTTGATCGGCAAGTGGTGGGTATTTATCTTCTCTGCGTGGGTAGTTTCTAAGTTTTGGCGAAGAGGTACTGCTATGTCTATGATGAATCTGATCCGTGTGCTTTTGGGTGTTGGGATAATGTCAGGGTTATTATTAGGAATTGGTCTATCTGTTATGACCTTTCTCTTCCAAATTAGGCAGCATGTCTCCGTCTCTCGTACAGGTGAGACGTGTGTAGTTATTATACGGCTCATCTATGGGTTTTTGTCATGTGGTGACGTACCAGTGTCTTATAAATAATTTTCCCAACATCATTATATCGTTCAATATTCAGTGCTAGAGAAGAACATCCTGCTACTATGTGGTCAATACCCTCTTCCTTACTTTATTATCATTATTAATATTATTTTTATTACTATTATTATTATTATTATCGTTATTGTTATTACTATTATTATGATGTTCGAGTAATCCACTTGATCCCTATTATTGATCCACTTCCCATCTTGCCCAGTACGCGATTCAAATAAGCAGTTTGAATTAATATACTATATTTTTTCAAATTTGCCCTCTCCACATAAACTAAATTACCTCTACCAATAAAAAAGTTTCATAAAACAGCGGCATAATTTGCTATTTCCAAGCAAGCCAGTTAAATAGTGTATTACTTCCGGCTCTATAAAGCTCAGTTTAATTAAACCGAACAGTTTAGTTACCTGGAGTGATTAAAAAAGTTATTACGGATAATAAAAATTTCCCTGATAAGCTGTTTGGCCACGTTTTCTTAGTGCTCGCAATTTGCTATATCCCTTCCACGGCATCATAGGGACTTAAAATAAGACAAATTTAACCTATACATATATGTATGGACGACAATCAGTTCTAAATTCTTTGTGATTTTCTAAAGAGCATTCATATAAAACAATGTAATAAATGCATGAGGATTCAATAAGATTTTATAGTTTATACTTACAATAAGCTAATCATAAAAGCCTCAAGAAACTGGAAAAATAGTTACTGTTTTCAGTTTTTCTTAGGTCAAAGCTGTCTAGCTCTTGAAATTTCTAGTATATTTAGCATACAGGTTCGTATAGTCGGCTTTCCAGAAACGTGTTGTCAGACATCAGCAGGCATGTAAAAGCATTTAATTCGTAGCAAACAGCCTACCGATTCAGGCCAAACAATAGTCCATAATCTATTATTATTATGGAATTTTTAAATGATATCAATTATTTCAATATCCTGCTCAATACAACCCTTTCGTTGCAAATGGAGGTCTGAATTAACTTTCCAGCTCCCGATTGTGTTGCGTTTGTGGTAAAAGAGCCGTCACTTATGCCCGTATCGTCAGTCGTCCCTACAAAATTGTAGGACGCCTTTATGGCCTCCTTGATTGTCATAGTTTTCTACTTCTCCGTGCCAGCGCTCTATTTTGAGGTTATATCACAAACATCAATTTGCATCAAATTGTGCTATATCATGTTTTATCAGCCTGAAATTTCCTACAATTTAAAAGGAAAACATATCTTAACAATAGGAGAGCGCTGACGCTGACACGGGACAAGTGTAATCTAGAAATTTTTGAAGGAGAGAAAAGAGTATGACAATCAAGGAGGTCATAAACGCACCCTAGAATTGTATGGCGGCTTTATGGCCTCCTTGATTGTCATAGTTTTCTACTTCTCCGTGTCAGCGCTCTATTTTGAGGTTATGTCACAAACATCAATTTGCATCAAATTGTGCTTGGTTTTGAGTTATATCATGTTTTATCAGCCTGAAATTTCCTACAATTTAAAAGGAAAACAAATCTTCACAATAGGAGAGCGCTGACGCTGACACGGGACAAGTGTAATCTAGAAATTTTTGAAGGAGAGAAAGGAGTATGACAATCAAGGAGGCCATAAACGCGCCCTACAATTGTAGGGTCGACTGAGAATACGGGCTTTAATTCGCTGCATTTACTCTACGGTGTAGAAATTCATTCAGTATAATACGCTGGAATTATTGTGCTGCAAATGTAGAATCAATTCCGTAAGCCTGCTTGTTGCGGTACTTTTAGACCTCCTCACTGTTCTATCAATGATAGTATAAACCACATAGACAATCTTGTTTCTTTCTTTATGCCTCAATATGATGACATTATTCTTATTGGAGACATGAATATTGATATGTTCGATACCACTTATGTTCTCAGCAGTTGTAATGATTTTTATGATTTCAGGCAGGTCATCGATGAGCCTACTCATATTTCTCGTTTTAGTTCTACTTTAATTGATGTCATATTTTTGAATAATATTGAAAGTGTTCTCAACTCTGGTACCTTAAATGCAGATCTGATATCTGACCACAAACTAGTATTTTGTGAGTTAAATCTAAAAACTGTTTCATCGGAGGAAAAATTCATAACCCATAGGGATTTTAAGAACATTGGTGTAATCAAATTCAAGCAGGATTTGGCTGCAGCTGGCTTAGAAGAAATCCTAATCCTTCATGAGGTGCTTATTGAGCTTTTTAACTTTCATGCTCCTATTCGGACGGCTCGTGTCACCAAAAAAGCTGCTCCATGGTTAACTTTTGCACTTAAGGTCATTCTTAAGGCGAGAGATGAGGCTTTAATTAAATTTTGTCACAATCCATCAGACGAAAATTGGACAGCGTATAAGCAGTTAAGAAATTATTCACTTGTTTCAAACCGGCGTGAGAAAAAGACATATTTATCTCGCTTTGATAGTCTCAATTCTAGAAAAGCTTGGGGTCAGATGAGAGTAATGAATATTTGTCCCCAGAAACACATTGAAATACCTTATGATCTATTAGACCCTAACGAAGTCAATAACCAATTCACGTTAAATTAACAAAATCATAACATCAATTCTCGTTTGATTGACAGTACAGTAGAGTTTTATGAGAACAGATTTAACAGGCAAGATGTTACTCCATTTACATTTAGGATGATGACCTCTGAAGAAATTTTGGACATAGTTACCTCTATCAAGTCATCTGCTACAGGGAGTGATGAAATTAACTTGAACATGCTAGGTTACTGCTTACCTGAAATTTTATTGTATTTAACACATATTGTTAATATATGCCTTGAGACCGACACTTTTCCTGAGGCTTGGAAGGAAGCTATTATCATCCCTTTAGCCAAAGTAAAAAATCCAACCACTCATAATCATAGATATTAGAAAAAGCAGTGTACATTCAACTAGTGGAATATTTAGAGCAAAATAACTTGTTTTCTCCTCATCAATCAGGATTTCAGCTTTGCTTTATCTAACTGACATCATCGTAGGTAACTTAGACAGATATATTAATACCATATTAGTGATTATTGATTTCTCAAAAGCCTTTGATACAGTTAATCACAAAATCATGTTGAGCAAGCTGAAGTACATTGGACTATCTGATATTCTGCTAAGATTTTTCCAAAGCTACTTGGCTGAAAGAAAACAGGTAGTTAAGACGGTTGGGGGCGTCTCTCCTAGTACTGTGGTTTCGTCTGGCTTTCCGCAGGGTTCAGTTGTTGGGACCTCTACTATATTTAATTTACACTATAGACTTAGACTCATGTGTGGAATTTTGTTCTATACAAACGTATGCTGATGCCACACAATTGTCATTTCACTTCAAGTATGCTCAGTTAAATGAAGTGTTGTTTAAAATTCATACTGACCTAATCAATATTACGGAATTTTGTAAAAAGCACTGTCTCAGGATCAATCCTGAAAAGAGTTCAAGTATGCTTTTTTCTCCAAAGCACATGTATACGTATAATAACATAAAGGACGCAGTTGTACTCATTATAAATAACGAGCGCATCCCCATGGTAAAACCTTCTAAAAACCTGGGTGTTATCTTGGACTCTAACTTTAAGTTTGATAGACACATCGGTTACCTGTCCCAAAAAACGTATGCCAAATTAAAACTTTTTAGTTGAAGGCTTGATCCTGTCATCTTTGCAACTTTCTCTGATTTTATTCTATTCTTATTTAGATTCGTCGGATCGGTATAGGTTACAAAAGATTCAAAACAGCTGCTGCAGGTTTGAGTTTGGACTTCCTAAATATAGTCATGTCTCTTCGAAGATTAAAGATTTAAATTGGTTAAAGATGTAAAAACAGTTTGTTTATACTATGAAGGTGTTTGTCCATAAAGTTGAGGACTGTGTCGTTTTTTCCCTCCCCATCTTCGTTTCTTCAGGTTACACCCGTATCCGGATGGGTGGGCATTTGTATCTCGGGCCTGATGAAGTTAACCAGCAGAAATACCTATCGCTGGGGTTACCTATCCTATTTTCTGCTCGAATCCACTTTCCTCCTTTTTGCGGATTTTGCCCATTATTTTCCTACTTCTTGTTATATACCTTACTCCGCAAGATCATTTTCGTTTTGTGGATCCGTTGGGCTTGAAGTACCACAGCAAGTGGCTATAACCAGCCGCCTGGTTGTGGTTAGATCTCTCCTTGAAACTTCGAGGTCTTCTAGCCATTTTATACTACAATGTGTAGGTTGGCTCTTGTTGTGGAGTTCGTGTGTCGTTTTTTTCCCTCTCAGTCTTCGTTTCCTCAGGTTACACCCGCATCCGGATGTGTGGACATGCGTATCTACTTTTGTGGTTTCATATGTGCATTCATTTCGGGCCTGATGAAGCCAACTAGCAGAAATACGTGTCGCTCGGGTTACCTATCCTATTTTCTGCTCGAATTCACTTTCCTCCTTTTTGCGGATTTTGTCCATTATTTTCCTACTTTTATATATATGCTCACTTAAACATTTACCCATGATTTATAATAAATTTGAATCTACTGCTCGCATTCACAATAGATTTAGCGTAGACTCGACTGAGACTGACCAGAATTCACGAGATGCTGCGTGTATGCACGGAATAACTCGGAACTTTTCGCGAAAAGCGGCATTGATATCGGATTTGTCAATGCAGCAGATCGGTGTAGCCAAATATTTATAAAATATTCCTGATAAGCTATAGGATTTGTAACTAAGGTTGTACGGTAAGTTTAGCGTCAAAATACTCAAAGTACATTATTATTGTATACACACATTGTTATTGTGTGAGGTGTAGCGCGTTGAAAACAATTATTGAAAATTGCGAATGGTGATAGGTTGAGACACGCTGATATAAGGTATTTACAGTCCCTTATCGCGCCCTGGAAGGAATACGGTGAATTGCCGCTATATTGAATATAATGTGAAAGATAAAATATTCCCCTATTCAACCTTGTTCGACTACAGTTTTATTACGTCTCCGTTCTCTTGTAGGGGCGCCCATGGGTTCAATGCGAGGCGTCATGTCGGTACTAAAAACAGTTCGCCGTATACAAAAGATGTTTCTCGGTGTAGAGAGAGCCTCCGATAACAGCATGTAGTTTCATAGGAACGGATTCAGTTTGTGAAAATAAATGTCTTCCCGAAGCGCCTTCCAGTTGGAATTTATGGAGGTGCTTCTATTAGGAGGCAGGCAGCAGGAAATACAAGATGTACACCGTCTTTGAAATTTTTGCACGGGCTGATATCGCACCGTAAATACCCTCAGGTGTACTTGTCAGTGCAGGAGCCACGGTGTGAAAATTTACGTTCATTCTGATTTGCTTTCCACGCATTCTACTGGAAAAAATCTATCAAAACTGTGGAAAGGATGGATTATTCTGAAAAGGGTCGTTCATGCAGATATATATGAGTTCAGTTATACAGGGTGGAATAACATGCGGTCAGGAAAAGGAAAAGGCCAGCTCAGCACCCCAATATATGGACAAAAATTTAAGCAGTTCGCGGCAGATGGATAGAACCACTATATTTTTGTTCTAGCGCTTGTAATCCGGGAGTTAATTTCGATCCATGTATGTGTAACAGGTTGGCCGTTATTGCTTTAATTAGTGAAACGTAATTAGCTAACTAGTCACATTAGTAAATTAGCTAAGTAGATCACGATGAAATTCGTTAATCACGGTGTCAGTCAGAATTATCGCCAGGATAGACCGGAATTCGAGCGGACATTCCGACAATAAATTGAAGTTCACGGTGTTAAGAATTTGGTGTGGTTGGAGCTGAGTAACGGAAGCTCTTAGTAAGACGAATATCAATTTATCAGGTGATAGAGATTTCAGAGAAAGATGTAGGTAATTTACCTACTTACTTACGCTGGAAAGGCTTCGTGAATTCGGCGCACATTAAGGTCAATTACTTACTTAGTTGAATTTACACTGTAGTTATATATTTAGTAATTGAAGCCTAACGTTCAAAAGCTATGACCCTATCACTTTTAGCAATGCTCCAAACACTTCATTCTCTAGATTGTCAGACTGGAGATGCTTAAATAAAAGTCTGACACTCGGTTGGGGTTAAGTGGAGTTGAACTACATGGCTACGAAGTGAAACAACTGATCATTGAGAGTTGAAGATAGATAAAAATATAACCTTAGGAAAAAAAGACTGGATTGTTTAGTTGATTTACTCTGTCAGCCAAATGTAATAATTATGAGATGTTCTAAAATACTAAATTAATCTATAATGTTTCTGTTTATAATTATGTTACCCAGAATCGAATTAGCCACTATATGAATAATTAGTGGAATCATGACTAAAAGGCAATTGAGAATTTACGCGCTAAAGAACAGAAGACTCATGAGGTCTTTTTTCTCGAAAACTGAGCACAGAACTAAATAACTGGTCTTTCCGAACGATCTTCTCGGATCGAGGAGGCAGACAGATGGTTATTCATTCGGCGGTGTCGCATTCAAAAGCAACAAAGTTAGAACATGTACAATCAGATGAACAAATGATTTTCTTCATATTACTTGATGATCAAACACCTACCAATTCAAGAGGTGGGAGAGTTGGACTGTCGTTAACGTTAAGGTTAAAGCAAGCCGATGTTCGAGGAAAACTCTATCAAAAAAAGCTCTTTCGGCTGTAGTAATTTACTTGGTTTTTCGAATCTCTATTAGAGTTGAATATATCATTATATTTCATCTGTATTCTAATAAATGTTTAGATCCTACGAGCACCCTTTTTGAGTGTTTATGTAATAAAATAATCATAATAATAACAATAATAATAATTTGTTGGTGCTATTACAAAGAAATGTGTTTGCACAAGTCAGCTTAGGTGTATAAAACATAAAAGAGTAAGTAAAAATAGCAAACAATACGCAAAAGAGACAGACATAAAAAAGTGGCAATACAAGCTAAATAAAGCGTTAATAAAATTAAAGGTAAAATTTAGATTAATAATAAATAGATTTGGTTGAAAAATTTAAAAAGGGACTAATTACAATAAAAATTATGCCATGCCGGAAAAAATGGAGTTAAGGAACTCTCCTACATCAAAAAAAGCTTCAGATAGTAGGAAGCATTTTTAATAAAAAAATTGTTCAACATCCAGAGTTTTTATTTAAATTTGTGAGATTCCTTCTCAGAAAGAAGTCAACGAAGAATCAACGCACACCCCGAGAAACTTTACTGCTCTTGTGTTGTTATCATTTCTGTCAAAATTCCGTACAGAAATACTCAATGTCTGAGTTTTGTCTTCATTTAATGTCAGCCCATTAATGACAAACCAGTTCTGAATGTCCGCCTTGCATGCTGGTGATTCGTTGTCTAGCTTTTCTAAGCTGCTGTGAGTTGAAGGAGGAGTAGTATTATCGGCATACGGGAACAGTTTGCTACTAGTACCATTACTGAGACAATTTTCTATATCATTGATGTATAGCAAGAATAACAATGGTCCAAGTAGAGATCCTTGACGAACCCCATGCAAAATTGTGGTGACAGTAGATCTGCAATTTTTATACTCCACATATTCCTATCTTACAGACAGGTAAGACCTGAGAAGCGGGGCACTGGATGGACCCATGAAATAAAAAGGAAGCTTTGACAGTAGTATCTCATGATTCACACAGTCAAAGGATTTATTTAAACTAGAAGAAGGCAGCCTTCACGTATAAGTTGTTCTCAAAACCCTCGTTAACTATACTAAGTGACATAAATCCGAACACACAGTTTAAATGGTTTTATTTTAATAAAAGTTGGTGAATGTATTTATCTTACTGTAAATAACAAGTGAAAAATTTTTCAGCCTTATCAGTTGGACATTCCGGTTTTTATACTGCTTTTTTTTTAATTCACTAACGCTCTAAAATGAATATTTCAGCCACAGTAAAGAATCAACGTTGGCGGATTTTGGTTCTTGACATCCTTTACGATCGGTTACGATGCCTAGAGTACGGAGACCTGTACGATTTCGTCACCTTAGTGAGTTTGATAGGGGCCGTATAGTGGGACTTCGGGAAGCTGGACTTTCTTTTCGGGCAATTGCAGTTAGAGTGCAAAGAAGTGTAGACAGTGTGGTTAGGTGTTGTCAGGCATGGCTTCGAGAAGGCCGTACGCAAAGAGCAAGGGGCACTGGACGCCGCCATACAACAACAGACCGTGAAGATCGCCGCCTAAGATTATTTACCTTAAGGGACCGTTTCTCTACTACCAGGTCCATTGCAAATGAATGGTTTGCAGAACACGGAAGACCTATTGGCATGCGAAATGTTTACTGACGAGTGAGAAGTTTTGGCTTGTTTTCATACCGGCCACACTGGGTCCTCCCTTTAACTCGAGAACACCGACGTAATCGCCTTGAGTGGTGCAGACAATAGTCACTCTGGGATCAGGAATGAAACAGTATTGTCTTTAGTGACGAGTCTCGATTTTGTTTAGGCATGCATGATGGTCGTGCCAGGGTTAGAAGGCGACGTGGTGAAAGGAAGAATCCACAGTTTTTTGTTGAAAGACATGTTCATCACACTGTTGGAGTTATGGTTTGGGGTGATATAGCTTATGGTTCCAGGTCACCTTTAATCTTCATCAGAGGTAACATGAATGCGCAGTGTTATATCCACGAAGTTCTAGAACCCCATCTTTTACCCTATCTTGACACCCTGGCAGATCCAACTTTCCAACAAGATAATGCCCGACCACATGTTGCAAGAGTCACAATAGACTTCTTTCAACATAATGATGTCACATTGTTACCATGGCCACCAAGATCTCCCGACTTATCCCTAATTGAGCACGTGTGGGATATGATGGGTAGAAGATTGCTCAATTTGCAACGTCCTCCTCAGACTCTAGAAGCACTTCGAGAGGAGTTGGTGGTTGCCTGGAATGATATACCACAGGAGGACATTGACCACCTGATCAGAAGCATGCCTAGGCGCGTTGGAGAATGCGTAGCACATCAGGGTGCATCCACACATTATTAAAGGTCAAAGGGCTTTAAAGCAGTGCAATCATTTTGAATTTTTTATCATTTACTTATTATGCTTCATTAAGTTCTTGTACAAAATTTTATTAAAATAAAACCATTTAAACTGGGTGTTCGGATTTATATCTCATTTAGTATATTTCGGTGAAACTGTCTATCGCGATTGTCCTTGACATACGTTTCCTGAAACTAAATTGACAAGTATTCAGTAGTTCGTTTGACTCTAGATGAGTACTCAATTGATCGTTGATGATGATCTCGAATGTTTTGTCAAAGTATGGTATAGTTGATATGGGGCGATGATTAGAGTTCGTCAACCGATCCTTCTTTGAGAACTGGTATCACTCTCGATATTTTCAGAGATGCAGCAAATGTGCTTTACCTTAAACAAATATTAATAAGCTTTGTAAGAGGGTATACGATGATATTCAGTATTGTTTAAATAATCTTACTATCAAGGTCATACACATCAGTGCTCTTAGAGTTTTTAATCGAATTGACCGTGTCTCTGACTTCGTTGTACGAAACCTCCCTAAATGCAAACATAGATGTGCCCCTCTGCGGCGCTTCCCCCATTCTCAGGATAAGGTTTTTGTTGGGAAGCTGAACACTTTATGGATTATGGTGGTTCGGTCCATTTCCAGATGTTTTGATATCTATTTCATTATACAAACTGTCCACTCATTTTCTTATAAGATGCACAGATCTGTTTCAATGTTACATATTTATGTTGGGTTGCGTATTGTCGGTAAAACGTACATGGATGCAATAATGACGCTAGGTGCATCTCATCGCTGAAACTCGTTTATTGTATCAGTTACCAGTAGATGGCTTGTGAAAAAGTACACTGTTGGAACTAAGGGGTCGGCAAAGAGGATCAAAGGTGGCCTAGCTGCCAGGCCTTGGTTCCCCACCTCTACTGCTACTACTACTGCTAGTTGTTCTATATTCCTTTACTTTAATGTGATACAAAACAAATATCGTAGTGCGTCACATCGTTCAGTGAGGAAAAATGAAATATAAATATGAAATGTTTAACCACATTATTTAAAACAGCAGCAGTAGTGAATGATATGTCATTTTGATCGTAGGTGAGCGCGTTACCTGGATAGAGCCACAGCTATTTCTCCTCACCACTTCTTAGTTTCCGTCGTGCTAACTGTGTACACGTGTATTGCAGGCTCCTAGATATTGCCATTGGAATAGCATTTGTTGTTTTCTTAAAATGGAACTGAAAAACTGCCTTACTGATAAAAATAAAAAAAAAATAGAAATATAAAAATAATATGCATTAAGGAGGATATTTCTATAGACAGATAGCAAAACGAATCACTCGCTCTCATCATGTTGTGACTAAGCTTTTAGAAGCAGCAACGGATCCAGAGGATGTCCTAGCTCCGCACCCTCGAGAAATCTTTGGGTTTCAAAAGTTTTCAAACATGGTTTTCATTTTGCAGACTCCCCCCCTCCCTTGATCTTCAATTTTGAATCCCAGCACTTTTTCGATCGAGTGATTTCAAATTTAGCATATAGACGAGAAATATTTGAGCCGTTGAAAGCCAAGATGGTCCAAGTCCAAATTTTCAGATATCGAGGTTCTATGTGTATACTGTTCTGGATGGATGGATCTTTGTCTGGGAGAGTTTTGAAAAATGTATCTTTTCGTTTTGCACACATATGGCACCAGTCTGTTTTTATGTGTCAATGGAAAGCTGTAACCGTTATGAGGCAGAATGGGACAAGTGTGACTTAACTCACTCTGGTTTTCAATGGTAGTGTCAAGCCGGCAAAAAATAGCATCAAGTACGTGCCAGAAGACTGGTATAACAATAAGAACATGCATACCCAGGAAACCCTTTTATGTCTGTGAGATGGAACGGTCTGATTTTTTCTTATCAACAACATTAGAGAAAGCTGTAACAAGACGGAAGAAAAATGGTACTAATGCCACTGTATCATGGCTCCAGATCCAGTGGCTACACTTTGAGAAAAAACAACCTTACAAAATTTTTTATAAAGAAACTTTGAATGAAGAATCTCCATATGATTTTATAAATTTACTACCAAATCGAAAAGGCGCACCCAAAAATATAAACCTACCTCCTTTGTATGAATCCCCTCTTCCTGTCAACGACAAAAAGAAGAAAAACATGGAAGAGCTTCTTTAGTTCACACCACCAGTTCATCGCAGTTTTTTCAAGAATCTGAAGATAGATGCAACTTTTCCAGATGCCGGACCACTGCTTGTTACTGAAGAAGAGGAAGGAGAAGGCGAACAGACTCGAGAATTTCCAGAAATTCCATAAGGTCGCGTCAGTACCTACAGTAGTTTTTGTGTAGAAAATATACATTATTTTTTTAATGTATGGAGATTGATTTCTGTCGTTTTGTAATAAAATTATCAATTCATATAATGTTGTGTAACTCTACTTTAATACTCTACTTTACTATAATCGTTATACAAGCATGAAACCAAAGGTAAGAACCGTTTTAAGGCAGAGTGGGCTAAAGCTTAAACATATGAAAAAAAACACATGAACACAAAATGTTCATGTATTTTATGATAAGATACTTAAATTGATTCTACCTTTAATGGTATTTTGATTTCTTACTGCAGTTTTATTACTCTACATTTATCAGCCGCATCTAAACTTTAAAGCCTTAAATCTCGAAAACGTACTTTTGTGACTTGGACCATCCTGGCTTTCAATGGCTCATTTAGTCTCTGCCTGTCTGGAAAGCCAAAAATTATAAAAGCATTCAGATGCCGCTTAAAATCAAAACTGATCGTGAACGTCGGTTGATACTGCAAGATACTTCAAATTACAGTTTGTCAGCTAGATAAATAGCAGATGTTTCGGGAACTTAAGCATCCCTACTGATAATTTAGCGAATTGCAACAAAGTGTCCTAATGTTAAACGATTAAAAGTCAAAGGGAAGCTTGCTTTGACAGATTATCATTATACCGAACGCCTCACCGTGAGAAAATGCATTGGACAATAGAATGGTATAATGTCATATTCAGTGATGAGAAAAGATGAACCGATGGCTTTAGTTACCATTACCATTAATGTGGAAAGTCAAATTGATTTTAATAATTTATTTTTTTATTTTATTTTTTTATTTAACAGTATATATACTATCCGAAGGGTTTATTACCCCATTTAACGGATAGGGACACAGGAATCAATTTTAAGACAAAATTGTTCTAAAATCCCTTAAAATTGACAAATGACTTAACCTACTGTTATGTGAAATCTTCTTAAGCTACAGAAATTACAAAAGAACAGATCTACAGCGTTTCTTTCACGTTCATAGTTTTTACATAGTACATATATCGGAGAGGAAAGCAACGCATTGGCTTTAGCTACGTTCAAGTAAAAGTATTTTGAATTGGATCGCGTCTTAGCATTAGGATAAGAATCTTCCGAGTAAATATTCACAATCTAGGGCATTATTAAGCATTTTATATTTTATATAAAAATAAACAAGCAGCGTAGCTTTTGAGCTTCTCCAAGTTACACAGGTTATATCTGCTAAGTTGCCTGAAGCCAGGTTCTGGATACGTATCATCTTCCTTGTGCCACAAATATTTCACAAACCGCCTCTGAATACGTTGAATTTTATTCAAGTGAGCTTCATGAGCAGAATACCATATTATAGAGCAGTATTCAATTTTGGATCGAACAAATGAATTATATAACTAGATCATGGTATACACACTATTGAAATCCCTACAATTCCTGATAATGAAGCCCAAACTTTTATAGGCCTTGCGAACAACAGCATCAATATGCAAAAAAATGTAAGTTTGGTATCAAAGAATATACCTACTTAAGTCATGAAACCCTCCACACATGCTAATTTGCGAATTATCAGTGTTATATATGAATCTGATTGGAACAAGTTTGCGCGTACTAAACCTACCGTAGCATTTATCAGAATTATGGTACAGCTTGTTACGGTGACACTAGTTATCTAGGTTGCTCAAGTCATTTTTCAATACAGGGTGACTTTGAAGTTGAGTCATTAATTTTCAGATAATGATTGTAGAAGGAAGATAAACCAAAATATGTGTGTAAAAATAAAAAAAAATAAAAAAAAATGTTACCTTGTTTTATGAAGTATCCTCCCGACAAGTATTTCAGTGCGGACCTGTATTTGATCGTGCGGTCTAGGAGCACCGGCATGCCCTCCCCTGTGAGGTCTTAAGTCTCCTCATTCACGAGCCATTTGTACTACATTAACAAAGGCATGAGGGGTTGGTTGCACTCGATTAAGAATAAGAATCATGTCCACAAGTTCAGCATTTTCGTAAACATGTGCCATTTTTTACTTCGTTTGAGCCACGCAACAAACACCACTATAGACTCACGCGTTACCGACTGACACATTGACTGAATACAACTGAATAATAATTGTAGTAAAAACATCGTTTCAAATTCTTTCGCTTTTTTGTTTCCGATGCGATAAACCGATAAGGCGGATTATATCCGTTGTTGCCAAACACGAGCACATAATATTATTATTGAGACAGGGCGGTACTCAAACCTCTAAGGGGCTATAACTTTGTTACTTTAATTTTACCAGAAAAATGTTAAAGGAAAAAAGCATTTCTTTTGATCAGATCTACTCACTGTTAAAATAAATGACTCAACTTCGAAGTCAGCCTGTATATTACAGTCGTCCATGGTTTCAATTATACAAAGAATCTTCAAGTTATCTGCATATAGAAGACAGCTACTGTGTAGCTCCCCAACGACGTCATCATCAATGAAAATTTGGAAGAGCAAGGGGCCAAGAGGTACACCGGAAGAAGGTATAATCGGAGTGGAGGTGAAGCCCCTGTATTCTACTTTCAAGCATAAGATTTGAAAAAGTTCAAGAATTGATGGGTCAACTCTCGCAGTAGCTAATTTCTTTAACAAAATACCGTGATCTATCTTATCAAAAGCCTTTGAAAAGTCAACGTAAGCAATATCTACTTACCTCCCTTCATCAACAACTTCAGAGCAAATCTGCTTAAAACACCCTAGGTTAGTTAAAAAACCATGTTGATTTGGAGAAATTTCGTGCTTAGCATGGGAGAAAATTATATCATGCAATATACATTAAAAAACCTTACCAACGTTGCTTATAATCACAACAGCTTTATAATTCTCAATGACACAACGTTTGCCTTTTTGACCGCTGACCTAAATGATCCTACGGAAGTCAGACCTCTCCACTGCCACATATTTTCCAGACAACAGGTACCGCTTCATTCTGCAGGATTTCATACTTTTCGCTTCTAAGTATACGTCCAAAGTAATATATATTTCTTCTTTTAATTGCGTGTCTACCTTATCTTCGTCTCGGTATGATTTATGTAACGTGATATACCGGGTGTTTCAATTTCGATGAAGTTTTTCAAATAGGGACAAAGTTGCGTGTTTGAGTAACTGAGAAAATTGCTCTTAGAAAGTTTCGCAACTCCAAATATTTCCGGCGAACTAAAGAAACCGGTTCTTCTCAAAACAGTTTTATTCATCTATAACTTTATATTTGAGATGGGATTTCAAAATAAAAAGCACATCAACATTACCACTGTTTTTTCTCTACATGACGGTATGATCAGAATTTTGATGAGGCGTTTTGTGTCTTGTCCTTAATCATCAACTTTATTTTTTTCGCAGACGCCATATTGGTTTTTTGCATGGGCGGATAGGATTTTTGATTTTGTTACAAAAAATGTATAATAAGACATACATTGGCATTTTCCAGCGTTAGTTCTTAAAAAAAAACAGATTTTTCGAAGTAAGCCTTGAAATGAATAGGTGAACAGTTTAGGGTATTAGTGATGTGATGTACATATATGACACAGATTCATATCACAAATCCACAAACGTCAAAGAGGGGTTCTTATAGTTGTTTGTAACTCGTGAAATAAAGACCAACTTAATCACTCACCTAAAAGAGTCCCGGAGATACAATCTAATCTAATCTAATTCAACAACTATAGCATCAACACATACCTGACTACCTATGTGAATTTATTTTCAATAATTTGCCCTCCAAGCTAAAAGCCATCAATGACTTGAATGTCTTCAAGGAACATCTTTTAAAATACTTGTACCCTAAGAGTTTTTACTATCTACAGGAGTTTTATGATTTTTAAAAATTACATATTTATTACTATTACTATTTATACAAGTTATGTACCAGTCTACAGAGAAGAATATGCTGAACAAGGACTTTTGCCTCCACGTTCCTTTCTTATCAGTTACAGTATTGTATTTCATTTGTTCTTTACTTTGGTTAGTATAATGAACTTTGCAGTCAGTCTCGATTCAGAACTCATTCAATTAACATCATTGTATTTGTTTTTTCTCAAAAATAAATCTTTTTAAAAACGTTTTCGTTGAAGAAAGATATTTGAGTTACATGTAAACAAGCATACTGCTTCTGCTACTTATTTTTTAACTTGTTATCATCTATTTTATTGTAATTTAGTCATGTATATATTTTTCTTGTGCTTATGTAGGTCCTGTTAACATTTCATATAATAATAATAAGTTTATTGCAAAAGAAAAAGTATAGCAGTAGTAGATGAAAGACAATATTATACAATAAACGGATGGACCCAAAAGAGTTTCGCAGAAACTTGTGCTTGGGCATGAGCTCATGTATAAATAACTTAAGACTAAAAAAAAAATACAAAACAAAAAAAAATATATATATATATATAAAATTTATTAGATAAGTCCTGGTAAAATTCTTAAAAAGACACAATCGGGACGGAGACGCAAAATCGGGACGTAGACGTAATCGGGATAGAGACAATATTGAAACAAAAGACAATATTAGGTGATTAGACAAGAACAAATATTGGTAAAAATAAGTCAAAAAATGCCATAATTCAGGAAATAAGAATTCAAATCAGTTTGATTTATACATTATTTTTGTTCATTTTGAAATTTCAATAATCTTGAGAGAGATTTCCGCTTTCAGTAGTAGTAGATATTTTTGATATCAATCGCTTGATAAATCTTGAGCCTATGCTAGTCCAAAATCCACAGTCTTAGATGCTTTCTCATAACCTTTGTATTTTTAATATCTTTTATCTGAAGGGGGATTAAGTTATATATTTTTGGTCCTAGGAAAGTGAAACTCCTCTGACCTATGGTCTTTTTAGGCTTTGGTATGCGTAGTGAATGATCTTTGGATCTGGTGTGATGGTCATGTGGGAGGAAATTTAATAAATGCTTATGTTTTGTCATATATGTGAACACACTCTCAAAATAGAGTTGCCTACAATCACATATCTTGGATACCTTATATATCATATCGGCTGGATAGGTGTTAGTTTTGTGGAACATGATTTTAAGAACCCATTTCTGAGTTATTTCTAGTTTCCTGTAGTATTTATTCAACACCGGTCTCCATGGCAAAATTCCATAAGTTAACAACGGTTGTACTAACGTTTTGTATATGGTGCATAAGTCTTTATCAGAAAGAATTTCCCTAAAAAAATTAAATTTTGGTATAAGACATCTTAATCTCTTCGTTAGGCTTTCTATTTGTTTGTGCCATTTTAGGTGGCTGTCTATTATGATTCCTAGGTACTTTATATGATTTGCTGGCTTTAGGACTACTACTTCGTCTATGGGTGGTAATTTGATGTGTATGTTATTGAATGTGGGACTGTTCCTATCATCACATGAAAAAGTCAGATATAAAGTTTCTTCATAGTTGATTGTTAATATTTTATTATTGAAGAAGCTTATAATGACTCTAAAATCCTCTTCAATAAGAGTCTTTAAGATATCCCAAGATTTGTCGCTATAAAAAACAGCCGTATCATCTGCGAACCCGGTAATTTTACCGTGTGTGTGTAGGTTAAAAAGATCATTTACATATAGGTTGAACAGGATAGGCCTAAGACTGTACCTTGTGGGATACCGTATGTTACATGGTGCAAGTCGCTGATGGAATTATTAACTTTCACACATTGATTCCTATCTGAAACGTAGCTTTTGAATAAAGTATGTGTTTTGCCACGAAATCCTAGATTCTCCAAAGTAGTTAGTAATTCTTTGTGATCAACTGTATCAAATGCCTTCTTTAAATCTATAAAGACACAGGCCGATGGGTTTCCCAAGTCTAGACTGGTATACACGTTTTCCATTAAAACTGCAATTGCATCTTGCGTGGATTTTCCTTCTTGGAAACCATATTGCTGCTTAGATAGAAGTCTATATTTAGCAATAAAATTAGAATTTGAATAGAAGTTATTATTATACTTTTTTAAATCACAAAAGACGAAACTTCATACTTAACTTCTAACCACGCCGTCTTGCAGAGGGAAAAAGCTGGCAATGTTAATGTACTTTTGTTTTGAAATCCTATCTCAAATAAAGTCAGGAAAAGCTAAAAAATAATGAAGAAGATTTCTATGTTCCATTTTCTGAGTTACCTAAATGGGTAACTTTGCCCTCATCTAACCGACTTCGTATCACTTACCGTTTCCGAGATCCCATTGATGAGAGACGAATTGGAAACACCCGCTATATGTATTATACGATGTTCGTAGCATGCGTCGGTGGCACGCCGATAGTTCAAAAGATTGGAGCCGCTTTGTGGTGTTGTCTGTTAACTTTCATGCTTCAGCACCATAATAAAGTATATAGAACACGTAACGCTGCAATACACCTACGTACATTGAGACAAATTACGGAGAATTTCTTTCATTCCTTAGAAGGAACATCGTGCTTTTTCACTTTGTATTTTAACTCCTATATAGTGGTCTCATTTCTCATTTAGGTGATAGCTAAGGTAATTAAAGCTTTCTACTCATTGTAGTAGGGGATATTCATCATGGAACTGTGCGCTCGCGTTATTGTTCTTGCTGAATATAATTATTTTGGTTTTTCTACCAATATTGACCAATTAGCGCTTTTAATCCTTCACCATTATCTGCAAGTGGCACCGTGAGGTCCCCATAACGTAAATTGGCGATTACAACGCTGTTGACCATTATATGTCATCATTAACATCGCAAAGAGCTTCGTCAAGCAAAATTTCTGAGTATGCATTAAACAAATGTGACAATAAAACACATTCTTGTCTCACACCTTCATACTCGCTCTTAGGCTCGATTTCACTAAGCTGTGGTGAAAAAAGCGTCTTGTGATTCTAATGAATATCGATTCCTTGAAAAGTCTCCTTCAAACTAGAGAAATATTAGACGGTTTGTACAATATGGGCCCCTTATTTACTATATCAAATCAAGGAACACGAAAACTTCATTTTACCTTTGACACAATATCTTGATTGACAGGCAACAGTTGAATGAGCAGTTTGTCGAAAACAACAGTGTCCTACTGTTGCTGTACAAAGGCATAAATGAAATTACAGAATGCTTACTCTTTAAAGATTGTTCCTCAAGCCATCCCTGTTAACAGGAAGCTCTCGCGCCGTCTACTGAGCAGTGGGACGACTACTTCCAGCTTGCTAGCGTCACCGCGTAGTCGGTAACAGGACCGGCTTGAGGAATAGGGTTTTTCGCACTGTAGACAATTGTTTATTAGATTTTTGTTAAAGAATAAACATTCTATAATCTTAGTTATGTCTCCTGAAAATGTGTTGAGCATAATTTTGTGCAGCAACATACACTGTTATTTCCAATAAAATGCCCAGTAATTGCGTTACCTCAATCTATTGTGTCAGGTTTTGGAATAGGGCACAAATCCTTCTTTTTGGTTGGCGAAATTTGCTTCAACTTTTTGTCGGGGAACAATTAATTTAATTTGAGAATTATAAGTAGTAGTATAGTATTACACAAATCGTTCAATTTTTCTTTAGTTGCTGAAGCATTTTGCAAGAAATCGTCCAAATTCATTAGACTCATATGTTCAAAGACGCCCTCTGAAATTTGTACCAAATGCGCAAATTTTGATTCTCCCAAATCATTAATAAAATCGGTACGGGTATTGCGTATCTTGAAAAGTGACATTATGTCGATTTTTTTGACATATTGTTTTTTTGTGGCATTATGTAGGTTTTTCTACAAGATGCTAACTTAGCACTAGCTAATGAACACTTGTTGTGAACCCGTTTTGTGGTTGTACGTGCTGCCTAAACGTTGCTTCAGTTATCAATATTTTGCTGTGACGAGATGTAAAATCTGCTTCAGAGATGGCATTATTAGAGGTCGGCTTCCTTACGATTCAAGAGAACCTCCTCCATCTAAGGAACCAGGGGACCTTGTCGCATTCTGTAGGGATTCTGAACCTCGTGATTGGAAGCGACAGAAATGCCCACCACGTCATGTGGGGCAGCTCAAACACCAACAGACAGACGGAGTTCCTAGGGGCATCGAACCTTGAGGTACTGCATGTCGATAATACGCCTACTCTCAGCAACTTAGCTCACGATATTAGGGACTGAAAAGTGTCTCTAACACCCTATCTATCGGATCACAGGTAAGAGTGATTCCAGATAAATATGCTCGGAATCCTAGGCATACTAGATGGGGGTCCTTCAGGGCTGACCTTGACAGTAAGCTTGGAGGGGTCCCATACAGGCTTTGAAGGGGTTCTGATATAGAAGCAGCCGTCAAGTCTCTGAGCAGGGTCTTGACGGTTCAAGGTAAGGGCAAGGCAACCTTCTGGTCCAAGGAGTTGGAGGTCAGGGAACGAGCTGTGCACAAACTTCTTAGTAGAGTTAAGCACAGGAGAAGGTCTCTCCAATGGGAAGACGGCATTGCAGGAATACAAAAAGGAGATTAGAAGAGCTTCCAGAGAATCCTGTCAATCCATAGATGACATTTCTGCTACTGCTAGAATACACAGGGGCCTATGCAAAAACACTAAAGCAAGATTGGTATCTCTGTATAATCCCTCGGGAGGGAATACTACTCCTGAAGAAGGTACTCTGAGGCTTCTGATCGATATGCACTTTCCCAGTTCCACAGAAGCTGGCGGCAGGCTAAAGTGATATTCATTCCTAAGCCTGGCAGGGCTAGATATACTGGCCTGAAGAATTTTCGTTTGATTTCTCTTTCACCCTTTGTGCTTGAGACATTAGGAAGGATAGTTGATAGATACTTAAGGTATAGCCCGCTGAAAAGGTGTGTCATTTATGCAAATCAGTTTGCATACCAGGTTGGAAAATCGACGGAATCTGGTCGGTAGGCTGGAGAAGACTCTAGATCAGCGAGAAGTGGCACTCGTGGCTTTTTTGGACACTGAATGTACATTTAATTGCACTACTACCGATTCTATCGGATATGTCTTGGTTAGGCACGGGGTTGGATCAATCCTACTAGATTGGGTCCTCTCTACTCTAGAGGGTCGGGTAGCCAACAGCTATGCTGAATGAAGTAAGCTGCTGCGTCAGCCTAGATAGAGGCTGCCCTCAGGGTGGAGTTCTGTCACCCCTACTCTGCTACCTCGTGGCGAACGAACTCCTCATCAGGCTCAGCAGTGTTGGATCTGGTGATCCACGGTGAAGCGGGAGTAGTCGCTCATCGACTGTGGAGTCAGGGCAGCTGGCTCTTCTTGAATCCTGTCAAGAGGCATACGGCCATCTCAGTCAAATTGCAGAGGGAGGACTCCGTCCTTCTAAGCAGGGGTGACCGCATTACCCCTAAATATCGTTTCAACCGCAGGTTTAATGTGGAGTATCTAACGAGCGAGGAGTGGGACGCCGGTAGCCGGAGACTCTCCGGAGGGAGCGGGCAGGTCTGGTACACGGACGGCCCGGCTCGTGTATCTCGCATTCTGGAGGAGAGCGGCCTTAGGAGAAGAATCACAATGTTATCCGACAGCCAGGCTGCAATGAAGGCACCAAGTGCCTGTAAGATCACGTCTAGTCTTGTATTGCAATGCAGGAAGGCTCTGGATTTCCTCGCAGCGAAGCATCCGGTACGCCAGGCACGAGAACTCATTGAAGGGCCCAGAGCTAAGCATGAACGTTTCTGCTTTTCTCTGGATAGAGCTAACCTAAGGTAGCTGGTGGGACTGTTTTCTGGCCATAACACGTTAAGGCGCCACCAGCACGTGATGGGGGTGGTTGAGGATCCCTTGTGTGAGCGTTGCAGAGTAGAGGAAGAGACCTTGGCGCACGTTTTGTATCGCTGTGAAGCTCTGAGCTACTATATGTAGTCCATTACTTTGGACCCTCACGACGTCAAGGGGCTTGGATTCAAGCTGATTCTCAACCTATCTGAAAGGGCGAGGCTTGTGACCTAAGGGATGAAAAGGTGCACAAGGCCCCGTATAAGCGGCCTATGCACTGGCTCCTTATGGTGGCTGGAATGCCTCTGATTTCAGTAATACTTTTCTCACATAGCAAATATCGCTGATTTTATACACATGCAGACCAGTACACATAATCATCCAGATGCGATCTTGATATTCAACCTACTTTCATTCACATCTTCTATACAGACTACTTGGCTTCACAACTATGTAACCAACAATGCGTGCAGTTGAGTCATGCCTCCATAGAAAGTCGCTCACAGCGAGCAAACGTGGAATGAACTGTTTGCACCCTAAAAACTACATATTCTGCAAGATGACCCTTTATTGTTTTTTTTTTGTTTGACGTTTTACAGGTGTTTTACATAATAGCAATGCGGGTCTTACATACGCTCTTTGATGCCAATACAGGCTCCCGCTTTTCCCCGGTGTACAAAATCTATTCCAATATGGTCTAAAATGCTCATGAGATTGTTACGTTACACTTTTTCAAAGGCTTTTTCAAAATCTACAGGCCATACTATTTTTTTATCCTTAATCGTGATGTATCTGCTGCAGCTCTGGGACTATCATGTACTCCGGAGCGTTGTCGGCTGTATATTACCGGTTAGTTATTGTCCGCGTCTGCTTTGCACTTCCGTTTCCGTTGCGAGGCATTGAAAAATCGATCGAAGGAGCAGCAACGACGCGATGTCGAGGCGGCGACGTCGAAACCAGTTTAGCGTCGCGGAGGAACGTCTCTGACGGGAAATTGCTGGGAAAACTACCTGTTCTCCTCTACCTGCCTATCGATAAACACATACATATAAGATGACAGTGGGAGCAGATAAGCATGGAAAATTGATACTCGTTTTTCTGCCACGTTTTCCTCCTTCGCGCGCTCAAATTACTTACCGATCTGCTATTCGTGGCGTTTTATCTCAAAAAATATTTTTCTGCTTCCCATCAAGTGAAGACGTGAAGAAGAAAACGTTCCCTAAGGATGACAGCTATGTAACTTTTTCTGGATTTGCGTAGGAGCCGTCTGGAAACGTGATTTACTTTAAAATACGTTGACTGCGTTACATGCCCCCGGCAATATGTGAGAATTTTTCCTAAGAGACGGGAGTGACTTAAATCAAAGTACGATGCAAGCGCGTTAGTCGCGAAAACGTTATTTTTCTAATGATTTCAATATTATAGCTAGCTTTCTAATCCTTATGATACCTAGTTTCATATAAAGCGTAAATTTTCTTACATATCCCGGGGGATATGTTTCGCACTCAATTAATACGAGATTAACTTCTGTGCGAAACATATCCCCGAGGTCCTGTATTAACGAGTTTCAACTTACATACTTCTTGAACGCGTATTTCGTAAATAAGCATATTTAGTTGAACGTAAGTCACCGACAATGATGTCGCGCTCAGAAAAACTGGTTGAATTAGCGGCACGAAAATTTAAAGAAAGTAATGCTTTGGAATTAGAGAGTTACCGGGACTCTACGTTTTTAACTAATAATGACTTTTCCGCTCAAAATGATTATAGTTCTCCTGGTCCCTCAGATGTTACGCGTACTGTGAAACAAATGAATGATAGCGGTAGTGATTCTGACTTAGACTGGGTAGACTTTGATAGTGATGACTCTGTGAAAGACAAAATTTATCAATGTGATTCGAATGATGAGAGTACTGGTGAAAGTAGTGACGAAAATGAATTTTCTTCTAACGCTCTAGATAGCGAAGCCAATAACGATGTTCCAAGTAGGCCTTCAAGCAAGGCAGACTATCTCAATAATGAATAAGTTAATGATAGTGACAGTGATCTAAGGGATGTATGGGAAGATATAAAAACTTCAGCTATAAATTTTGATCTTCACAATGAAGAATGCATACTTGACCCAGATATTAACCAACAAACAATTACACACAAGGACAATTAAAAATTTTTGGGTGTTGCTATTGGAATGGGATTAACGCAGGTACCAGCTATAAATTTATATTGGTCGAAAGAGCCCCTATTTCACAATGAATTTGTTTCATCGATTTTCACAAGAGACAGGTTTCTCTTGCTACTAAGATTTCTCCATTTCTCTGACAACGAATCCGCCAATACTACAAATAGACTGTACAAAATAGATCCCCTTATTTCACTCCTGTTAAAAACTTATCAGCAAATTTTGAGTCCAGGACGAGTCCTTGTCGTAGACGAATCCATGGTTCCGTTTAGAGGACGGTTGAGTTTCCGGCAGTATATTCCGAATAACAAACATAGATATGGGGTTAAACTTTATAAGCTATGTACAAGTTCTGGGTACACTTACAACCTAAATATTTACACTGGTAAAGGCGATACACAACCTGAGCTGGGACATGCAGAATCTATTGTATTGAAATTGCTGGAAGATGTGAATCCAAAAGAAGGACGAATATTATATGCTGATAATTTTTATTCCGGAATACCGTTGGTTAAAACATTGCTTGATCAAAAATGTCTGTATTGTGGCACACTAAGATCAAACCGAAAAGGAGTTCCCAAATAGCAAATGGCAAAGAGAAAAGCAAGATAAAAATTATTAAATGGGTAGACAAAAGATCTATTTTTATGATCACGACACATCCTGCTCATAATGCTACACTAGTACCTACAGGTAAGGACAATACAATTATTTTCAAAATAAAGATTCATAAAAGATAATTTTTATAGTAAAAAAAATCGTAAAGAGGAATATATATTGAAACCACAGTGTGTAACTGATTATAATTTGGCGAAAAAGGGTGTCGACATCAGTGACCAAATGTCCTCTTATCATAGTGTTGTACGTAAAACACTAAAATGGTATCGGTAAGTCCTTTCATATATAAATATATAACATTTAATGTATAAGTATTTTTATTTTTTTTTTGCAGCAAAGTTACGTTTGAATTACTACTGGGCACCACTGTGGTGAATTCGTGAATTGTTTATAATGCGGTTTCTGACACAAAGCTAAGCATTATAGAATTTAGAACACAACTAGCTAAATATCTAGTAATAGAATAAGCGGAAGTCAAAAAGCAGCCAGTTCCATCGAGAAAGAGGCAACACACTTTCGTGTAACCTGAAGGTCCAGGAAGAAAGAAGAGAAGATCATGTACTGGATGTTATAAAAAATTGCGAATAACTATGACGAGTCGCGAGGCTGACAAAAAAGTCTGACGTATAATGAGCTATTGTGAAGAATGCCCAAAGAAGACGGGATATTGCCTTCAATGTTTCAATGAAACACACCACTAAAATATACTAAGTGACATATAAATCCGAACACCCAGTTTAAATGGTTTTGTTTTAATAAAAGTTGGTGAATGTATTTATCTTACTGTAAATAACAAGTGAAAAAATTTTCAGCCTTATCAGTTGGACATTCCGGTTTTTATACTGCTTTTTTTTAATTCACTAACGCTCTAAAAATGAATATTTCAGCCCCAGTAAAGAATCAACGTTGGCGGATTTTGATTCTTGACATCCTTCACGATCGGTTACGATGCCTAGAGTACGGAGACCTGTACGATTTCGTCAACTTAGTGAGTTTGATAGGGGCCGTGTAGTGGGACTTCGGGAAGCTGGACTTTCTTTTCGCGCAATTGCAGTTAGAGTGCAAAGAAGTGTAGACACTGTGGTTAGGTGCTGTCAGGCATGGCTTCGAGAAGGCCGTACGCAAAGAGCAAGCGGCACTGGACGCCGCCGTAGAACAACAGACCGTGAAGATCGCCGCCTAAGATTATTGGCCTTAAGGGACCGTTTCTCCACTACCAGGTCCATTGCAAATGAATGGTTTGCAGAACACGGAAGACCTATTGGCATGCGAAGTGTTTACCGACGAATGAGAAGTTTTGGCTTGTTTTCATACCGGCCACACTGGGTCCTCCCTTTAACTCGAGAACACCGACGTAATCGCCTTAAGTGGTACAGACAACGGTCACTCTGGGATCAGGAATGGAACAGTATTGTCTTTAGTGAGGACTCTCGATTCTGTTTAGGCATGCACGATGGTCGTGCCAGGGTTAGAAGGCGACGTGGTGAAAGGAGGAATCCACAGTTTTTGTTGAAAGACATGTTCATCACACTGTAGGAGTTATGGTTTGGGGTGCTATAGCTTATGGTTCCAGGTCACCTTTAACCTTCATCAGAGGTAACATGAACCGGCAGCGTTATATCCACGAAGTTCTAGAACCCCATCTTTTACCCTACCTTGACACCCTGGCAGATTCAACTTTCCAACAAGATAATGCCCGACTACATGTTGCAAGAGTCACAATAGACTTCTTTCAAGATAATGATGTCACATTGTTACCATGGCCACCAAGATCTCCCGACTTATCCCCAATTGAGCACGTGTGGGATATGATGGGTAGGAGATTGCTCAATTTGCAACGTCCTCCTCAGATTCTAGAAGCACTTCGAGAGTAGTTGGTGATTGCCTGGAATGAGATACCACAGGAGGACATTGACCACCTGATCAGAAGCATGCCTAGGCGCGCTGGAGAATGCGTAGCACATCAGGGTGCATCCACACATTATTAAAGGTCAAAGGGCTTTAAAGCAGTGCAATCATTTTGAAATTTTTATCATTTACTTATTATGCTTCATCAAGTACTTATACAAAATTTTATTAAAATAAAACCATTTAAACTGGGTGTTCAGATTTATATGTCACTTAGTATATCTTAATTCATTATTTTCTTTCTTATTGTAGTCAAGAAAAAAGTTTCAATATACCAAACACAAGTCAAATATTCTTGTTTATAATTTTGTTTAGAAAAATGATTTATTTTCAATAAAAATTTCAATGAAACTTGACTTTTATTGTTGAACATTTGTACTCATCAGCATGCGGTTCTACTCCCCAGAGATATGTACGACGTGACTCCAAGATGGATTCACCTATCCTATAAAAGATTTCTACATCAAAGTGGTGAAATTCTGCAACATATCTTACAAAGATTACATATCTCCGGAGATATGTAACGCACAGCAGTAAAGACTCTATTACTATACCCCAACGATATGTACCGCTGTCAACGCCAAAGTACAGATTATTAGTCCCGCAGTCAACGTGTTTTAAATCCCTTCATTTGCGTTCACCCCATCACGGCAAATTTGAATCAATCGTAATGAAAAACTAGTTGATAATAATAATAATAATAATAATAATAATAATAATAATAATCTGTACCATCATCGACGTTGCTATCCTCAGTGACTACAATGTGCGGGAAAAAGAATTTGAAAAGATTCAAGTACAGAGACCTATCCATTGAGATCAACAGAATGTGGCATATGAAAACACAGATCGTACCTGTGGTGGTAGGAGCAACTGGCGCAACATCCACCAACCTGTTGAAACATCTAGAGAAAATATCAAAAAACATTCAACATGCAACTGCTTCAAAAAGTAGCAATATATGGTACCGCATATATCATGCGAAAAATCTTAGGCTAATGCTCGACCGTAGGGATGTGGTACATCCTCGGTCAGAGGAGTGAAGCACAAAGCCCAGCTACCACCATTTAAAGCTGTGAAATAAAGAGATTATAATAATAATAATAGTAATAATGATAATGATAATAATAATAATAATGGGTCTTTATTAAGTGATACATTACATTCATATGATGCTCCTTAAAAGGCGGAGTGTAGGAAGCATCTGCTCCACTCAACCTTTCGGAAAATGATATAAAATAAAAAATTTAATGCTCAGAGAGTAAAACATTAGAGTGATATTAGATAACAAAAACCATACACGACTTTAATTAACAATGCAACAATCAACACAATGAGTCCCATACTGAATCAAAAAGAAAGAAAAAGAAAGATCACAGTTTTGGCGGTTACATTATAATATAAAAACATATAATATAATGCCATACTAAATAAGTAAACGGATTCCTTAATGGTACAACTGGCGTAGCAAATTAAACTGAGGGAAATCCCGCTCACAGCACAAGCTCTTCGGTAGCGCAGCTGCTACTCGCTCTTGCACATACACATAAATTAGGTAAACATTTCCTGAAAATACTTCTTTTACAGGCCGTCGACATCGTAGTTCTATTTTCAGGTGTGTTTTGTTTTGAAGAGTAACACGGGTAAACACGAATCATTCGCCCATGACAAGCAAGTTGTCATACTGAAAGTGAGATGCGTACATGTCGAGGACTCATATGTGGTCGAGGACAAAACTAATAGCTTATTATTTGAATTGGCGCAAAAAAAAGGCCGCGCATGCAGTTCGATTACATATAGGTATCTATGTGTGAGGGAGTGAAGATGGACGTATGTAAGCGATTCTTGTAGACAAGAGCGTATATAACGCGCAAAATATTTACGTGCAGGGAAATATTGCTAGGCGAACTATTAGTTCGTCCTGACGGACTAGAGGTTTCGTAACGAGAGAGTCCAGGAAAGTATGGTTCTAGGCCAAACATTAATTGTAGCTACACTGTATAGTCTTCACCATTTGTTGCTTTGCGATTAAATGATGTGTGACAAAAATTTGCTCATACTATAGGTTTTGGCACCTGTAGATAGTAGCCTTAACATGCTTTTGAATCTTTAATAGACATTTCCTGTCACGTGGAGGGATATAAATACAAATACTGTACTCTTTAAAAGGTCCTCCACCTACTAATTTTTCTAATAGGTCAGCAAACTGAAATTAGGGATAGCTTATATATACTAAGTGACATATAAATCCGAACACCCAGTTTAAATGGTTTTATTTTAATAAAAGTTGGTGAATGTATTTATCTTAGTGTAAATAACAAGTGAAAAAATTTTCAGCCTTATCAGTTGGACATTCCGGTTTTTATACTGCTTCTTTTTAATTTACTAACGCTCTAAAAATGAATATTTCAGCCGCAGTAAAAAATCAACGTTGGCGGATTTTGGTTCTTGACATCCTTTACGATCGGTTACGATGCCTAGAGTACGGAGACCTGTACGATTTCGTCAACTTAGTGAGTTTGATAGGGGCCGTATAGTGGGACTTCGGGAAGCTGGACTTTCTTTTCGGGCAATTGCAGTTAGAGTGCAAAAAAGTGTAGACACTGTTGTTAGGTGTTGTCAGGCATGGCTTCGAGAAGGCCGTACGCAAAGAGCAAGGGGCACTGGATGCCGCCGTAGAACAACAGACCGTGAAGATCGCCGCCTAAGATTATTGGCCTTAAGGGACCGTTTCTCCACTACCAGGTCCATTGCAAATGAATGGTTTGCAGAACACGGAAGACCTATTGGCATGCGAAGCGTTTACCGACGAATGAGAAGTTTTGGCTTGTTTTCATACCGGCCACACTGGGTCTTCCCTTTAACTCGAGAACACCGACGTAATCGCCTTGAGTGGTGCAGACAACGGTCACTCTGGGATCAGGAATGGAACATTATTGTCTTTAGTGACGATTCTCGATTTTGTTTAGGCATGCACGATGGTCGTGCCAGGGTTAGAAGGCGACGCGGTGATAGGAGGAATCCACAGTTTTCTGTTGAAAGACATATTCATCACACTGTTGGAGTTATGGTTTGGGGTGCTATAGCTTATGGTTCCATGTTACCTTTTATCTTCATCAGAGGTAACATGAACGCGCAGCGTTATATCCACAAAGTTCTAGAACCCCATCTTTTACCCTATCTTGACACCCTGGCAGATCCAACTTTCCAACAAGATAATGCCAGACCACATGTTGGAAGAGTCACGATAGACTTCTTTCAACATAATGATGTCACACTGTTACCATGACCACCAAGATCTCCCGACTTATCCCCAATTGAGCACGTGTGGGATATGATGAGTAGGAGATTTCTCAATTTGCAACGTCCTCCTCAGACTCTAGAAGCACTTCGAGAGGAGTTGGTGGTTGCCTGGAATGAGATACCACAGGAGGACGCTGACCACCTGATGAGAAGCATGCCTAGGCGCGTTGGAGAATGCGTAGCACATCAGGGTGCATCCACACATTATTAAAGGTCAAAGGGCTTTAAAGCAGTGCAATCATTTTGAAATTTTTATCATTTACTTATTATGCTGCATTAAGTACTTATACAAAGTTTTATCAAAATAAAACCATTTAAACTGGGTGTTCGGATTTATATATCACTTAGTATATGAATACCTCTTTTGCGTGGAGGTGGCAGTTGAAGATTGCTCGTCACATGAAATGACGGTTCGCGTGGTAACTGAATTCGAAGCTCATTATGAGTTCTTGAATAACCCTATAATATAAAACCAACATATTGCAAATCGGCAATCTGACAGGTTGTCAGATTTCAGCGTTTTGTACATTGAGTTGCTTATAATTCAATAAGCTATCATTAAAACCCTACAGTATGTCAATTTCCTTCTCTTGAATCGCTCAAAAAAGTAAAGGACCACCTTCCTGAAAAGCACGGTACGTGTTTATTTTGTGACATCAATACAGGAAAATGAGTATTTCCACATTTTTCCATTTTTTATCAACTTTACTCTAATGCTTTTTCAATCAACGTGAACTTCAAAAGTATTAAAAGACCGTATTTTCCGCTGCAAAAGTCAAGTACTGCGTATTTAAAAAAGCACGGCTATGCTTGTTTTGTATCCAGATAAAATATAGCGGTACTCAAATTCGAGGTTAAGCATTACCTGTACCAGCTCTAATTCTCTAATTTTCTGGCCCCATTCTCAAGTGTGCGCCTGTTATAATATTGTCTGAGTATGTCAGACCATCCACACTACCAGATATTCCTGTATTATGCAGAACATTATTTCGTTATCATGTTACTGGTGAACAATAGGCATTACTGCTACTATTCTACCCTTAAACCTATACCTTCCATGAATATCCAATACCCAAAACAACATGGACTTTCCACCTAGAACGTTGTGGTTTTACAAGGGGGAGTGAACGCCCCCCAAAAGCTAAACAATGACTTTTACTCCTGACATCCTCCCCCATTCCAAATGCTTATTTTCTCAAATGTCATAATCTACAATTCAGTGAAATATACAGATTTTCTTAATGCATTATCTAGCTGCAATGGGATAGCCAGAAACATACGACAATACGCTTAGCATGAGAAGCCTTGCCTAGATGAAGAATGCCAGCTATACCACAACTACCTAAAACTGTAAAAAATGTTCACGTGAACGTCACTCAGCCACTGGTAGTCGGGTTTTCAGTGGCAGCAGCAGCAGCACAACGTGACAGACATTCTGCCACACTTCTGGCGTTATTAGCTGTATGAAATTCTCTAGCAAAGCCTGTAATTTAAAAGTTGTATATAATGGGTGATCCAAATTGAGTTTCCACATTACAAATAATTTTTTTTGGAAACGCTACTGAATTTGTCAACGACAAAGTGCCATTTCTAACGTCAAAATATAAACAATACAGTCTTGAAGCAATATGCGACCGAACAACGTGTTAAAATTATCCAAGCATATAAGGAAAACGGCCGATCAAGGAAGAATACATTTCGTGCTTTACGTGAATGTGAGAGGACAGTTTAGAATTTGGTGCAAAAATTTGAGCAAACTGGATCCGTAGCTAACTAGCTAACACCAAAACTCCTAGGCGTGCTCGTAGAGGTGGCTCCTAACACAATATTGCCATTGTTATCGAAAGTGTGGCCAAAAATCCAAGAACGTCGATTCGTCATCGATCGCAGCAACTGGACCTTACTTATTCCACTATACAGCGGATTTTAACAAAAGATTTGAAGTTACACCCATACAGAGTTCAAATAACACAGGAATTGAAGCCTAGGTCACACATCAGGAGAAACGATACAACTACTGCGCGGCAGTTTCCAGGTCGCGTTATTTCACGTAACAGCGATATCAATTGGCCGCCGCGATCCTGTGATTTAACTCCCTTAGATTATTTTCTTTAGGGTATTATGTCAAGAGCAAAGTCTACAAGAATAACCCGAACACAATTGCGGAGCTGAAACAGGAGATCAGACGCGAAATTACCAGCATAGTGCCTGATTTGTGCCACGGAGTAGTCGAAAATTTCTCGAAACGGATTACGTCATGCCACATGAGCCGCGGCGGTCATTTACTTGATATCATCTTTCAAGCATAATTGTAATGAACTGCTCTGAAAGGACAAATGCATACTTTTTTATAATTTTTAATTTCTTCTTTTTTTTAAATACTTTTAATGTGGAAACCCAATTTGAATCACCCTATATAATATAACCCTTCACTTGAGCCCAGATGAGCTCTATTGGGTTCAGTTCGCAATAGTACTAGTTCGGCTTGACGACTGTGGTAGGAAGCATTATCCATGACGATCCCATAGTTAAGCATCCCACAAACCGGCGCGAAATAATCGCGGCGAAGTATTCGCAACGAAATTCAGAGCGAAATTCGCAATCTGTTTCGCCTGTTTATTCATACCAAAGCGTCTTATTCGCTCCGCGAACGTGAAGGTTTCGACAGGTTGCGTACATTTTATTTTTGCCTTTTGCAATGAGCTCGTCTTCAGAAGGAGAGGAGGCACTTCTATTTCTTGCTTTAGAAGAGGAACAAAATGCACGGTAAGTTATGTTTATTTAACGCCATTTGATAGTTGGGTATGTATTAAGTTTAACGAAGTACATAAAACAAATATTTTCAATTTTGTTTAGGAAACGAAGGAAGTGGGTACATGATATTAACCTGGAACGAAATAAATTTGGGGAATACCATACCTTGATGCCACAACTTCGGCTGGATGAATAGCGCTTTTACGTATATTTTAGAATGACTCCAGAGTGTTTCGATGAAATATTGAACTTGGTGAAAGATGAAATACGAAAATCTAACACAAATTATCGTGAAGCTATTTCGCCAGAAGAACGACTTGCTATTACACTCAGGTAAAAAAATTATATGTATTAAAATTAGTAGGCTTATCGAATACGAAAACTTCAGGGATCGTGAAATAAATATTTTATTGTAATAATTGGACTACATGTTGCCACTAGGATTAAATGTTGCTAAATAATTCGAGGCAGAATTTGACTCCTCTGTTGGGTATATTATTGGAGTGAACCCAGTGCCGCTTGGGAAGGACGACATACTACTATCATACATACTTGCAGAATTCTGGGTAGACGCTGAAGACATTTCTTCAATATGCTCAAATTCTTCGTGCGCTATTAATTCGGCTATTTTTAGTTTTATTCGGGGTTGACGCTTTAAGGGAAGTGTTTTCACAGTCTGTGCATGTGCCAAGAAAAGTGAATCAATGGCCTCGTCCTCTTTTTTAGGTTTTTTACTTTCAAAATAATTAATGAGCTGTTGTACAGACGAAGATGGTGGTTCATAGCGTTTTCTGCTCGTTTTATATTTTGGTGTAGTTGCAGTCTGCGGAAAGGTGTGCCCTGGAGTAGTCACTGCTGTAGTGTTCAATGAAGAAGGTGGTGCTGTCTGTGTTGCCGAGGCGTTCTGTGCATCTTCTGCATCTATAGTCAACGCCAAACAAAGTGGCGTGCACGTCATCAAGGTGGGTGTGTTGAAAAATTTACATTGTTGCCAAACTTTTTGTAAAATTATAAAATTTATTTATTTACATATCTAGGTTTATAAGCAATATTAACCTCAAATGAGAACAAAAATAATAGTATAATAAAATTATAGATCTGTACTTGCATAATCATTAAGTATGACAATTATTGATCAGATGACACTATGAAACTACCATATTTAATTGATAGCTCAAAGGTACTGAATAAAAATCCAAATGGGGTCCTCCAAATTTTATGCATGGTATTTATTTTACAGAATTCATACAGAAAAATGCATTCTAAAATTAGGTAAGCTACTGGTGTAAGCTTTTTCTGTACAATAAAGTTAGTCGGAGTTTCTTTCTTCAGCGCTGTCTGAATCTGAATCTTCATCACTCTCAAAGTTGATTATTAAAGGTTCGATGTCTGGTCGATCAAAAATTCGTTCTCTTTCATACCATTTAAAAATTTCTTGCTCAGTATGTCGAACACTATTTTTCCACATGTCTGGGGTAACTGTTTGTAGAGCCTTCGTCCACATATCCAAACAGTCTTTTTCACTGTTACCATCTCTACCAATATGTCTGTTATAGTAACCTTTTGCTATGCCCCAAATTAACTCAATAGGGTTAAATATACAATGGTAAGGAGGCAGACGAAGAACTTTGTGCCCACGTTGTTCCGCCAATTCATCAATCACGTATATTTTAGGTGGTTTGTTTCTAAAAAAGCAGTTATTTTAAGAATAGGAATAAACAAAAGAAATATAAACTGTCGACCAAAATATATATAATTAAGAAGCATTATGTACCGAGCAACAATACTCAATAGCTCTGTTTTAAACATTGTGTTTAAAAATGGTATGTTTTGATTTGTCAACCAGTCTTGGATATTTTTTTTTGTCCATGCATTGTTGGGCACTTTGTTCAATATCATGCTGTGATAAGGGGCGTTATCCAGTATAATCATAGATGGACTCTCCAATTTTTCTAATAACTGATGTTGAAACCATTTCAAAAAATTGTCCTGGTTCATCTCTCCATGGTAATCGCTCAATTTTGTTTTCGAAGAAAATATCGCTTCACTACCCTCAATAAACTCATTTTCATTTCCAGCATGTAATATAATGTATCTAAAATATATTAGTTTTAAATTTTATAGTGCAAATTGTGTAAAAGTACATACCTCTTACCATCTGTTTTAATAGCTTTCACGCTTTTTTGGTTTCCATTTTGCCAAGAGCGACCTATGGTCCCATTTTGAAATATCCAAGTTTCATCGAGGAAGACAAACTGGTATAAGGCCTCAACCTTGGCTTGATTGTATTGTCTTAGACATTCCACTCTTTTCAAAGCTATACTTGGTAGTTCCATGAGCCCTCGTCGCGGATTGTCCTTAAGCCACTTAAATCCAAGATCTCTAAGCAACCGCCTTAAAGACGTGGCACTACCATCAAATAATGCCCTATCTCTTAATCGAGACCATAAAGTTTGTATCGTAACTTGTTCTTCTGAAACCATGTGTAATATGACATTATAATTGTCCATTGAATTGAATTGAATTGAATTGAATTTAGTTAACAAATTAATGCAAATTTCTGATAAGTTATTATAATAAGATCTTACTTTTGTGATACATATTATAGATCACTTCTCGAATGGCACTTGTATCCAATGTCACTGTGTTGGTTACACGTTTAATATAACTCCGCTTTTTCTTGGGCGATTCTAAATTTGCATCACTTTTCACACCCTCGGAAATACGACTAACTGTCCTTAAACTAATTTTTAAAGCAGCAGCAACACGCTACAAAAAATGAAATAAAATTTCACTATTATTAATATACATTACATATAATTATTAGTAACCTACCTCTTGAACAGCATTTAAAGGCAACAAAGGCCCGTTGTTGTCCCTTTCTTGCTCAAAGTAGTGCATTAACGAGGCCACGAGTTCCTTACACCGACTATTTAACTGTTTGGGCATCTTTATATACCAAAATTGCCTTTATCTACTCGTAAAATGAATAATTTTGTTTTGAAACAAACAGTTGTTGATTTACAGTATGCGGGGCCAAAGGATTTATAAAGATTTGAAATGCCACAAATTGATTCAGTGTCAAAATTAATACAAATGTCAGTTCCCAGTTTAAATAAGTTTCAAGGTGACAATGTGTCAACGCTGCGAAATCGGATTAGTGCGTTTACATGTCGATAAGTGATTGGAGCGTTTGCAAAACATTTTATTTCGCATAATGCGTCTAAATTTATCAGAAAGCAACTTATGTGATATTTTAATAACAATGTTTATATGACTATTAACCATAATAAGAGAGTAATGACCATTTTACAATTTATATATCACATTAATATGAAACTGCAATAGAGCAATTGTTTGTGATAGAAACCTAGGCATTAGGTCGGGGAATTTTTATCGTGATGACGTGCACGCCACTTTGTTTGGCGTTGACTATACATCAGCATTTTCATCTTCTCCATGACCGCGGTCTTCCAAATTTTCGGTTTCTACATTTCCAGCCCTTTCCTGATATATATTTGAGTTAAATTCGGCAGTCTCATAATGTATGACGTCAATATCTTTCACATTAGACGACTTTTTGGCAAATGCCAAAAAAAGGACGGAAAAATTCCATGTAGTCAGCCCACTGCCATTTTTCTATGTTGCCCACTGCTTGGCCGGTCTTTGGTTTGGTAAATTTTATATATTTTGCAAATGTGTCTCTGATATTCTTCCACCTTTTTTTTACTTCATCACCTAAAAACGATTTTTTTTATAGATTCCTTGCCACTGGTGACACCTTCTATACCATTGGGCATAGCTTTCGAGTTGGCTTTACAACAGTGAGTGCAATCGTAACCGAAGTCTGTGAAGCGATATGCAGACATATGGAGCATATATATTAACCAGAACCAACAGAGAATATATGGAAAAAATGTGCTGAAGAATTTGAAAATAGATGGGGATTTCCCAATTGCATTGGCAGCGTGGACGGTAAACATGTAACAATCAAGAGACCTAACAACAGTGGCTCCAATTACTGGTGCTATTTACATAAATATTCAATAGTACTTATGGCCATTGTTGGCCCGGACTATAAATTTATATGTGTTGATATTGGTGGTTTCGGAAAAAATAGTGATGGGGGTATTTTCGAAACCTCAAACATGGGAAAACGATTTGAACAATATTTAATGAGTGTCCCTGCACCTAGATTTCTCCCTGGGCAAAATGAAATCTGCTCGTACGTCTTAATTGGTGATGAAGCATTTGCTTTAAAACCATACCTTATGAGACCATTTCCTTATAAGCAGACTTTAATAGACGTCAGAAAAGAGAAATACAATGTAAGACTTTGTCGCTAGAAGGGTCGTGGAAAATGCGTTTGGTATTTTGTCTCAAAAATGGCGAATATTTTACAGGCCATTAGAAACTAAAGTAGATACTACTATTCTAATTGTACGTACGGCATGTGTTTTACATAATTTTTTACGAAGTAAAAGTGGCGATGACAAATATTTTCAATTCTTAGATCCCCCAGAACCCGTGCTTGGAGCTTTTACTGATATAGCAAATGATCCTCGGCGGGCAGCAAGGCTAGCATTTTCTACTCGTGACAAATTCGTAAATTATTTTAATTCTGATATGCCTATGCCCAATATATAGAATGTTCGTTTTCACATTTGTGTAGACTAAATTATTTAACAATTTAATAAAAAATATTAGGTACATACCATTTGTATTTAATTCTTTTCCTATTTCCATCCAAATCTTGTCTTTCTTTCTCACATTCCTGTATTCATCGTTCGATAAATCATACAAACAAGGATACTTTTTCACTATTTCTATCAATAATTCCGTTTTTGCCATTGCGAATTTTTGAAGAACGGCGTCAAAAACGCGGTCAAAGGCGAACTGAAATACGCCGCGATAAAAACGCTGGAACAATCGCATTCGCTTCGCACAAGTCTGAGCCTGTCCGTAAACCGTCGCGTTTTAATCTGATCGCGAATTCATCGCCGCGAAATTTTCGCAGCCAAAGCGAATATTTCGCGCCGGTTTGTGGGATGCTTTAGGTTTAACTCGCTGAAGCGTCCCTTGAAACCATCTCTCGAAACAGATGGGATTCATTTCGACATGATAATCACCTCCTTTCTTAGAGACGAAAGTAACGATCAATCTTTGACCTTTCTCTGACGGTGCCCGAAGACCTATTGACAAACCTTCAATGCTTGCTTGTCGGTAACTTAGTACATTATGTCTCTCCTGGTTTTTCTAACTGTGTGACCTGCATTTCACCCACCCCATTCTGTTATTGCGCGTAGGTATTTTCCACGCTACGCGACTATTTCAGGTTTCTCTGTCTATCCTGACTTCCGATTACGCGTTTCGTAACGAAAATTAAGTTCGTGCAGGGTTTTTCTTAATACTTCGACGCTTCACTGAGGATATAATGTCATTACTCTTGATCTTTGCATGTATAGCCGTAACAGTTGGTATCTCATTCCTAATAAAGAATGAATGTACGGTTCGTCTTAACGCCATTTTGCTGTCGCCATTTAGTTTAATAGCCTTTCGTCCCTTCAAATGGTACTTTGGATCAGCAGTAGCTCCAGTTTTCTTCTGTTCATGCACCACCCTGCGAACAGTCCACGCTCAAGTTGCGTGAAGCGTAACGCAATATTCATACGAATAGCCAAAGAGTATTCGAAAACAGGATTTCATTACAGCATTTGAATACAAAATAGTTATTCGAATGTTGGAATTTCGAAATGGTATTCAGAATCCAGAATACCGAGAACTGGCCAAACAGGTATTCAGTCAGATACAAATAACAAACATACAAATGTATTTGAATAGGATTCGAATACCATCCAAATTTATTCTGAATAGGATTCAAAATTCAGAGTATTCGAATACTACAAGTCTGAATTTTCAGGCAAGAGGAATCCTACTTAATGCAATGTAAGTGGTGTAAGCTGTCGCGACGTGTACAATTTTGTCAGTCATCTTTGCCTCATTTTGTAGTCCCTCTTATGGGTAATTCTGACACAGTATACGTCTACATATTGCTGACTATATTGCCAAGATATAGCCAAAATACAGCTGATGCAGGAGACATATACGTTACATATAGTCGAGCCTGATGCTGCAATACGTTCATGATGTCCTGGCTAGAGTTGGCATAGTTGAAGCTTAACATCCCATTCGCCATACTACGTTCCATTTCGTGTAAGAAGGCTCTGTCCCAATCTTAAGCCTCTGATTCAATTATTTATGTAGATATACAGTCATTTCAACCCAAATGGAGAAGAACATAGTAATATTTGTACTGATGACCCATATCCCTATTTGGTAAAATTTTGAATAACCACTTTCGGTATAAATCCGTTGATCTATGATCAACCAGCTCATTTACTATGGTGTCAACCCAACTTGGCTAAATTCATTTTGGCTACGCCACTGTCTAAGGAGCTTACTTGGATAGAAAGATAGGGGGAATTAGGGAGAAATGAACTTGAATCACTCCCGATTTAAGATTTTTTTCATTCCTCGCCAAGCCCAAGACGCTTTGGATTTACGATCTGGTTTGTAGCTGTATTTATGTTTATAGCGACCTAGTTTTGGTGCCACGGAAATGTTTTCTTAACGGCTCTATCTCATAATGTTATTCAAAACTGTCGCAATTATTTAGAATGGCAGGTAACATATGTTCAGTAGTACTGTAGGATTGCCTGATGTAGACAAAACTCGGAACATAGCGGAAGCTATGACCGTCCTTATATACAAAAAGTTTAAGGTTAGGAGTAGAGGCAGATTCCTATTTATAGAGCAATAATTGTCGACTTTTTTCGTCGTCGCTTTTTGCATCGCGGCAATCATCAACCGCATTTTTTTACTAATGTAGTCAAAATCCTAAGGTAATATGCAAAAACATTTATAAAACTAAACTCTGGGCGCTGAAGAAAGACATTAAACGTAAACAGTGATCAGCACGTGAACAGATCCCTCGAAAGCATCCACGGATATACTCCAGTCACTTTAGGTCTAAACATCCTCGGCAGTGTATTTCTAGTGAATCCACAGACCCTTTTTCGTGTCATCTTGAGACTAGAAAAAGGATGACTGTTAAAATAAGTTACCTTGATCTTTCATGAGCTCCCAGTTCAAAACATCATCGATATATTTTTGATGTAGGAACAACAAATTAGTTTAGAAAACATCCACTTTGAACCTAAATTGACTGGAGTAACATCGATCTACAGAAAAATTCAAGGTCACTAGCAGTCGTCGGCGCTCTACGAATCTGCACAGGTTTGGACTTGTAAACGTGATTGTAGATGACACGACAGGCATCTAACAGTTAATTCACGCACATGATTGCATTGCATACGCATTACGCATTCAGTAGCGTATACTCGTTTTTCGCGAGTGGAACGTTTTGTTTATATATTGCCTGAGATACGATGTCTGACACAGATACAGCCAACGAAGTGGTTGACATCAGCGCAACCCCACCCAAAAAAAGGGCTAAGAAGCTACATTTAAGTGCAAATGAAAAACAAATAATATTAAATATATACAAAAACCAAATTCAAGAAAAACCCGATTTGGTCGTGGACGAAGTTATATGTAAGGTAGCACATATTTCTGGAGTATGTCGGTCCAGTGTTTATAGGATCATTAAGGAATATAGGAGCACTCACTCACTTTCTGAGCCAAAACCGTATCCTGCAAGAAAAAGGATAACGGACGGAGCAGATGACTTTGACAGAACTGCCATCAGGAGGAAAGTGCATAATTTTTTCTTCCGAAATGAGATATCTACAGTAGATAAGATATTAAGATTAGTTAATGCTGATGAGGATCTTCCATCATTTAAAAGAACCACATTCCAAAAACTTTTGAAGGAACTTAATTTTCGATTCTTGAAACGGGGAATAAACAGTATGTTAATAGAGAAAGAAGAAATTGTTGTGTGGAGAAGGGAATACCTAATAATAAGATTCGGAAGTTTCTCGATGAAAAAAGAAAAATTTACTATTTGGACGAAACGTGGGTGAATGCTGGACATACTCAAGCGAAAGTTTAGGTCGACAAATCAGTAACATCATCAAGGCAGGCTTTTCTAGACGGTCTTTCGGCTGGATTGAAAAATCCTGCAGGTAAGCTCCTTCATCTATCCGGCAATTTAATTTTGATAAATTCGGGCAAATAATATGCTGTGATAGCAGATAATGTGTGATATTCTCCAAAAATGGTGCATTCGCAGTGTAGTCATTAGGAAAAAAACTTCGACCCTCTTTTAAGCGTTATTTTGAAATTTATTATCATTTTTGGGTGCAGTCAATTTGCTTTGAATGGGTTTTGAGAAGTTGCAAACTTCAATTTTCTACGTTTTTCAGTTTTTGATCAGCATTCCGTGACTCTTAAATTCAGCTAAATGAACTCAATTGCCTCATTCCTTCAAATTTAATCAATCCATAGTGCAACGAATAATTTATTTCCAGGAAAAGGCAAACGGCTGATCATTTGTCACGTAGGTAGTGAAGACGGCTTTGTTCCCGAAGCACTGTGGACCTTTGAATCAAAAAAGACAGGGGACTATCATGAGGAGATGGACGGCAATTCCTTTGAAAATTGGTTCTCCAAAATGTTACTAAAGCTGGAGAATAACGCTGTTATTGTACTGGATAATGCCCCGTACCATTCTAGAAAAATATTGCCACAATGGCAACTAAAAAAGCAAACATACAACAATGGCTGGCCTCAAAACAGATCGATTTTGATGAAACAATGGTCAAGGGTGAATTGATAAGTATAGTCAATAGACATAAATACAAATACGATTTTAAAATGATCGACGAAATGGCCAAAAAACAAAATAAAACTGTCTTGAGACTGCCACCCTACCACTGTGAGCTGAACCCTATTGAGCTGATTTGGGCCAACATAAAGCAACACGTGGCGTCGAATAATAATACTTATAAATTTTCTGATGTTAAAAATCTCTTTCACATCGCAGTCAATAGAGTTACGGCAGAGGAATGGAAAAACTGTATCCGCCACGTTCGGGAGAAGGTTGAGGTCAAAATGTGGGATTTGGACAATGTCATCGATACCCAAATTGAACCTCTAATAATTCATTTAAACGATTCAGAAGATTCAAGTTCCTCTTCTGAATGAGTGCGCGCAGCTTACTTACTAATAACTAAAAAGTGTAGTTAACTCATTTGTGAATCTCTAACTGAAATTTACTGTAAAAGATAATAATTATCTTGTATGAAATTTTTGATGACTACCCATAATATCTTGATGCGGTCCTGTAATGTCTCCTGCGCCTAAACACTCACTCACGAGCAATATGCGTGTATTTGTTTGGGTTTAGTTTCTTTCTTCAGCGCCTAGAGTATAACCTTGAACATATAAAGATTAGGTTTCTCTAATCCATAACTAGCTAAAACTGTAGTGACTTATCAATGTTCACATGAACACCACTCAATCACCGGTAGTCGGGTTGTCAGTGGCGGATATGAATTTTTAATGTGGGTGAACTTGATTCCTTCGAAGTTGAGTCATTTATTTTAACAGTGAGTAGATCTGATCAAAAGAAACGTTTTTTCCTATAACATTTTTTTGGTAAAATTAAAGTAACAAAGTTATAGCGTTTAGAAGTTTGAGTACCGCCCTGTCTCAATAATAATATTATGTGCTCGTGTTTGGCAACAACGGATATAATCCGCCTTATCGGTTCATCGCATCGGAAACAAAAAAGCGAAAGAATTTGAAACGCCTATCACGATGTTTTTACTACAATTTTATTCAGTTGTATTCAGTCGTTGGTAACGCGTGAGTGAATAGTGGTGTTTGTTGCGTGGCTGAAACGAAATAAAAAATGGCACATGTTTACGAAAATGCTGAACTTGTGGACATGATCCTTATTTACAAAATGCTGCCGCGGCATCACGGATTTAAGCGGATCGGCTTCCCAATCGAGTGCAACCAACCCCTCGTGCCTTTGTTAATGTAGTACAAAGGGCTCGTGAATCAGGTGACTTAAGACCTCACAGGGGAGAGAATGCCGGTGCCCCAAGACCGCACGATCAAATAGAACTAGAAGAACAAATTTTAGAATTAGTAAATGATGATCCAACAGTAAGCACCCGACAAATTTCAACTCAATTGGCGATTAGTCAATATAAAACTTGGAAAACTCTACGTGAAAATCAGTGCTATCCGTTTCACATACAAAAAGTGCAGGCCTTACAACCGGAAGATCATGAACAAATGGTTGACTTTTGCAATTGGCTTTTAAATAAACATCAAAATGGTGACAATTTTTTAAATCAAATTTTAGTGAGTGATGAAGCCCTCTTTATTAGAAACGGAATTATTAATTCACATAATTATCACGTTTAGGCTATTGAAAATCCCCATGAAATAAGGGAAACCAATTTTCAACAGCGATTTGAACCAATCAACCTGTGGGCTGGAATTGTTAATGGAATTTTAGTGGGGCCTTTTAAATTACCAAATCGCGTAACTGGTGAAAATTATCTTGATTTCTTGCAACACAATTTGTCTGGTTTACTGGAAGATGTGCCTTTAAATATTAGACAAAACATCTGGTTTTTACAAGATGGGGCACCCCCCCCCTTTTGCAAGAAATGTGCGTGAATTTTCAAATAGACGATTTAATAATCGTTGGATCGGCCGTGGCGGTTTTGTATCTTAGCCGCCAAGGTCTCCGTACTTAAATCCTTTAGACTTTTGTTTGTGGGGTTGGCTAAAATCTCTAGTGTATAAAACACCGGTTAATACACGCAAAGAATTTCATGCTCGAATTGAGAAAATGAGTACAGTGATCAAAAATCAACCAGTGATTTTATTGCGTGCTTGTTAAGAGACATGGCTAAGACGCGCCCCGCTCTCCGTCGAGCAAAACGGAAATCATTTCGAACAGTTTTTGTGACATGCTTTTGGGCGCACAGGTCCGCACTGAAATACTTGTCGGGAGGATACTTTATAAAACAAGGCAACATTTGTTTAATTTTTTTTTATTTTTACACACACATATTTTGGTTTATCTTCCTTCTACAATTATTATCTGAAAATTAATGACTCAACTTCAAAGTCACGTATGTTAAAGTATGTTAAATAAAAAAGGAAGTGCTTTGAAAGGCGGTATAGATCAGAAATTTGGAGATCACCTTCGTCAGCTTTTTTTTATCCATTGAGAATTCGTCGTCGCTTAAACTTCCATCTGAAAGTAATAAGTTGTCGTTATCGTCTTCTTCTCCAAGATTGAGTATAACTGAGTTGCCAGTCTCACCCTCCATGGTTAAGGAAATACAGGGTGACTTTGAAGTTGAGTCATTAATTTTCAGATAATGATTGTAGAAGGAAGATAAACCAACCTGATTCACGAGCCCGTTGTACTACATTAACAAAGGCACGAGGGGTTGGTTGCACTCGATTGGGAAACCGATCCGCATAAACATGTGTCATTTTTTATTTCGTTTGAGCCACGCAACAGACACTATTCACACACGTTACCGACTAACACTAACTGTATGTATAACTGAACTGAATAAAATAATTGTAAAAACATCGTTCCAAATTCTTTCGCTTTTTTGTTTCCGATGCGATGAACCGATAAGGCGGATTATATCCGTTGTTGCCAAACACGAGCACATGATATTATTATTGAGACAGGGCGGTACTCAAACTTCCAAAGGGCTATAACTTTGTTACTTTAATTTTACCAGAAAAATGGTAAAGGAAAAAAACATTTCTTTTGATCAGATCTACTCACTATTAAAATAAATGACTCAACTTCGAAGTCACCATGTATATGTTACGTATAACCCGAAAAATAACAACAGAAATAACCAAATGACAATTCTAATAACAAGCAATATCACTTGCAACCAAACAAGTTCCAAGCATTACTACTCTGTGCCAATGTATCGGGCCTTGTAGCGTGAAAGTGTTGAGACGTCATCTTATCTCAGGACCGGAATCAGCGTTCATTTTTCCTTTCAGTTTAATTATGCTAATACTCTTAGCATTTTTGTTGATTTTGACTGGTATTATTGTTTAATTACAAGTAGACGAGCTCATCAGTAGAAAAACAATACGTTATGATTTTTAAGGACAAAAAATCATCTTGAATCGCAAAAAGTTGCAAATATAAAGTATTGAAGCAAATGAGACATTTCGCAGAAGTGCAAACTTGTTACTTACCAGAATAAGACTCATATATTGGAAAGAATATTATGAAAGCGACGAACAAAACTAAAAAAAATATTGTTTGTAAGATTTTACAATCAAATTGCCTATTGCAGATTTGTGCGTCGTGGAGATGAATGTATGAAATTGATTCCTGCAGTTTTTATGTGACAAGCCAAATACCATGAATAACCTGTAGAGGTCTTTTGAACTCATATATACCTAAACAATGCATAAACGTTAAAGAACACTGGACGAGTCTTACTTTCCATTAAATTTCTCGGATCAGTATCTCGGTAATGCCACTTTGGCCCGGTTTTTCGCGTTTTCGACAACCCTAATAAGAAAAACGAAATTCACCGCTGAGGAACAAATGCCAAAATTATACAAAATTATTCATTAGTGCTCTGCAGTTTTTTCTGTTTCTCCATACTCCTTACACAAGGAGAAATTTTCTGTAAGTATGCGCAAAATAATGAGCGGCTTTGCCTTTCCTCCCTAACCGAAGAGCTGTGTGACCTGTAAATACCCAAGGCATTTGATTTAGGTGTATACCTCCACCTCTTTTGGTGCTTTTTTAACACCAAAGCTTCGGGCGGATTCTATTTAGTGTTCCGACCTATTGACTGTTTGCAATTATTCTGTTAGGTGGAACTCCTGCTGTTGAGTGTTTGTGTAAGTATATCCTTCGTCCGAGTCCCTAGACTATTGCTTCAACTGTGCCTCAGCAGCATACTGCAAAAAGCATATTAAATCTCCAAATAAAATAGCTTCGACTCCAAAGAGGCATTTCCATTTATTTCTGTAGATTTTCACCATCTCCAGGACGAGGTGTCGAAAAAGGGACAGTAACGTAAGCAATAAAAATTCTCGCAGTTCTGAGAGGGGACACCCTCGAATTAGAGCCAGACTTGTTCCCAAAAAATGGTTGTTTCCTCTCGAGTTCTTCTGAAAAAAAGCAAGGAATAAAGGGTCAGCTCGTTACTCGAACCTTTTCTCCAAGCAGGTGAACGTGTCGCATAATCTGCTTCACGGAACTTCAAAGGAGAGCTTCTTCAAAATCTCGTCGCTATCTCGTGCTTGATACAAGGCGACTTGGGTTGACCTCGAGCAGCGCCGTTAGCTAATGGCTTGGAAAAAGTGAAGTCAACATTTCTGGGAAGTTGGCTTATAGAAAAGATTTCCTTAAGCATATCACACGGGAAATCAGATGTAGCCAACTGACTAACATCTGTAATGATGACATTTTCAAACAAAAACATCAGATATCAATATTTTGACGTGATTTCACCCTTAAAAAATGCCACATATAGTAAGCCAAGCCTTTCCATGGGTTACGGAAAGGATTGTACTAATGATGGACATGCGTGATAAAGCTCTTTCTAAATTCAGGTCTGCTGGAAAACAAAGATACTGAGAACCTTACAAAGAGTTAAAAAACCTAACTACCACCGCTGCAAGAAATGAGAAGACATCCTATTTTAGCTTCTGTGTTGATCAAACCAACCAAAACTCATCTTTACTATGGAGGAGACTTAAAGGTTTGGATATTTGTGGAAGATCGAAGAACAAAGGCAGCATTAGTGATGAATTAAATTATCCGTATGAAATTAATGATCACTTTTTAACCACTTCCAATTTATCGCCGCCTGACAATGATAAACTAAATTTCTATAGCATCAACTGTTTCATAGAATCTCCCGAATTATTTGCATTTTCCTTAGTAACCAAAGGAACCGTACTTAAACATTTAAACGAAGTAACGACAAATGCTGCTGGTATTGATCAGATTAGCATTAAAATGTTACTTTTGTGCTGCCCATATATATTGCCTATTCTAACACACATCATGAACTCATGTCTACTAGAATGTGTTTTTCCTTATGCATGGAAAACATCAAAAGTTATTCCAATTCCCAAGAAGGCCAATATGTCTATGTTGTCTGATTTTAGACCCACTTCAATTTTACCTGTATTATCAAAATTTATAGAAAGAATAATGAAGTGTCAGATAAACTCGCATTTGAATAAATACAATATACTGCCAGAATACCAGTCAGGATTCCGGGAAGGCCTCAGTTGTACCACTGCGCTACTAGGTATAACAGATGAAATGCTGTTTGGACTTAGATCATGGAAAATCCACAGCTCTAGTTCTTCTAGACTATAGTAAAGCATTTGACCCTATATCAATCAAATAAATCAATCATCAAATTTTGCTATGCTAATATTACATTCTATCGGATGTTCTGAATCTTTTATTTCATTACTCACCAGTTATCTATCCAATCGTTACCAATTTGTGGAAACATCTAAATGTACATCCAGTGTACGTGGTGTGCCACAAGGTTCAGTTTTGGGTCCATTTCTTTTCCAAATATATTTTTCTAATAGCTTTAAAGCTTTAAATAAATGTTCCTGTCATTTGTATGCAGACGATACACAGATAAAATTTTCTTTTGACCACCTCAGCTCAGCTGCTGCAAATGATGAGCTTAATATGGAATTGGATAGACTTCACTCCGAATCTCTGTCACATCAACTTACCATTAACCCATCTCAATCTGCCGTTATGATATTTGGTAAACAAAAAGCTACTTTGAAAGATAATTTGACTATCAAAATGGGTAGCAGTACAATTAAGAATGCCAAAGTGGCAAGGAATATAGGTTTGGAAACGGATAACGAATTGAGATTTTCTGGCCACGTAAAAAAACGCATCCAAAGGGCATTCATTCGGTTGAAGTTTTTGTTCCCACATCGCCATATTCTGCCAATCAAATTGAAGATTATTCTCACTGACCTTCTAGTTTTGTCCCTATTCAATTACTGCGAGTTCGTGGATGGACCATGTTTAACGAAGATGGATTGCAGACGAATTCATAAAATCCACAAGCTAGAAGAAATTGGTCGGCTCAACATGACTTCCAGAAGTAAATTTCATTCATTATTACTCCCAAAACGCCTGCATATTTATGGAATAGGATAAAATTTAGGCATGACGACCATAATTTAAACATTCGCAGTAACTTTCGTATCTCTCCCCATCTACATCGAACTTCTATATTTGAGAGATCTTTTACATTTAATAGTTACAAAATATATAATGATATTCCCTTCCATTTTAAGAACCTATCTTCCAAATCATTCAAAGTCAACTACAAAAGGTATCTACTACAAACTGAAAAATGGAATGATGTACGCATATATTAATTAACATTCTAATAAACCTTCCAACAATTAATGTGGCAGAAGTAATATCCTTCGTCACTGTTTTTCTGTATTTTTGTCTATTTAATCTCAACCATTTATATTTTTTCTTCCTCAACGTAGCTTGAAATTCTCACGGTACAATGTTCATTATTTTTGTCTCAATCGGGTCAGCACTTGTATCAATTTTTTTCTACATGTTTGCCCTTTTTGACATTATATTTATTATTTAAATGAGTTACTGTAATTACTGGTTGTAATAGTGAATATATTTGTTTATTATTATTATTATATCACCACGCAGCCAATTATTCCTAACCCCTGACCACCCCTGTGCTCGTAATGTATACTACTGGGTAGCGACAGAAGTTCTGAAAACACTAGGCTAACGTGATAATAAAGTATCATAAAAAAGCTCAAGATCGCGAAAGCAAGTTCAATACTTTTGTTATTTCCTAACTACAGTATGTATTACGAGTAGTCTTTATGAGAAGGTAGTACCAAAGTCTGCCAACTCGAATAGGACAATTTATACGATGTTATTTTATTGCGATCTATTTCAAGAACTGGTTTACATTCCATAAATTCGTCATGTATATTTTGATTTTGTCATTGCTTCCTTTTTTTATGATTAGTTATATATTTCGAGCTCGAACTATGTTCTGACTTTTTCCAAATAAAAGGCTTCATAGTTCTATAATTATCAAGTACCCACTATTTCTCCGCCAAAAATATCATGACAAGTTAGAAGATTCTTCGGGTCAAGTTGGAGATCAGTCCCTGATAGCAGATGAGAAAGTCGTTGCACTTAATGACGATAAGCTGTCTGCTGTATGCCTTAGTCTCTTGAATGATATGTACCATTCTGTTGACTCCTTCCGGCATCTCACAAACATCCCCTTCGTGTAAAAAACGATAGCTTATCTTTAAACTTTCCCCTGAAGATGCACACATCGTTAGAAAAACGTGTCGTTTGCAAGACCTGATTTCCGTTGAGCTATGCAATAGTGATTATTACGCTTGTTGATTTTCATGCTCTCCATAAAGATGAAAATGTGTTAACGAGACACACGTTCCGTACGAAAAGTCACTTCCGTGAAATTGCGTGTTGCTAGATATCATCCTCGTTTTGTTAGAAATAAACTGAAAAATCCTATCGTCAGCTCGCTCAAATCCCAGATCGATACATTTATTCATTCTCAAATGCTCCAGGAAGATTTATTAGTGTCAAGGAGCAACTTTTGATAAATTACCCGAGTTAGTTTTTACCCTGGAAGCTCTTCTCACCAAAGAAGATTTCTGCAGTTAATTATTTAATAGTAAGATAATTAGCCTTGATTTAAGTTTCATCTCATTTTTCGTATTTTTGCTATAATTGGTTGCGCATACTTCCTCTGCCGGTTTTCTTAAGAGACTGACCTTAGTTAGCTGGAAATGGTTGTTGGTTGTTTTCTCTGCGGACACTCAAAAACTCCTTCTTACTTGCCTAATAAAATTGCAGCCTTTACTAGAAAAATGCATAAAAACATTCGAGAAGAGAGAGCTGATAATGGGTATAGATAATTGAGCACAGTCTGGAAGGAAAAAGTTGATAACATTTTAAGAAATAAATATGTTCAGATATAGGATTTGTTCTAAGAACTGGAATGAAAAAACTCAAGTTAACAACATAGATAACTAAACCAAATAAAAAACATGCTTAGAAACTTGCCATTCCAAAAATATATAGGTACAAATGCTTACTTTGAAAATAATATCTAATGACAATAATACATTTTGCTTAAACAACTTTCGACGGGAGGCGAAGGTGGTAGATACCTCGGCTGCTATTCACACTTGGTAATAATGTTCCTAAAAAAAAGGAGCTAATGAGACTAGGGGTTAACTTTATTTCCGCAGTCCCGGCTTTTATACTTATTCTTCTCAGACACCGATAGTTCAACTGATCAAATATCTTTTTTGAGAATTTTATCCATCCAGATCATAGTTACCATCAGTCGTTACTCATTTATTATGGAACAAAAAAGCAGAACAAGGCTACTGAAATCATTCCATACTCCTTAAGCAGCATGAAATAGGAGATGACGGAAATTCATTTTTATGTTACTCGGACACTGATAGCTCCATTCTTCATCATGCGTTATCTACTCTTGAATTTGTGAGGCGACCTTTAAAATAAGCTTCATGTTTTTGTTTTCTAGATATTGTAGCTTAATTTTTCACAACACGTTCCCTCTTTTTCAGAAGTGCAGTGCAAAGCAGACGTTCTGGTGACGGTATGGACGCTGAAGTTGATGACCCCGAGATAGTGTTTGAAGTGTCGCCGCAAAGTATAGGCGAGTGTCAGTGTCCGTGTGATCATGTGGTCTATAGTCCAACGTATCCACAGTGTATACAGGTAAGCCCACTTCCACTACCTTAGATCCATCCACTAGAGAACCTGTATCGTACCGCAACTTTATATATACTTCGAAGTTGAGTCATTTATTTTAACAGTGAGTAGATCTGATCAAAAGAAATGTTTTTTTCCTTTACCATTTTCCTGGTAAAATTAAAGTAACAAAGTTATAGCCCTTTGGAAGTTTGAGTACCGCCCTGTCTCAATAACCATATTATGTGGTCGTGTTTGGCGACAATGGATATAATCCGCCGTATCGGTTCATCGCATCGGAAACAAAAAAGCGAAAGAATTTGGAACGATGTTTTTACAGGTATCTCATTCATTTGTATACAGTTAGTGTCAGTGAATAGTGGTATGTGTTGCGTGGCTCAAACGAAATAAAAAATGGCACATGTTTATGCGGATCGGTTTCCCAATCGAGTGCAACCAACCCCTCGTGCCTTTGTTAATGTAGTACAACGGGCTTGTGAATCAGGTGACTTAAGACCTCACAGGGGACCTCACGATCAAATACAGGTCCGCACTGAAATACTTGTCGGGAGGATACTTTATAAAACAAGGTAAAACTTTTTTTTTAATTTTTTTTTATTTTTACACACATATTCTGGTTTATCTTCCTTCTACAATCACCCCTGTATATATATATACAGGGTGACTTTGAAGTTGAGTCATTAATTTTCAGATAATGATTGTAGAAGGAAGATAAACCAAAGTATGTGTGTAAAAATAAAAAAAAAATAAAAAAAAATTTTTACCTTGTTTTATAAAGTATCCTCCCGACAAGTATTTCAGTGCGGACCTGTATTTGATCGTGAGGTCCCCTGTGAGGTCTTAAGTCACCTGATTCACGAGCCCGTTGTACTACATTAACAAAGGCACGAGGGGTTGGTTGCACTCGATTGGGAAACCGATCCGCATAAACATGTGCCATTTTTTATTTCGTTTAAGCCACGCAACAGACACTATTCACACGCTAACCGACAGACACTGAGTGTATGTATAACTGAACTGAATAAAATACTTAATTGCAAAAACGTTCCAAATTCTTTCGCTTTTTTGTTTCCGATGCGATGAACTGGTAAGGCGGATTATATCCGTTGTTGCCAAACACGAGTACATCATATTATTATTGAGACAGGGCGGTACTCAAACTTCCAAAGGGCTATAACTTTGTTACTTTAATTTTACCAGAAAAATGGTAAAGGAAAAACACATTTCTTTTGATCAGATCTACTCACTGTTAAAATAAATGACTCAACTTCGAAGTCACCCTGTATATATATAAGTGAAAAATTAAAGCTTCCGCCTTTTGTTGGGTACTTCGACAAAATTTAATTAATTAATTTTCGAATTGCTTGCAAATCCGTCCTCACTATAAACTGCATTTTTTCAAAAATGAAAGACAAAGTCCCGCTGCTTGGCTTAACCAACACAGTCTACTCCATCAATTGTAACAAGTGCAACCAAATATACATAGGTCAGACCTCCAGATCTCTTAAAGGAAGGATTACATCACACAAAAGTGATGCTAGGCTTCATCCTGAAAGATGCCCTCTAGCATCTCATGTTAACACAACAGGGCATTCTATGAATTACACAAGTATCAAAGTTCTTGATAAAGAAAAACACCTTTCCAGACGTTTATTCCTGGAAATATCCCACATTTTCATGAATAACAACTGTATCAACAAAAAGACAGATGTTAAACAACTGAGTGTCATTTACTAATATTTGCTAAACTGCGAAAAATTGGAGAACTTACATATCTTCCCAAATTTCGACTCTTCACAACCATAAATAGAATCTGTGTTTTGGCCAATTCCACCAGTAAATTTCATTCCACTCAAAATATAATAATTGTCTTCTCACGATTTATTAATAATTGTTAATTTAAATTCCCATTAATTAAAATATAGTTTATTCAACTGCCTCTGGTCGGTTTAACAATTTCTCACATAACATTCTGAAAATCACATCATCTGAACTGATTTGGCAACGTTTGGCACACGCCCACAATTCGTTCCATCTTTCAACACAGACATTGACAACCTTCGGCCTTCTGTCAAAGGGTTTCATCTCACTCACTATTCCATGACCACCATTTTGTGCAATCATCAAGTGGCTTCACGATGTAATGCTCTAATGTTTTTTAAATAATTTTAATCTGTTTTTAACTTGTTCTTGTCATATTTTATATAATTTTGACCATTGTACCATCTGTCCACCTCTCACCATGTTACTGGACGTTTCCCTCATCCTATACGTAAACAACAATTAGCAACATCCTCACATACTACTGTGAGTTGAGTCAATTTAAATTCATTTTACACTTTTGTTGCTACTGTTATCATTGTAATTGCAGCTCCTGATGATGATGGCAAAGTCCATTGAGAGCTAGAGATAATTAAAAAAGTATAAAGAGTCCTCTTTGCTTAAATTTTGACGAAGTACCCAATAAAAGGCGGAAGCTTTAATTTTTCACCTAACTGGTCTAGACGACAATGACCACGTCTCAAGTTATATATATATATATATATATATATATATATATATATATATATATAGGGTGATTCAAATTGGGTTTCCACATTAAAAGTATTTAAAAAAAGAAGAAATTGAAAATTATAAAAAAGTATGTATTTGCCTTTTCAGGGCAGTTCCTTACAATTATGCTTGAAAGATGATATAAAGTAAATGACCGCCTCGGCTCATGTGGCATGACGTAATCCGTTTCGAGAAATTTTCGACTACTCCGTGGCCCAAATCAGGTCCTATGTTGGTAATTTCGCGTCGGATCTCCTGTTTCAGCTCCGAAAATGTGTTCGGGTTATTCTTGTAGACTTTGCTCTTAAAATACCCTAAAGAAAATCATCTGACGGAGTTAAATCACTGGATCGCGGCGGCCAATTGATATCGCCGTTACGTGAAATAACGCGACCTGGAAACATGCCGCGCAGTAATTGTATCGTTTCTCCTGATGTGTAACCTAGAATTCAATTACTGTTCTATTTGGACTCTGTATGGGTGTAACTTCAAATCTTTTATTAAAATCCGCTGTATAGTGGAATAGGTAAGGTCCAGTTGCTGCGATCGATGACGAATCGAGGTTCTTGGATTTTCGGCCACACTTTCGACAACAATAGCAATATTGTGTTCCGACCGACCTCCACGGGCACGCCTATGGGTTTTAGTGTTAGCTACGGATCCAGTTTGCTCGAATTTTTGCATCAAATTCCAAACTGCCCTCTCACAAGGCCGATTTTGTGCACCAAAAAATTCACGTAAAGCACGAAATGTATTCTTCCTTGATCGGCCGTTTTCATTATAGGCTTGGATAATTTTAACACGTTGTTCGGTCGCATATTGATTCATGACTGTTTTGTTTACATTTTGACGTTAGAAATGGCACGTTGTCGTTGACAAATTCAGTGACGTTTAAAAAAAGTTATTTGTAATGTGGACTCAATTTGAATCACCCACTATAATTTGAGATTGACGGTAGTACTCAAATTGATTTGAGGCATCGTTGGCTATGATATAATCGTACGACATGCTACTTCTATAATAGCACTTGAGGCGCTTCAAATTCTGGTCGTCCCATTACCACCTGAGGAAGGTGCAACATTTCTTTAAAATAAAGTAAAACAAGTTCAAATTAACTTATCAAATTGAATCTTGACCTTTGATTGATAGTTAGGAGTAACGCATGGAAAATAAATACCCACCTCTGGAAGCTGCACAAGCCTAAGTCTCCCTGATTAGGTTTTTCAACACTCATTTAGGCATTTAGCGTTCAACGTTTCCACTATATGAAGCAGATTTGTTTGACTCATACAATTTTCAAAAAATGTAGGTCCAGTTGAAAGGAGCAAGGTAATACACAACTAGGAGGACGATTATTGTCTTGTGAAGGATGTTTTCAGAGCCCTTGATCTCCCTAGGAGGTGATATCTGGCTCCCAACGTCAACATAGCTAACGGTTCCATACGTCTTTTCGTGTAGCTCGAAAAAAATAGCGTTCATAGCAATAGACCAAACAATATTCAGCAGTCGAGATTTGATATTCGGCTAGCTATTCAGACTATTCCTCCAAAAATGTTCCAAAAAGCGATGGAAAAAGTAATTAAAAGTGCTCAAATTGGTGCGACATCGACAGGCGTGCATTTATCTGATGTCAATAAACATACGTAACTCTCAAGGTTCTATAAAATACCCAGGTTAAGGAGTTAGAGATATTTGATTTCATTTGACAGATACCGAAAAACAGTCGGCATATTTGCAAATTGTTACCTCAACAAAGGGGTCAAATATGTGGAGAACTTCTTGGAGCAGCATGTCTTTTTGTTTATATTTTTCGACAAATCGTAAATGGCGCCGATCTCCATCTGCGACTACAAAGTTGCTATCATTCTGGCTACTCCTGAGAGTATAATGCGATTCTGTAAGGTACTATACCTTCGGTAATTATACATTTTATTTTGGTAACACGTAACACTCAAAATTTGCATCTGGCTCTTCCGCTATGACATACCCTCTCCTTCTATTATCCCTACTCCTTGATCCCAGACCGTGTTCACCAACACGCTACACTTGACAGCATTCAACAGCGCTTGGTTCACGAGGCAGCGGTATTTTAAGAATTCATAAAAGCGCTTAGTACGTAATCGCGCCGCTAGCACTCTATTCATGCACTTTCCTAGTCGCAATACACCGCACCTTCTTATGATCTGCTTAACGTCGTTATACCCAGTACTAACCTTTAAACGTGTTTTAAATGGAAGCTTCGATGCGCCTAGGTGTTCCTTAATCCACTTTGATGTGCAATTCATGGATTATTAGACTATAGTCTAAGGGAGCTGGAAGCGACACGACTATCTGGTCACCACCGGCAGTAATAGACGAATCGTCAGTGACTCTGTTAGCCACAGAAGATCAGATAACCGTAGTTGTTTGGTGCATTTAAACTGCTATTTCCGAAGCTCCAGCCTATTCATACGTGTGCTATACTGATGCTTAGCAAGTGGTTGCGGTGTGACCATGGCGACTTGTCAAACAAGTTCGCGCTGTCAGTAGGTATAGTTCTTTTCACGATACAGATGGTACCGTGTGCGAATAATGATTTTGGCCGTTACGCCACAATGACATATGAAACAACTTAACAGAGTGAATAATGTGCACGCAGCCTAACTTTTCCAAGCGAAATTGCACACTGCACAAGCCGATTCAAAACGCAGCTGGTTCTCCTTCTAACACCCACACGTATTGGCTTCATTCACTTTCTGAAAATACTCCCGATACAAACTTGTAGACATTGTAGTTGTATCATCAGGCGCTAAATATAGTTTATACTGGAGATCAATATGGCCAGACATCAATGACTCGCCCATGACAACCAAGACTCACACGTTGACTGTGATATGTTCATCATATATAATAGAGACAAAACCAGAAAACGCATGCCTTTGACTTCACATAAATTGCATATGTTTGTGTGAGGGAGATGGATGTATTAATGTAATTCCTGTAGTTTGATCAACTTTTTGATAATACTGACCTCAGGCCTATATGCATTTTACCTGTACTTCCCAAATTATTGGAAAAGGCAATGTATATTCAAATGAAAAAATATGTTTTGAAATATAGAATACTACCGTCAGCTAGGCAATGCGGTTCTAGGAAGGTACGTGATACTGCTGCAGCATTGTAACATCTTACTGACAACATTGTCAGGGCTTGCGATAGCCTTCAAGCAACTTCCTAAATTCTTTAAAATTCTACTAAAGCGTTTGACAAACCTCAACCATTCTCTTTTATCAGCCAAATTTAAATTGTATGGTTTCTCTGAAACATCAATTGCTCTAATCGGTAACAGCTTAGGTTTGTAGTTGATCTGAGGAATCGAGTCGGTTTAATTCAAGTGGCGCGTCGAGTCTTTCAGCGTCATTAGATTATTCTGTTCACACACGTACGTGTCTCGACTCGTTTTGTATAGAAATGGAAGCACACAAAATTGATATTGAAAAGCTAATTAGCGAAGTAGAGAACCGACCGCCACTTTGGGATATGAGGAAAAAGGAATACAGCGATAGGGTTATGAGAAGAAAATGTTGGGAGGAACTTGTAAATTTGTTTTCAAAAGAAAACAGCACAATTGACGAAAAGAAGCAGTTAGGTAGGTATAATAATTAAGATAAGATAAGATAATAAGAACAAATTAACAAAATTTTTTATTGGCTATCTTTATTATTTAAACGGTTTTTTGTTTTACAAAATATTGAGCGTATTTATCTCTAGCAGATAATGCTAATGGATTTCCTCTGTGGGTTGTATCTGGTGCTAGACCTTCAAGATTGATATTTTCATCTAACTTCTCATCATTCGACCGAGTGCCATCCCTTGTCCTTATAAAATTATGTAACACATACGCAGCTTTAACTACAGTTACAGTTACATCAATATCGAGGTCAATAGGTCGATGAAATATACGCCATTTGTTGGCTAGAATACCAAAACAGCATTCGATATATCTTCTGGCTCGGGTTAATCTAGCATTGAAAGTTTCTTTTAAAGGTGTCAGTTGTTTACCTCCAAAAGGCCTAAGCAAATTTTCGGATAAGGGGAATGCCTCATCGCCAACTATTATGAAAGGATATTTTTCATTCCTTTCGTCAATAGCACATGGTGCAGGGACTCTCAATGTACCATTAACTAATCGTTCATAAAGTTTAGAATTTGTGAATATGCCAGCATCACTTGATTTACCATATGATCCCACTTCAATATACGTGAAGCAATAATTGGCATCGCACATCGCAAACAGTACCGTAGAATAGTACTGTTTATAATTGTAGTACATAGACCCACTATTGGGTGGCTGCTTAGTCCGAATATGTTTCCCGTCTATTGCTCCTATACAGTTGGGAAATTGTGCACATGTTTGAAACCCTTTAGCAATTTCTATCCATTTCTCTGTTGAACATTGCGGTATAACTTTGTCTGCTAATTCAATCCATATTGCTTCGCATACTTCTTGGATAATGTTACTAGCAGTAGATCTACCAATACGAAAATTATAATGTAATTCGGCCAAAGAGCAGCCCGTAGCCAAATATCTAAAATGAAAAAAAATGCAGTTAATTAAAACGTTATGTACGTAATTCTATTTTGTTACAGGCAATGAATTGCATAAGAGGTGGAAAAATATCCGAGACAACTTTTCAAGAGATATTCTTCAAAGGAAAGGAAACTCAGGGGCTGGAGCTTATCGGAAAGCTCCTTACGTTTATACACAGAGGTTACAATTTCTCACAGATGTAATACTGCCCAGACAAACCACCAGTTCATTAGATAATGAATATTCATCCGAATTAGATACAAATAACCCTGCAACGCCTACTTTAATCTATAAAGAAAAGTATAATTCTAAAATTGGCAAAAAAAGGACACACCCGGTCGAAGAAGAAAATTTCTTACTTAATATTTAATATTACATTCACTTGAAAATTACGAAAAAAGCGCAAACAAGACGATGACTGAAGATGTCAATTACCACTTTGCACTTTCCTTAGTACCTTCACTTAATACATGATTGAAATAATGCAGACTATTTCGAAATATGCAACCAGGAGCGAAGCAAATCACACATCAGATACACCACCACCTCCACATCAGCAAACGTATTCCATAACCCATTATCCCAGTCAGTCAGGACTTGTACAAAATCCACAAGAGCAGTATGGACTATCTCAGAATGCCGCTCCTACACCACACTACCTGCAGCTCCTTCACCAGCTGAATCAGTTACAAGCTATTATTCCCACTTTTCGGAAGACGACTCCCAGTTTAGTATATTTAGTATGAATTGAATAAATATACTCTTATAATGTATGAAAGATTGTGGAATAAATTGTTAATAAAATGCGAAACAGTTACCTAATTTATTTGCTTACCGGATAGTTATTACTAGTTTTTCTTCTGGTGTTATCGCATTTCTCATACGTGTATCTTTCTTTGCTAGCTTTTCTCCACAAACTGCTAATAACTCGTAAAAAGTACTTCGCGACATCCTAGTAAAGTTGAAAAACTTTTCTTCATCTCTTTGTACTTCAGCCAAAAATGTATGAAAATGACCTTTTCGCTGCCTTTCTTCGATGATTGGATGTATATATATCAGGAACAACAAAACTTAAGGATACTTTTTTAAAATTCAAGTTCATCTTTTGATACTCCTATCTCTAAAGATGACCTAAAAATGTCAGTAAATAAATACATTAATGATTTCCAAATTCCAAATATTGCAACAAATATAGCACAAAACGTCGATGAACTTAATTTATGTACACAAAATTCTGATGCACAATTTCGAATTTTTAATATGAACATAAGGAGTATAAAACACTACATTGATTACTTAAAAATACTACTCGACCAAATATGGTTCAATTATGATCTAATAGTTTTAACTGAAACGTGGCAAGTGGTTGATATTTCTTGCTTCAATCAGCAGGGATATATGACACGCTGTATAACTTTGGCACTTATAACCAAAACGATGGGGTGATAGTTTTTGTAAGAAATGAACTGCAATATAATCATGATACATTCACTTTCACTGATGGAATCAAAATTTTAAACATAATGATCCAAATTAACCATAACAAAATTGAGGTATCTGCAATTTATCGTCCGCCATGTTCAGAACCCCACGAGTTTTTGAAGAATATCGAATTTTTTTTTCAAAATCAAAATAAAGTTCATTTAAAGCAACATATTTTCTTGGGAGATGTTAATATAAATATTTTGGACGATGATCCCATCACAAATGAATACTTGAATATCCTATCAAGTAACGGATTTCTGTCCTATATAAACCTACCTACAAGGTCCATCAGTGGCACATGTATAGATCACTGCTTTGTGAAAGACCTATCCAACAAAATTACTTGTATACCAGTAATCCTAGAAAGCGATATTACTGACCACTTCTCCACTATTTTACTGATATCTTCAAATGAAAAACATTCAAACATCCCTACCGTTAATAACAACCTGGAAAATTACAAATTTTTTGTCGACAATTCAAAACTAATATCAAATGTCAAACAAGAATCCTGGGAACAATTATACTCTATAAATAATATAGACAAAGCAACGGGACTGTTCATATAGAAAATAAAAAAACTAATAGATATTAGTACCAATAAAGTAATAATTAGTCACAAAGAGAAAAGCAGAAATGCCTGGATTACCAAAAGATTAATAACATCGGCAATAGAAAAAGAAAGACTATATAATGTAATGAAACTAACGTCAACTACAGAGAATACCGACTCCTACAACCAATATAAAAATAAATTTATAGAGCTTGCAAGGCAAACCAAACGAAAACATTACCTAAATAAATTGAATAATAACTTAAATGATCCTAAGCGGCTTTGGACAACTATTGATGAGATTACTGGGAAAACAAAATTTAAAGAGTGTGTCACTGAGTTAAATACAACATCGGGAACAGTATTAAAAGATACTCAACAGATATGCGATGAATTTGTACAATTCGTTACTGACATAGGCGAAAATTTAGCAAGTAATATACAAGCAAATGTACAAAATACTCAGCCTCCAAAAAGAACTTTGAATTATTTTGGATAAAGTCGAGCAATGTGAAGTATACACCACTGTTATGTCCTTAAAAAATCGGAAAAGTCCTGGGTTAGATGGTATTAAAAGCGAGGATTTGAAAATTATAGCCGAGGACATAACAGAACCGCTCACTTACCTAATCAACAAATGCTTTGAATCTGGCATATATCCCTCAATTTTAAAAAAAGGTAATATAATACCGATACATAAATCAGGAACAAAAACAGGTGTTAACAACTATAGACCAATATCAATAATATCCAGTGTAGCAAAGGTTTTTGAAAAAGTTTTATCTACTAGAATGATTCGATACCTCACAAAATTCAAAATTTTAAGTGAAAATCAATATGGATTTACAGAAGGGAAGGCTACATCGGACGCAATAACTAAAATTGTAAATCAAATACATCAAAATATTGATAACAGAATCCCTTCAATCTGCATTTTTGTTGATTTAAAGAAAGCTTCCGACACAGTTAATCACAAATTATTATTAGAAGCATTGGAGAGAATTGGTTTCAGAGGAAACGCGTACTTACTGATCGAAAATTATTTGTCAAATCGCCCACAATCTGTGCAGATATGAGGATCATTTAGTAAAGAAATGTATATTAAGTGTGGTGTCCCACAAGGAACTGTCTTAGGTCCGCTGTTATTCAATATATATTTAAATGATGTTTTCCAAATTAATTGTGTTGGCAAAATAACTAGTTTTGCAGATGATACTGTAATATTATATGAAGGTACTGACTGGTCTGATCTGAAAAATGTAATTGAAAATGACTTTATCAAAATTATTCGGTGGTTTAACAGTAGAAAATTAAGCATTAACTACTCTAAAACACATTTTTTACCATTTGGATCTTATGCTAGACATCTGCCAAATTACACAAATTTCTCCTTTAACATTAATGATCAAAAAATGCAAATTAACAGAGTGCCCAACATAAAATACCTTGGAGTGGTCTTGGATCCTCACTTACGATGGGACATCCATGTCAATTATATTTTAAAGAAAGCTAGATTTGTATCCTACAAAATTAAATACCTTGGGAATATATTGACAGAAAAATATCTTCGAACATTATACCATGCACTGATTGAGCCTCATCTCACATATGGTATATTAGCTTGGGGAGCTGCATGTTCCTCACATATCTATAATTTAGATGTTTTTCAAAAAGGTATTCTAAAAATGATATTTAAAAAACCGAAACTTTATCCCACTGAAAAATTATACGCAGATGTTCGGATGTATGATATAAGACAACTTTATTTCTTACACAGTATCACTCACTACCATAAATTTGTAAACACCGACCAAAAAATTAAACATAATCATTATACCAGGTACAAAATTCGTGGCACAGTAGTTCCTCAACCGCATAAATCTATAATGCAGCGATCATATCTCTATTTAGCGCCTAAATTTTATGAAATTATACCTAAAGACTTAAAAGATTTACGTTTCGGGAATTTTTTCAAAAGAAATTTAAAAAAGTGGCTACATTCTATATCTAGGACTGAAATTCATAAACTCATAAATACGAACATCAACTAAATACATAATCTACTGTAGCTAATTTTTGTCCTTTTTTGTCATTTGCATTCTACAGTTTCAACTTAAATTATTGGTCCATGTACAGGCGATGCCTTCTATTGGGCCTGTTTTGATTTTATATTTATTTACTCATATTGTTTGTCATCTTTGTACATTGAGTGAATAAATATTATTATTATTATTATTATTATTATCCACATTCTTCTATTCCTTTTTTTCTTTTTACTAATTTTCTTATACAAATACAGTAGCGATAAATACAATACGTCATCCATTCTGCAAATCGCATGGATCACTGCATAAACCGCTGAAGAAACAGCTCAGTGTGGATTAATAGAACGCGGCCGATTCGATAAACGCGTCGGTCAAAACAGCTCTGTTTGTCTTTACCCTTACTGTCGCTACGCTTGTTTTATATGGACGAAGACACACACATCGTTTTTTACATGCTCAATCGCCTTATTACATACTGTTTTACCATTGAAAATGTCATCGACAGGAGCACTGCAGGTCATAGAAGCGAATCTCGATGCAGATAAACTAAGTCAAATACAGAACCGTCCAGCAATATGGGACACGACTGGAAAAAATTATAGTGATCGAATCAAAAGTCAACTACTTGCATTTGGTGTCTCCCAACAACGTTTTCTCAATGACCGTCCGGTTGTCGAGGGAAAAGCCAACGTTGAGTCGGCAGTGGGTTCGGCAGCCGAGTCGGCACAAACCGCTGTGTGTGTCATCGCTCTTAAACGGTATCCGATCGCATACGTCGGTAAGGCAGACAGCGCCTACACGTCCCGGCATCTCTGGGTAGCAGGCTGCTTGAAATGCGAAGATGCGTCGCTCACCATCACAGGTAACTCGTGAGCCAGCGGAACACTGAACTGTGGCGTACTATGATCAGAAGATCAGATTGCAGAAAGAGAGAAGGTCATATGATGGTGGTGAGGAAGTGTCTACATGTAAAAATTGTAAAAAATAGCTATTGTTACTTCATACTCCAGCGTATCAGATGTTGATGTTGTACGAGTATATGCCCCACGTGTCTTTGATATATATAGAAAAAATTATAACCTGCCACAAATAAAGGACGCCAGCTATATTTCGGCAATGCATCTGACCAGTCTCTGTTATTCAAATCTGTTCGCTGTGACATCTTTTTCATTATTTAGTTTTTACAATCTTGTTAATAATGGTGAATTATTCAAATGCAGAAATGACTGAAATCCATTACGCACATGGCCTTGCCTCGTCGTCTTGTTGAAACTGGTTCTGTCCGAAAGGAACATCTGAAATTAGATCTCTAAGTGTGAGAACACCTGAAATTGAGGAAGCAGTGCTGCACGAAGTCGAAGAACATTCTGAAACCTTACTATATTTTAAGAGTACATGCATTACTTTCCATTGATTTTCCAAGGCGTGTGACCTTTTATCAGTGGTATCTTCAAAAAATTGCACAAAGTCCGCAATTCGAATCAATGGTTCTGTTCACGGACGAAGCTAATTTTTCTCAAAATGCCATAGAGAATTTCCACAATAATCATCTGTGGGCAGAAGAAAATCCCTATGTCATAACCGAGACCCATTTCAAAAACCAATTTTCGGTTAACGTATGGGCAGGAATTATTGGCAACCACTTTATTGGCCCATTCTTCTTGTCGGGACGACTTGACGGACATACTTACCTCAATTTCCTTCAACAACAGTTGCTGCTTGATGATGTTCCGTTAGTAATAAGAAATAATATGTGGTACATGCATGATGGTGCACCAGCGCATTTCAGTGTAGCGATTCGTAATTATTTACAAACTGTTTATCCAAATCATTGTATTGGCTGCCGTGGGCCCCAAGAATGGCCACCAAGGTCCTCAGACCTCAACAGTTTAGATTCCTTTTTGTGGGGGTATCTTAAGACCACCCATTAACACTGTAGAGGAATTAAGAGAATGAATAGTTGCAGCTTGTGAGATAATAAAAAATATTCCAGGGATATTTCAACGAGTGCGCAATTCCATGAGAAGGAAGGCTGAAGCATGCATACTAAGTGAAGGAGGCCATTTTCAACAATTTTTGTAATCATTTCGTTGGTTTCAATGTTATGTTAATGTTGTCAGTTGTTGTTGTTCATTATCCGTAATGTGTTTAATTTTTCCAATTAAATTAATAATAATTTTGCAACTTAACCAATAGAACGGTTTTTATTTTTTACTCAAAAAAGGCGCATCGAAAAAAAACAACTCATGAATGATTGTTTGTTTTAAATTGAACGGAGAATCCAAAAATAATTTTTATTTGCCAAAAAACCATTGGCGTACCATTTTTTCTTAAAAAATATCGAAGTCAATACCCGTACGCACGCCACTGTTGAAGCTAAACATTATTTTTGTATTAAAAAATATGCGACGTTATTAACTTTCACGACGTACTAAATATCAGTGAAATATCTGAAGTGGTTCGGAAAATATTAATTAGTTTCCATTTTTTTCCTAAAACTTCAACACCCCGAGTTTTTGTAGGGAAACATTTTTGGAACATAGTTTATAAAGTAAACAAACATTAATGTAGATTCACACCCCTAAATATTTGCATATTACAAGGAACACACTATAGCGGGCGTGGCCAAGGAAAATTCTTGGAAATTATTTTCAGCTTCCTAAAATGACTGCTAACTTCAAATTGAGTAATGCAGTCATTTCTGAAGAATTCGTACTGAACATATATTTGAAATAGTTTTGTTACGCAATATGTTTCTTGAAATCATGTTTCGTAAGTCGTGTCTTTTAAGGAGAAGAAAGGGTTCAAGGTCACATCAGAGGAAATAGTGTAACCTATCTCACAAACTGATCAAAATGACATGCCGGCTCGTAATATTTTCAAACCATTCTTCAAATAAATTGGCATTCATATCGGTGTGGTAGTCTCCTGCTAGTTTTGATTCAAATACAAATAGCCCGTCTTCCACGAAGCCATTCTCAGGTCAGATGTGTATGATAATTAGCCGTCTTCCTTTCCCTGGAAGATTTTTTAATCCAGTGGAGAGACCTTCCAGGAAGGCTTACTGAGGATACTCAATTGATGGATCCTCCCATACTTTGCTAACAGTGTGCCCTGCATTGAGCCAAGTCTCGTCTAGGTAGTATATCTTCCTGCCTTCTACTTTACAATTCCAGATTTTCTTTTAAGATGCCATTTCGCGTCCCTCCTACAAAAAAAAATTACATAAAATCTTAAAATCCGTTAATTCAAGGAACTATATTATACGAATAACGAATTTCAGGAGATTCATCTTAACATAATTGCAAATTTAGTTAAGTCACAAAATATACATAGATGAAGAATGATAAAAAAACATAAAAAACACTATACTATTTTTGTGTGAAAATTTTACGGAATTTTTTAGTTTTGTATATTACTTTAAAGGAGAAATAAAAAAACGTTTTTTTGTAAGGTAAAGTGGGGTAAGTGTGTATCTGGGGCAAGAGTGTAGCCATCCAATAAAATCTAGTTCTGTTATTGTAAGAAGTTGCCTTTTATACGGTGCTCTAAGAAGGTCTCATTGTACAGTAATTCATTAATAGATGTCGCGCATTAATCAAAATTTTCGTAAAAACAGGTGATGTGGTTGCATCAGTCGTGTGGAGATTTAAGAGAACGCAGGCTTTTCAAAATCTAGCGACATCAGTGGTATAAGTGATACCTTTAAAATATATTTTTTTAAAAACAGGTAAGTAGAATTTTTTACATATCGTTGATTGTTAAAATAATACGTTATACTAAACACTTGCCCCAATAAAAATAGTAGGAGGGGAAAGTGTGTATTATTTTCTTGGGGCATGTGTGTAGTACCTACACACTTACCCCAGCCAAATATTTTTTTTGTTTCAGTGTGTAAAACGCATTATTCATTCCGAATTATCCTGAGGTAGTACGAAATTATATTCGAAAAAGTGAAAGAGCTGAAGCTTACACAAAAGAAACTCTAGAAAGAATACTTAGCGAAATTAAAAATGGCGTTATGACTGCCTATGCAGCCAGTAAAAAGTACCATTATGGGTCGAGCTACTGCAATTCCTTTGGAAGATGAAATTAAATTGGCTGAAGGTATAATGACCATGGAAAAATCGGGATGAAGACTAAGTTGCAAAGAGGTATTGCGAATTATAGGAGATTATGTAATAACAAATAAACTTAAAACTCCTTTCAAGGCGGCATACCAGGTGAGGACTGATTCCTTTCATTTTCAAAGCGACATAACTTATCGATTAAGAAGCCACAGTCCGTGGAGTATGCTCGCCGAAAATGCATGGACCCATTTATAATGAGTGATTATTTTGGAACTTGGACGAAGCAGGATTTTGTCTGGATCCGTCAAAAACTAAAGTTGTGGTAAAAAAGGAGCATCATCTTCAAGAACTACAGGGCGTGTGGGCAGAGATAATATTACTGTCTTAATGACAGCAATTGCTGCCGGATAGTTTACAAGGGCAAACACATCTGGAATGAATGGATGTCACCAGAAACTAGACAATAACGTAACAATACTGAAGTTACCGCCGCATTCGAGCCATCTGTTACAACCATTAGATTTAACTGTATTTCGCTCTGTAAAGTCAAGATGGGACGCTATGTTAGCACAATGGCAAAGACAGAACCAGGGGTATAAAATTCCGAAAAAACAGTGCAGTAGATTGCTTGGAAAAATTTGGAGAGAAACAAGTCCGGAAATCATTTCCAATGGTTTTAAGAAAGGTGGAATCTTGCCATTTAATTTTCAAGTCATACCTGAAGAAAGCCATGATCCGGTGGCACTAAAAAGATGGAAAACACAGAGAAACCTGCATGAAGGAGTTGAACAGCCGCAAACTGGGCCAAGCACGTCTACTGTGCCAAGCACGTCTACTGTACCAAGCCCGTCTACTGTACAGTCAGAAACAAATATGCTGCCAAATGAATGTGCAGAAAAATCTGCTTTAAATACTGGACAATCTTTTGAAGAGCTGTTAATACAGGTGTGAAACGCCGAAGAAAAGGAGCTAGTGGAGCAGAAATTATTACATATTCAAAAGCTACGAAATGCATGAACGAAAACAGCAATAAACCAAAAGTTCAACCAAAAAAGAGTAGAACTTTAATAGAATCGGAGAGCTCATCGGACGAAGAAATAGTTTACAATGAGAGCGAGGATGATATAGAAGAAGAATTTAGAGAAGAAGGGTCACTTGCAAAATATGTTGTAGAAATCGATAAAGATATATCCAGTATATCTGCCAAGGATTGGATTCTTGTAGTTTTTGAAACCAAAAAAACTCGTCGTTATTACGTGTGACAAGTTATATCGATTGACGAAAGTCAAGACGTCGAAGTTAAATTTACCAGAAGAGTCCCTACTTTTAATCCTTCTGTTCCGAATAGTTTTATCTGGGCAGATCCTGAAGATATTGCAGTCGTTCCCAGAAACGACATCGTGATGTTACTTCCAACTCCAACTGTTGCGAAAAGAGGCCTTAGTCGTTTTGGAGTTTCTTTTGCACATTACAACGTTTTCTAAATGATATATTTTTATAGGAATAGTTTAATAAAAATTTCACATAGCCTTAAGTATTTTTTTCTAAAAGGGTTTGATGGCAGCAAAATATATAAAAAAGTAGGCAGTTGTACACTCTTATCCCAGACGGAAAAACATTTACTCTATATGGCTGCACACAACTGTATACAAACTTGCCCCTTTATTAGGGGTAAGTGTGTAGTATGGGCATTGTTTTAGAAAAATAATTATAATAAATCATGGAAATATAATTTTATGATTTCTCAGCCGTCAAAATAGCAAAATAGTACCTTAATCAGATTACTCAGACTGTTTTTAGAAACATATGATTCATGCGAACATTCACAATTTTACTACTCACTTACCCCATCTTACCTTACAATATTTGCCAAAAATTGAGTACCTGCATTAATAGAGGCGACGTCGATCTTTTGAAGTCTGGCAAGTCGTCGTCGTCGTTGTTTATTTATAACAAAATTTTGTCCAATGTGGGTGGTTCGTTTCGGAATAGAAATTCGTGGATTTTTCTTCGGATTTATGACCTCAAAAATTTTATACGTTCTGAGTTTCATTTGGATAGTGCTACTGAGAAGCTATGTAAATATATATATAATAGTTTGTCTTTCAGAAACCGACAAAGCTCTTTTTGTCCGTTTTCTTGGTAATTGGCCCTCGTCTAATAAGGCACTCATGTCGAAAAATCCTTTTAAAAGTTGTCTAACAAAAATAAATGGAGCTCACAAAAAAAATTCAACCGCACGCCACAGACCTTCGGGAACAGTCAAAGTGCTATTGTGAACTTGGCGGCATATCTACCGAAAACGGACCAATAGCAACGAAGCGCGTGCCGGTCAGATGATTTATTACTTCGTACGTTCTTTGGATATATTATAGGTATACATTCGATCCTAAGTAGCGTACTTTCGTTCTAGAAATTATCATTGAAGATGCCGTATCGCAGCTTGAAATCAAAATTCATGCCTCGAACCTATAGTGATTCAATTCTCGATGAAAGAGGTTCTATTCCTATTCGCTATATTATTCACTTCAAGTCCTATAAAGAGATATAATTTTATTGTAATCCCTTTATAGCAGTTCCATCATTAGCAGACGTAGTTGGGTTTGCATTGCAGTTTCAAGCAAGGAAATTATACTAAAAGGTCCCGCTGTGCCTGCAGTATAAAAATTAATCCGCCTGACAATTTATTAAAATCTCGGAGAATATAAGTGACAGACGTGACGGTGTTTTAGTAATTTGCCATTTGCATTCTCGTTGAATTTAAGAGCAGCGACAAAGCGTAAGCAAAAATGGGTTTATGATTCGGTATAATAAGTTTCTGGGTTCTGACAAAAACTAGCTAGTTATGCATAAGTTAGCAGACCGGAAAGCATATCAGTTGTTCGCTCAAACTCTTTTATCATGTAATGATGGAATGTATATTGTAAAAGTGAAACACATTTTAACATCCAAGCATCCAACAAACGAAGTAATGGAATTTGATGAAATTCATCATATATCTATAGAATAATTAGTTGGTGATGGAAACAAAACCTTGCTTACACTATCTTCGCTATCTCAGATCGTCAAACATGAAGTTGGTGGTAATTTGTTATATCTTGAGGTTCTACATTATCCACTGTGCTGTGTTTTTCAAAATCCAAGATATCTCAATATGGATTTAGCGAGTGAAGCTAAGATATTTCATCTGATATATAATAGACAAGTGTCCTGATTGTTGTATTCACCCACACTGTGGGTTGAACGTATCATTTCTTTTCTGTCACGTTTACTGTTACTATTATTTAGAAGGTTTTTAACAAGGTTCCTCCCTTTGCCCCCAACGGGGTTAATTATGTTTGAGAAACTTGAAGTCGTGCCAGATAAAACCCAGAATCAGATTTTGCTAACTTTCATAAACTTTCTAGAAATATGATCTTAGTCCGACCCAGCTATAATAAATGCTCGTATCGACCGTTTGCTATATTACGTTGTATACAGGGTGTTCCTTAATGATATGCGAACATTTAAGGGTGTGATCTACATGAAAAATTAAGGTTAGGTTGCTTTGTAAACTATGTTACAAAAATGTTTACTTACAAAAACTCGGGGTGTTGAAGTTTAAGGAAAAAAATTGAACTTGATTAATATTTTCAGAACCGCTTCAGATATTTCACTGATATTTAGTAGGTAGTGAAAGTTAATAAAGTTGCATATTTTTCAATGCAAAAATAATTTTTAGGTTTAACAGTGGCGTGCGTACGGTTATTGGCTCCCTGTTTAATTTAAAGCAAATTATCTCTCTTGAGTTGCTTTCCTTCGATGTGCCATTTTTGAGTAAAAAAGTAAAATCTGTTCTATTGTCCGAGTAAATTAATGTAATGATTGAAGAATGCAATTTAGCTCTGGAATATGTCACTGGCTTTTGACATCTGGAAAGTCTCTGTTATTCAAATCTGTTCGCTGTGACATGTTTTTCATTATTTAGTTTTTACAAACTTTTTAATAATGGTGAGTTATTTAAACGCAGAAATGGCGGGAATGCATTATGTATATGGCCTTGCCGATGGTAATGGTGAGCAAGCGAGACAGATTTATCACCAGAGATATCCCGATTGTGCTTTGCCAGACCGTCGTCTTGCGGTTCTGTCCGAAAAGGAATATCTGAAGGTAGACCTTCAAGTGTGAGAACACCTGAAACTGAGGAAGCAGTGCTGCACGATGTCGAAAAACATCCTGAAGCGAGTACGAGTAAGATCGCTAGATACTTAAATATTTACCATCAATTTGTCTGGAGAATTCTAGTGGATTTTTTGTTATATCCTTACCATATTTTAAGAGTACAGGCATTACTTCCCATTGATTTTCCAAGACGTGTGAGCCTTTGTCAGTGGTATTTTAAAAAAATTACACAAAATCCGTAATTTGAATAAATGATTCTGTTCACGGACGAAGCTAATTTTTCTCATAATGCCATTCAGAATTTCCACAACAATCATTTGTGGGCAGAAGAAAATCCCTATGCCGTAACCGAAACCCGTTTCCATCACCTATTTTCGGTTAACGTATGGGCAGGAATTGTTGGTAACCACTTTACTGGCCCATTCTTCTTGCCGGGACGACTTGACGGACAGACTTACCTCAATTTTCTTCAACCACAGTTGCCTTTGCTGCTTGATGATGTTCCGTTAGTAATAAGAAACAATTTGTGGTGCATGCATAATGGTGCACCAGCGCATTTCAGTGCAGCGGTTCGTAACTGTTTATCCAAATCGTTGGATTGGCCGCGGTGGGTCCCAAGAATGGCCACCAAGGACCCCAGACCTCATCAGTTTAGATTTCTCTTTGTGGGGCTCTCTTAACACACTAGTGTACACAAGTCCCATTAGCACTGTATGCATACTAAGTGAAGGAGGCCATTTTCAACAGTTTTTGTACTCATTTCATTGATTTTGATGATATGTTTATGTTGTCAGTTGTTGTTGTTTATTACCCCTAATGTGTTTAATTTTTCCAATTAAATTAATTATAATTTTGCAAGGTAGACAATAGAACGGTTTTTATTTTTTTACTCAAAAATGGCGCGGTGAAAGAAAGCAAATCATAGAAAATCATTTGTTTTCAACTGAACGGGAAATTCAAAAATAAATTTTATTTGGCAAAAAACCATTGGCGTACCATTTTTTCCTTAAAAAATATCGAAGTCAATACCAGTATGCACCCCACTGTTAACGCTGAAAGTTATTTTTACATTGAAAAATATGCAACTTTATTAACGTTCACTATGTACTAAATAATAATATATCTGAAGCGGTTCTGAAAATATTAATTAACTTAGATTTCTTTTTCCCAAAACTTCAACACCCCGAGTTTATGTAAGCAAACATTTATGGACATGCTGATAAAATGTTGAAGTCATTCCGAGCCGTACTTTTTTGTAGAGGCTTTTTTGTCATATCAGGATCCGAACAATATGAACGTGCCTACTTAATATTCAGTGATTTTTCTGTGTGGGTTCTATATGTTTTATTGTTGTTTCATTGCATTATCATGCCTGGACTTGGCAGACGCACTAATTTAACTCAATTTTCCGAGTTTTCGAGGGGTCGGATATGAGGCAACAAGAACTTAGAGATCGATTTTCCACAAGGGCGTTTGCGGAACCAGTGGTTTGTTGCGCTGTCGGAAAGGCAATAATAATGAGGACAGTGTATCGCCGAACAAGGTCTTTTGGACTGTTCTCATACAATCCCCATCTTGTACTACCTCTGACCCCACAGCATCGTCGGCAACGATTGGTATGGAATAGGGAGAGACTTGAATGGAATATGGAATGGAACTCAGTCGTGTTTAGCGATTAGTCCAGATTCTGTTGGGGTACACATGACGGCCGTGCAAGAGTGATGAGGAGACGTGGTGAATGACGATATTCCATCGAACGGCATATTCATCGCACTGTGGGTGTTATGGCATAGGGTGCCATTGCTCACGGCAGTAGGTCACCATTAGTGTTCATTCGAGGTAGCATGACTGCCAGCGCTATATTAGTTTTAAATTATGCTGATGTATAAACTAAAAATTCAAAAAGTGCAAAATTCTTACTTAAGACTAATATACAGGGTTATCCAAATTAAGTGTCCACCATTAGTAACTTTGTTATTAGTGAAAATACAAAGTTGTTTGAATTAGCAAACTAGTAGCATTTTTAACGCTGGTAAAAATGAGAAATAAAAAAAAACAATTGAGAGTCGTTATTTTGATTTTTTTCAGTAAAATAACATTTTTTTAAATGGAAACCCCTGTATATTATATTTTTTTCCGTTAAAGCATCAAATTTTAAACAAAAAAGCTTACAATAACTTTTCTCCTAGGTTACAAATTGTTGAAGTTATGGCCTCCAATCTGAAACAATAAAATTGTATCGACAAACTTTATTTTCAACATCAACTTATAATCTTACAAAATACAATAACAATTTTTTTTAAAGAAGATGCTCGAAAACACTTCAATACAATTTTGGGCACGTTTTTCAACTGCTCGAACTGTCTTAAGTAAGGTCCTACCATCTATCTGGGTTATCCTTTCCCTAACTGCAGTCTTTAACGCGTCAAGGTTATCGTACCTTCGCTTGTAAATTTGGTTCTTTAAGTAACCCCACAAGAAGTAATCAAGTGGGTTTAGATCTGGTGATCTGGGAGGCCACTGTATTGGGCCATTTGTTCCTATCCACTGATCATTAAAAGTAGTACTTAGAAAATGATAAGTACCTCTGGAGTTGTGGGCAGGTGCGCCATCTTGCTGAAAATGCAGATGATGTCTACTTATAAGATCCAATTCGTCTAAGAAATTAGTCAGAATTTCTGACATAAATTCCACATATCTTTCACCAGTTAGGGTTCCCTCATAAAAGAACGGGCCAACAATGTTTTAACCAATTATACCGCACCAAACGTTGAAACTGAAACGGACTTGTGGGCCTCTTGGATGTACTAACAAAAGATTTTCTCTTGACCAATAATGGTGGTTTTTTCTATTCCAGAATTTGAAAAATTTGATTCATCTGTCCATAAAAGGTAACGAAAGTTATTTACGTTTTGGCGACAGAAGCTAAGATACCAATGGCAAAAAACAAGTCTTCTCTCTGGATCCCCTGCCAAAAGCGTTTGAACTGGTTGGTACTTATACGGAATAAATTTGTATTTTTTTAAAATCCTTTGAACAGTACCATAACTGAAATTAGAGTCCTTGAGAATATCTGCTATTGAATTCTCACGATAAGCTTCAAAATATCCAATAACTGCAATTTCCGTGGCCTCGCTTATTATGAATTCTTTTTTTGCCCTTGTTTTAGCAAAAACATTTTCGTTGCCCCTAAATTTTCGATAAAGTCTCAGAAAATATCGTTCATACGGTTGAATGCGAGCGGGATATAATTCACTGTAGTATTCTCTTGCTCTCAAGGAGGATTTTCTGCACACTAAATAGCATTCTAACATATCACACTTTTCTTCATGGGAGAGCATTTTTCTTTAAATTAATGACACAATAAAGCTTATAAACAAGTATTTACACTAATGTTTGACATTATTTGATTTTATCATTGTTTTCCAAAGCCTTCTAGTTGCGAGTATGTCCAGTTTAACAATTTGTCGCTTATCTTAATGCTGTCAAATCGCGAACGCCATGTTGTTTTCATAGCCGTCTTAATATTATAATACTGCAAATAATTAAAAATATTTATCGTTATTTTGACTTTATTTTTGACTTTAGCGGAAAAGTTATTATGAACTTTTTTGTTTAAAATTTGATGCTTTAACAGAAAAAAATATAATATACAGGGGTTTCCATTTAAAAAAATGTTATTTTACTGAAAAAAATCAAAATAACGACTCTCAATTGTTTTTTTTTATTTCTCATTTTTACCAGCGTTAAAAATGCTACTAGTTTGCTAATTCAAACAACTTTGTATTTTCACTAATAACAAAGTTACTAATGGTGGACACTTAATTTGGATAACCCTGTATAGTATACGATTATACGATGTAGGGTGGCTAAACATGTATAACAGACGGGTATTGCACCCGGCTTGTTTATATCATTTACTAATAATTGCTGAACAGCCCATATATCTTCATAATAAAATAAAATTTCGCTTTACACACTTTAAATGTAAGATTTAAGAGACTACTCTCTTCTCCTAGGTTTCACGATTAATTTTTTAAACGATGTTTCACCTACCAAATTTATGGTGTGTACAACGTTTTTTCGAAAGGAATTAAAAACTTCAATGTTATAAAATTCAAGAGCCATGTCAAAGGGACATTATTTAGCAAACAGAGCTGATTATTCTATGGACAATGCCAGTTTAATATTCATTACTCGTATCATCTTTGTTTAGTGTATAATATGTTATTATTTGGGCGGTTATCCATATTTGCATTATGCGTTGCGTTGAATGCAATATGATTTAACAGGGGTAAGTGGGAGAACAGATGTGTGTCACATCAGTGGCGCACATCTGAACTTCACCCTCCGCCAAACTCTCTTTTTTCCATAAATGTAACTTTATTTGTTGATGTATGGCGAATAAACGTTTATTATTATTATTATTGAACTTTACAACCACATCTGCTTCCCTCTTTGGAAACATTATTTAGAAACAGAACGGTGCAACTTTGATGTTAGTGTTCTTGTAGGTAATGTCAATGTAAATCTATTAGACTGTGATAATGAGATAACACAGGAATACTTGAACATATTGTCCGAAAACGATTACAAATCTACAATAAACTCCTACAATCGAATAGAAAATCAAAGTAGATCTTGCCTGGATCATATCTTCATACAAACAAAACAGAAAAAATAAACATGACACCCGTTTTTCTACAAACGAAAATTACTGATCACTATCCTATAGCGTTAAAACTGTATATAGATTATAGAAAACTAAATGAATACCCTGAAAAAGAAACTTGGTTGGATATATACACAAAATAACTTAGACACAAGGCGTTTGAGTTATTTGTCTCTATTCTCAAACAGGAAATAAATAGTTCTACCTCGGTACCAGAAATAAAAAGAAACAAAATAAAAAGGCACCCATGGGTAACTAATGGATTAATAAAATCTATTCAGACTAAGACCAATCTATATAAAAATGCTGTAGATAATCCAGAAAATATCATTTTCAAAAATGAATATACTACTAAATAAATTAATTCGCCTAATAAAAGAAGCAAAAAGAAATATACTACAGAGCAGTTAGAAAAAATATAAATTCGCCCTCTCATTTTTGACAGTGTATGAGAAAAATACAAAGCTATACACAAAATGTCTGAATTTGTGAAATAAATTCCAACTGTAGTCAAACTGTAATGGATGAATTAAAGATTGCAAATTAATTCTGTCGCTATTTCAGTGAAGTTGGAGGAAAACTGGCCAAAAAGGTGCAAAACCAAAACATTAAATATAGATTCAACAAGACTCGCATAGCGAATTCTCGAATTCTTTATATTTAACGAAGATCGAAGAAGACGAATTTCTTAAGATTACAAACAATTTGAAAACAAATAAAGCTCCCGGTCTGGCTGGTACAACGGCTCGCGTTTTGAAACATACTTGTAATGTCACGTATTCCTGTTAAGGTGTGATAGATTAGGTCAAAAGCAACCGATCTTGTCCTATAATGTCCTATCCAGAAGTTGACCGTTTTTGAGTTACTTGAATTTTATTTTTTTTTTATTTTTTATTCCGATTTCAGACGGTTAAATTTGAAATACAAAAAACTGCATGTGTGATTTTGAGTTTTTTGTTATCGTCGCATAGTACATAATAAGTAATAAAATGTTGAAAACTTACAAACGTTTTAAAATTACGCTTTTGAAATGTATGATTTTCTTATTTTTCAATAAAAAATGCAATTTTCTGTAAAAAATCTCCTAGTAATGAAATGTGCAAATTATGTAAATAATATCTCTATCTAACAAGCTTTCATTTGAGGTATAAACGTTACAACTAACTCAAGTAGAAAGATATAAAATTAAAAAAAGATGAGTAAAATTGTACGAACGATAATTACGTTGGATAAATAAAAGACTTTTATTTTAATTACAGTGTTATTTAATTACATTTCCTTTAGTATTTTACAGATTCTGCTCAAATTGTAATCCCCTGTTACGAATACACGCCCGCATTCTCTTACGTAATTTTGGTAACTCTAGTTGTTAAGCGGCTTTTTATTTGGTCAGCTGCACTGATTATCCTTGTAATTAATTCATCGCGCGTTGGTACGGGCGAAAAATCGTTCACCAGGCTTTTCATATGTCCCCACACATAGTAATCCATCGGTGTGAGATCCGGGCTTCTTGCTATTCTCTAGGCGCTGAAGAAAGAAACTAAACCCAAACAAATACACGCATATTGCTCGTGAGTGAGTGTTTAGGCGCAGGAGACATTACAGGACCGCATCAAGATATTATGGGTAGTCATCAAAAATTTCATACAAGATAATTATTATCTTTTACAGTAAATTTCAGATACAGATTCACAAATGAGTTAACTACACTTTTTAGTTATTAGTAAGTAAGCTGCGCGCACTCATTCAGAAGAGGAACTTGAATCTTCTGAATCGTTTAAATGAATTATTAGAGGTTCAATTTGGGTATCGATGACATTGCCCAAATCCCACATTTATTGACTGCGATGTGAAAGAGATTTTTAGCATCAGAAAATTTATAAGTATTATTATTCGACGCCACGTATTGCTTTATGTTGGCCCAAATCAGCTCAATAGGGTTCAGCTCACAATGGTAGGGTGGCAGTCTCAAGACAGTTTTATTTTGTTTTTTGGCCATTTCGTCGATCATTTTAAAATCGTATTTGTATTTATGTCTATTGACTATACTTATCAATTCACCCTTGACCATTGTTTCATCAAAATCGATCTGTTTTGAGGCCAGCCATTGTTGTATGTTTGCTTTTTTAGTTGCCATTGTGGGAATTTTTTCTATTTTTCTAGAATGGTACGGGGCATTATCCAGTACAATAACAGCGTTATTCTCCAGCTTTAGTAACATTTTGGAGAACCAATTTTCAAAGGAATTGCCGTCCATCTCCTCATGATAGTCCCCTGTCTTTTTTGATTCAAAGGCCCACAGTGCTTCGGGAACAAAGCCGTCTTCACTACCTACGTGACAAATGATCAGCCGTTTGCCTTTTCCTGGAAATAAATTATTCCTTACACTATGGATTGATTAAATTTGAAGGAATGAGGCAATTGAGTTCATTTAGCTGAATTTAAGAGTCACGGAATGCTGATCAAAAACTGAAAAACGTAGAAAATTGAAGTTTGCAACTTCTCAAAACCCATTCAAAGCAAATTGACTGCACCCAAAAATGATAATAAATTTCAAAATAACGCTTAAAAGAGGGTCGAAGTTTTTTCCTAATGACTACACTGCGAATGCACCATTTTTGGAGAATATCACACATTATCTGCTATCACAGCATATTATTTGCTCGAATTTATCAAAATTAAATTGCCGGATAGATGAAGGAGCTTACCTGCAGGATTTTTCAATCCAGCCGAAAGACCGTCTAGAAAAGCCTGCCTTGATGATGTTACTGATTTGTCGACCCAAACTTTCGCTTGAGTATGTCCAGCATTCACCCACGTTTCGTCCAAATAGTAAATTTTTCTTTTTTCATCGCGAAACTTCCGAATCTTCCTAAGGTATTCCCTTCTCCACACAACAATTTCTTCTTTCTCTATTAACATACTGTTTCTTCCCCGTTTCAAGAATCGAAAATTAAGTTCCTTCAAAAGTTTTCGGAATGTGGTTCTTTTAAATGATGGAAGACCCTCATCAGCATGAACTAATCTTAATATCTTATCTACTGTAGGTATCTCATTTCGGAAGAAAAAATTATGCACTTTCCTCCTGATGGCAGTTCTGTCAAAGTCATCTACTCCGTCCGTTATCCTTTTTCTTGCAGGATACGGTTTTGGCTCAGAAAGTGAGTGAGTGCTCCTATATTCCTTAATGATCCTAAAAACACTGGACCGACATACTCCAGAAATATGTGCTACCTTACATATAACTTCGTCCACGACCAAATCGGGTTTTTCTTGAATTTGGTTTTTGCATATATTTAATATTATTTGTTTTTCATTTGCACTTAAGTGTAGCTTCTTAGCCCTTTTTTTGGGTGGGGTTGCGCTGATGTCAACCACTTCGTCGGCTGTATCTGTGTCAGACATCGTATCTTAGGCAATATATAAACAAAACGTTCCACTCGCGAAAAACGAGTATACGCTATTGAATGCGTAATGCGTATGCAATGCAATCCTGTGCGAGAATTAACTGTTAGATGCCTGTCGTGTCATCTACAATCACGTTTACAAGTCCAAACCTGTGCAGATTCGTAGAGCGCCGACGACTGCTAGTGACCTTGAATTTGTCTGTAGATCGATGTTACTCCAGTCAATTTAGGTTCAAAGTGGATGTTTTCTAAACCAATTTGTTGTTCCTACATCAAAAATATATCGATGATGTTTTGTACTGGGAGCTCATGAAAGATCAAGGTAACTTATCTTAACAGTCATCCTTTTTCTAGTCTCAAGATGACACGAAAAAGGGTCTGTGGATTCACTAGAAATACACTGCCGAGGATGTTTAGACCTAAAGTGACTGGAGTATATCCGTGGATGCTTTCGAGGGATCTGTTCACGTGCTGATCACTGTTTACGTTTAATGTCTTTCTTCAGCGCCCAGAGTATAGTCAGGCAATGGGCCCGCCTCTGCCAATCCATTGATTTGGAAATTAGAGTCTAAGTACGCCCGTACTAATCTACTGTAGTGTGCGGGACAGCCGTCGTGCTGGAACCGGAAATTATTATTAATGGAAACAAGTGATTTTTCAAGAACTCTTCATACACTTCTCCATTTAAATTGGCGGGCAGAAGATGAGGTCCAATTAAATATCCATCAATGATGCCCATCCACACATTGACTGGAAACCGGCTCTGAGACCCTCTAGGTCTTATTTTTCGGGGGTTTAAAGCTTTTTTTATCAGCCCAGTAATGAGCATTATGGTAGTTAGTGATCCCGTCCTTATCAAACTTCGATTCATCGGTCCACAGAATTTTCTTAAAGTAGTCTGGATCTTCTGTATCTGCATGTAATATGTACCTGCAGAAATCTAATCGTCTTGCAGGAACGCCCTCTTCAATCACATGCACAGGCGCGTAGTGATAAAGGTATAATCTTGCACTATGCACACTAAACCATACTTTGTATTGTGATATACCCAACTGAGCAGCCACAATGCGCGTAGACGTAGTAGGGTCTTCCTGAAACACACGAAGGATTTCCTCTTCATCTTCAGGAGGATAGACTCGTGGTCGACCAGCATCACTATGTTGCCTTTGAACACGTCCGGTTTGGCGGATGTGCCGATACACAGAGTCAAACACAGTAACATGAAGTGTTCGGCGATTCGGGAAACGTTGCCGATATTCACGGCGGGCAGCTGCAGTATCGCTGTTACAAAGTCCATAACAGAACATTATGTCTGCGTATTCTTCATTTGTAAAAGTTTGCCCGTGGTCGCTATGGCGAGGTCCTGGCGGATCTTCTGCGTCTGCCTTGATGATGAAGAAACCACTCGAAATGAACTGGGAAACTCGAAAATAATAATCGTGCGTAAAACATGTGCGCGTACGCAGTAGTTGATACCAACTAAACCTAATTCTCACTCGTCGTGCGGCGAGCCGATGCCATAAAACAATCATGGCATGTGAGTCCTTTGAGGACAGTAACGACTTGTTCAAACAGGTAATACAAATTCCTTAAAAATCCAGCCTCTGTGGGTGTCATTGTTGTTTCTCTGCATGTACTTCAGATAACTGAACGCTTAATACCTCAAATGAAAGCTTATTAGATAGAGATATTATTTATATAATTTGCACATTTCATTACTAGGAGATTTTTTACAGAAAATTGCATTTTTTATAGAATAAGTTAGTAAAAAAAAGAGAATGATACATTTAAATAGCGTAATTTTAAAACGTTTGTAGCTTTTCAACATTTTATTACTTATTATGAACTGCTGGAATGTCCGCTATGCGACGATAACAAAAAAACTCAAAATCAAGCATGCAGTTATTTTGTATTTCAATTTTAACCGTCTGAAATCGGAATAAAAAATAAAAAACTTAATATTCAAATAACTCGAAAATGGTTAACTTTTGGATAAGACATGATAGGACAAAATCGGTTGCTTTTGACCTAATCTATCACCCCTTAACAGGAATACGTGACATTACAAGTCACCCTGTATATCTACATCCATCTTACGACATATTTGTTTTCTCATCAATCGTTGCTTGGACTCGGGTGTTTTCCCAAATATCTTAACATTTGCAGTTGTTAAGCCCATTTTCAAATCAGGTTAAAAAACGAAGATGGAAAATTATAGACCGATATCAATATCGGTTTTCACTAAAATATTTGAAACTGTCTTAAAAACAACATTCAATGCATTTATTGATAAATCATTCAATAGCAAACAATTAGGCTTCAGAGGCTTAGATCAACACAAGATGCAATTGTTGATAATTTAGATAAAATATACAATTGCTTAGATAAACATGATTGCTGTCTTTGTATCTTTGTTGATCTAGCCAAAGCATTTGATACCGTGAATCACAGTTTGCTGTTGCAAACAGAAAACTTAGGCTTCAGAGGTAATGCCTACACGCTTATGAAAAGCTACTTAACGGATAGAAAACAATGTGTGAAAATCGGAGATCAAGTAAGCGACGAACGTGTTATTAATGGTGTGCCACAGGGTAGGTACTCTTTTAGGACCTATCCTATTCTTATTATATGTCAATGATCTGTTCACTTTGAACTTACGAGGCAATATAACAAGTTTCTCAGACGACACAATAATTAATTACAAAGATAAATCATAGAAATCGGTTCGAAAAGCAGCAGAGTTAGACTTTGAAAGTATAATCAGATTTTTACACTCTAAAATTTTAACAATAAACTTTAATAAAACATTTTTTTTACCTTTCTATAATAGTCTTAAAGCTTATCGTTAGATATAAAAAATAATAATGGTACAAAGATAAATCCAGCGTCTAAAATAAAATATTTAGGGATAATGATTGATGACCGCCTTAAATGGCATGCTCAGGTTGAGTATCTTACAAATAAATTAAGATCACTAATACCAAGATTCAAGTTCTTTAGAGATTTCTTATCTACAAAACAATTGATTTCAATATATTAAGCATTAGTATAGTCACTATTTAGGCCCGTATCGTCAGTCGCCCCTACAATTGTAGGGCGCCTTTATGGCCTTCTTGATTGTCATAGTTCTCTACTCCTCCTTGTCAGAGCTCTATTTTGAGGTTATGTCACAAACATCTATTTGCATCAAATTGTGCTTGCTTTTGAGTTATATCATGTTTTATCAGCCTGAAATTTCCTACAATTTAAAAAGAAAACATATACTAAGTGACATATAAATCCGAACACCCAGTTTAAATGGTTTTATTTTAATAAAATCTTGTATAAGTACTTAATAAAGCATAATAAGTAAATGATAAAAATTTTAAAATGATTGCACTGCTTTAAAGCCCTTTGACTTTTAATAATGTGTGGATGCACCCTGATGTGCTACGCATTCTCCAACGCGCCTAGGCATTCTTCTGATCAGGAGGTCAATGTCATCCTGTGGTATCTCATTCCAGGCAACCACCAACTCCTCTCGAAGTGCTTCTAGAGTCTGAGGAGGACGTTGCAAATTGAGCAATCTCCTACCCATCATATCCCACACGTGCTCAATTGGGGATAAGTCGGGAGATCTTGGTGGCCATGGTAACAATGTGACATCATTATTTTGAAAGAAGTCTATTGTGACTCTTGCAACATGTGGTCAGGCATTATCTTGTTGGAAAGTTGGATCTGCCAGGGTGTCAAGACAGGGTAAAAGATGGGGTTCTAGAACTTCGTGGATATAACGCTGCGCGTACGTGTTACCTCTGATGAAGATTAAAGGTGACCTGGAACCATAAGCTATAGCACCCCAAACCATAACTCCAACAGTATGATGAACATGTCTTTCAAGCTTCCCGAAGTCCGACTTTACGGCCCCTATCAAACTCACTAAGGCGACGAAATCGTACAGGTTTCCGTACTCTAGGCATCGTAACCGATCGTAAAGGATGTCAAGAACCAAAATCCGCCAACGTTGATTCTTTACTGCGGCTCAAATATTCATTTTTAGAGCGTTAGTGAATTAAAAAAAAGCAGTATAAAAACCGGAATGTCCAACTGATGAGGCTGAAAATTTGTTCACTTGTTATTTACAGTAAGATAAATACATTCACCAACTTTTATTAAAATAAAACCATTTAAACTGGGTGTTCAGATTTAGTCACTTAGTATACCTTCACAATAGGAGAGCGCTGACGCTGACACGGGATAAGTGTAATCTAGAAATTTTTGAAGGAGAGGAAGCAGTATGACAATCAAGGAGGCCATAAACGCGCCCTACAATTGTAGGGACGACTGACGATACTGGCCTAAGTTACGGCATTGCTGGATGGGGGGTCTACTGCCTACGGCATTAAAGAAACTTGAAGCTGTACAAAAACGGATTTTGGAAATTATTTTAGGTGTCAACATTCTGTACCCAACCGAAAGAGTATATCAGGATTCTTGTGCTTTTAGTATCACACAAATATATTGTATGAAGTTGCTGTTATTTATTTATAGATACAAGCATACTCTGCTGAAACCAAAACATAACCATGAGACAAGCGGTAAAACACTATCACTCCAGACCCGAAAAATGTATAAGCAAATTGGGCAAAGGTCAACGCACTACTTACTATACATACAAAAAATGCATAAAATTGTGGATACAAGAACAATCGTGTATGATGAATGAAATAATAAATTAATGTATACTCAGATTTTTCTCAACAAGAACTTACCTACTTCTAGAACTATAGAAATTCATAAGGTTTTAAATTCAGTTTATTTAAATGGATATATGTTATATGATAAATTTGTGTAATTATTTGATATAATAATTTATTGAATATTAATTAAGAATATATGAAAATATATCAGTATGTACTGTAATGACAACGTTTCGTATGGGTAAATTCCTGCGCACAGGCAACTGCCTTCTGCGGGTACTTTATGTTTATTTGTTTTATTCGAATAATTGTATTTCACAAATAAACATTATTATTATTATTATTACCGGATTCACTTTTTCAGTAGGACTATGTACGACCTCATGTCGCACGTGTTAACTTAGACTTTTTAGAAGCGCCCAGAGTAAATCTGCTTCAGCGATCTCCTCGATGTCCAGACCTTTCCCTCATCGAACATGTATGGGACATGATGGGAAGGAGGTTGCCCAATTCACTGCACCCTCCACAAACATTAGATGCTCTACGATGGCCTGAGGTATAATACACCAAGAAGACATAAATCACCTAATCCAGTCAAAGCCGCGACGACTTAACGAATGTGTAGCTGAGCAGAGGAGCTTCAACACATTATTAACATAATGGTGGGATATCTCAGCTATTTTGCGAAATTTGTGAAAGTATTCCAAAATTAGCGCACTCCTAGTCGGTGTTGCATTTTTTATACCATTTAGTATATTTTCAAGCAATTAGTGTCCCTAAATACAAATAAACGCAAATTTAAAAGACATTCCGACATGTATAATTAAAATACTCGTAAAGAAGACAATTTCATTAACAATACATTTTATCACATGTACGACAAAAAGTCTCCACTTTATGCTGGATGTATGCTTTTTAACATGCCTCCAGCCGACATGCGTGAGGTTACGTCGTTGAATAATTTTAAAGGAAAGGTGTGGGAGTGTTTGTCGTTTATTTTACAAACTAATATATAGTTCTTTTGTATCATTATATCCTGGTGTCGTCCTTTGTTTTTTTTTTCATGTTTGTACATTGTACCAGTTTTTATTTCTTTTTCTTATGACGCATTCCATGCCATAGGTTGATGATTCGTTGATTAAATGAATGTTATTATTATTTTTACTTTCAGATACAAACTTAGTCTTTGCAAATAGTCATTTGCATAGCTAAAGTTTACAAGGAAAATCAGGTCAAAAAAACCAATCGCTAACGGCTGATCAAAATCTAGTTTCTGAAAGAACTAAAAGATCAAAACTTTCGAACTACGAACACACAAGAATTAACGTGTGCAGCGCAGTTGAAATCAAGAGAAGAAGTGAAATGTCAAAGCAACAAAATCAACCAAAAACCTATTTAACTTGAGATTCGTTCTTTCAGAATTCAATTTTTATAAAGTTTGTAAATAAAGCTACAGTCATAATCGCATTTTCTTATTTTTTATGTTTGAAATATAAAATCTCTGTGCTTTTTCAAAATATGTATCCTTCTTGTTTAGCAATGACCACAATATTATACTGACCCTAACTCCTAACAAACATCATAATATAAACTTATTTCGAGGATCCGACGCCATACTGGATACGTCATGTCGACAGGATGCTACAATTATTCTTTAACAGTTTTTTTTGGTGGTTTAGACCACTGTGCGACGGTCCCGGTTCTATGTAACTCGAAAAATCTATCTGTATTTAAAAAGTTGTGCCACTTCCAACAATTTCTCAGCAATATGAAGCGATGCATCCAGCAGATGCACAGAGCACAGAGGTGAGACAAGATTTCAAATGAACCGATTACAATCTGCATCTGAAACGGTATTGTAACGAACAGCGGCGACATAAATGTAAATGAAAGTGGGGGTGAGAGCGCCCATTGCAACTCGCAGTATTGCCAGGCTTGAAGAAAATCTAGCGATTTACAGAACTTGGAAATTGGGTAAACACTTCGCCGCTATAGAGATACGGATGCCAAAGACATCAGTTATATGTAAACCTGAATTATTGCCTTATACATTATGAGCAGAGTCAAATAAAACTTCTAGTGCTATTCTGAGAACGCAGACAGTTGTCACACAGGGGCACATGTACAAAAATGCTGCTGGTGGGGAGCACAAAAGTCTAATCGATCATGTAATTCCAACTATGAAATAAGATGGCATGCGGGAAAACGGAATATTTAGCTTAGGAAAGGTCGAAACATCAACTTCATCAATATCGAAACAGGTTCTTTATGGAAGGGTTTCTCATGGAGTATCTCTAACAGAGGAATGAGCTTGTTCTGATTCATAACAACGCACGGCCTCACGTTGCGGCAAAAACACAGACGTAACTGGACAATTTTCCCAAAATCTGATGAATTTTTTAGTGAAAACTGCTTGAAAAATGGTGGCATGTTGAAAGAAACTGTTACTAAACTGTAATGACTCCTACGCGTGATCAGAGCTTGACCGCCAGCGGGCGACGGAACGGCTGTCGAGAGGCGTCAGGTATTCTAAACTATGAGTGTTCGATTTAAACATTTTAAATAATACACATTTGATTCTGGTAACAACATGTCCCACAATCATCTTGAGAAACTATGAGATATTAGAATACAAGTATGTTAACAAACAAAAATTGGGAAAATACGGGCCTACCGTTTTGATTCATTTCTTTATTATATTTTTTTTTTATATTACGCTCACAAGATCTCATTAATTTCTTATAATAATCTTGAGTAAAACGGTTTATGAATGCTTGGACCTGTCTTCAGGAGATAGCCATCTGCTCGAATAAATAAAATATCTTAAAATCACGATCGTACTACTTTAACTGCGTACGCTGCCTAAATGCTACTACACTACAGTATATTCAGATAAGAGATAGACCGGACATAAACAAGACCACGTGATCATCGAACGCTGTAACATTCGGCAGGGACGTATTAAGAGTCACGCAGTACATATTTTAGATAGTAGATGCTGCTTTGCGTAACTTTGTAGTAAATTAGCACAATTCGATGTGCATACGATTGGTGATGGATATAGGATCATGTGGGGGTGGGGTAAGAAATATATCATGATGTAAATATACATAAGGGTTTCAAAATTTTCGCTTCGATTTCCAGCTTCGGATGCCGCCTGATGTTTGGTGAAATACAGTCGAATATAATCTCAAAATGGCGTTTAAATTAGCCTAAATTAAAAATAATCGTATATCTCTTAAAATTGCTTTTAGAATATTGATTAGTATATTTTTGATTTCTAGGTAAATATGTAACCAAATTAAAACGTTCAAAACGTAAAAAAAATGTGCATGGTTGAACATTGTCAGAAAGTAGATTCTTGAATAGGTTTTGCCAAAATGGGTTCAAAAATGTCAATAATTAATTAAAAAATACAGTAGCTTTATAATTACTTATAACTTACCGAATTTGATGAACGACATCTTTTATTGGAAAGATGAGCTTGATGAGCCTTCATCATCGCTACTGCCTGAAGCACCAACGTCAATAATGAATGGCTCGACTTGTTCCTCTAGCATATTGTCCAGTTCCCACATTCTCTTTTCAACTTTGTCTTTCACGTGCTTAATACAGTTTTCCCATTTTTGTGCTGTTATTAATTCTAGTGCTTCTTTGAAAAGTCCTTTGAGGTCACAAAATTTAAAAGTTGTATTGTGCTTAGCTATATAATTTTTAACCTCTGCCCATATGAGCTCAATGGGATTGAGCTCGCAATGGTATGGAGGCAAACGGAGCACAGTTTTATTTTGACTTGCTGCCATTTCGTCAATGGCGTATTTTTGATATTCCGCCTTGTGATCCTTGACAATTCTTAATAATTGTACGTTCGCATTGCTTCTTCAAAGTTGATATTTTTCGAGCGGAGCCAATTTTGAACATCAACTTTCCTTGAAGCCGTTGTTGGGACCTTCTCCATTCTTCGAGAATGATAAGGCGCATTATCCAACACAATTACTGCGTTTTCCTCCAAGTTCGGTAAAATTTTCGAAAACCACTGTTCAAACGATTCGCAATTCATTTCCTCGTGGTAATCTCCAGTTTTCTTAGACTCAAAGCACCACAGACCGTCAACAACAAATCCATCCTCACTGCCAATATGGCAGATAATGAGCCTTTTCCCTTTACCTGGAAATCGAAGTACTAACTGGTGTAGATTTATTTCAATAAGCGAACCTTTTTCAAATGTTTTCATCACTTTCAGCGAAAAAACATTGAGACATGAGTATCAGATTGCTATAATTGGGATTATTTAGTCATATTGAAAGAAAGAATATTGAACGTCGTATGATTACTCAGCGCTTTACAATTTAATTTAAAGTTATAAACCTTTAAAAAATGAATGATCAGGAACCTGAAATACGCGCAAATATTAATATTAACAAATTATAACTTTATAAAGCTTAAAGTATGAATTAAAATGATTAGAAATATTAGGAACGGTACACAATATAAAACTTAGTACCTTTTTTTAAGTTTATAATATTCGACATATTTTAAGATTATATTAAAAAATTATTGAAATATCGAAAACACATAAAAACATGGCTTAAAAAAGTTCTAACAAATGAAAGTGACAATAAAACATCCACGCATTTTATCGAAAGTTATAAAAGTTTTGTTACTTGTAATATGTTTTATCTGCCCCCTGGAATTAATGTTTAGAACCTTGTTCCCAAGGTTTGAAAAACATCCGATTGTTGTCTATTACTCGTATTTACCTGCTGGATTTTTTAATCCGGTGGACAGTCCATCTAGAAAGGCCCTCCTGGATGAAGTTACAGAATCATCAACCCATACTTTACTTGTAGTGTGTCCTGCGTTTACCCACGTTTCATCAAGGTAATAAATCTTCCTGTTTTGATTTCTATATTTCCCAATTTTTGTTAAATAATCCCTCCTCCATAGCACAATTTCTTCTCTATCCAGTAGTAAACTATTACGACCCCGTTTTTTCCATTTGAAATTTAAATGCTTCAGTAACGCATGGAAAGTTGATCGTTTGAAATTTGGCAACGTTGTATCTCCATTTACCTCCTGCAGTACTTTATCTATAGTAGGTATTTCATTCCTAAAGAAGAATTCATGCACTTTCCTCCTAATCGCATGCTTATCAGCTTCATCCAATGATTTAACAATACTTTTGCGATGTTTACTGGTCATTAGCTCAGAAAAGGTGTGATTTTTTTTGTATTGTCTTAGCACATTAAACACTGATGCGCGACACACCCCAACTTTGTGAGAAACCTTCACAACAATTTCTTTGATGGTTGATGCCTCGTTCTCCTCGCGCTCGATCTTATATATATTCAAAATGACCTCTTTCATTTCTGCACTCAGGTGTCTTTTTTTAGAGCGTTTCCTAGGTGGACTACAGGAGTTTACAACTTCATCGGCAGTATCTGTACTACTGGGCATTTTGCGCAAGCAGTTGATAACAATAACAATCAATAACAAGGTATAACAATAACAACGACAAACTCAACAACTTAATAAGATACCAAACGAAAACGTCCAAAGAAATATCAAATTGCAATGATGCACACGACATACGTAACACGTCTGAACCTGAATGTGACTCTGCCTTGATACGACTGCTCTGCCGCTCGGCATAGGCATTTAATTGCGAATTGACCAATGAGGGCTCCTGTTTTACGTCGAGACGGCGGCGTTAGCGTGAAAATCACCCGAACCTTTTGTTTACGTCCGGTCTATCTCTTATCTGAATACGAAAATAAGGGTCTTCAAAAAAAACTAAAGAATCCGCGGAAGCATATAGGGATCTCTTGTAAACAAGATACGATAACGATTTTCGTTGGAAAATAGTCATTTTCATCGTTCTCTGGTTGCCTTATTAGGTACTTGCCTGTTTCGGAACGGGTGTCTAATGGCTTGGTTTGCTCAAGCGGTTTGGCTTTCATTTCAGCCCGCTCGTGTGATTTTCAGTTTTTTTTCCTTCAAGTAAGCTTGTCTCATCGCCATGAGACACGAAATTTCATTAAAATTCGCCAAGTTATACTTATTATCTCGAGAAATCTATAGTCGGATTTATTTGCTAACTCAATGTGGATCTTGCACTACGATTCAGCTGTTGAACAATGAACGAATAGCTGATACCGCGCGGCGTCCTGTTTGCCTGTACCACTATTGACTATCCTGCGCGCGAAGCCGTGGGGTTATTCTAGTAAGTAAGAAGTTTGAATTTTTTTGGAAATATCTCATTTGCATTAGTATTTTATATGTTGCAACTTTTTGCAATTCAAAATGACTTTGTGGCCTTAAAAATCATAATGTATTGTTTTTCCACTGATGAGCTCGTCTACTTGTAATAAAACATTTAAACCAGTCAAAATTAACAAACATGCTAAGACCATGGGACGCGCATGAATATTACCATAGTTAAACTGAAAGGAAGAATGAAAACTGATTCCGGTCCTGACATAAGATGACGCCACAACGCTTCCACGCTACAAGACCCGATACATTGACATAGACTAGTAGTGCTTGGAACTTGTTTCGTTGAGAATCGGGTTACCGCGTGATATTGTTTGTTGTTAGAAATATTGTTATTTGGTTACGTCTGTTGTTATTATTCGAGTTACACTTATATTTTCTTAACCATGGAGGGTGAGACTGGGAGTGGAGGTACTGGAAGTCAGGAAACAAGTGGAAAGACATATAAAAGAAATCCAGTTCACCCACATTAAAAAATCGTACCCCGCCACTGACAACCCGACTACCGGCGGTTGATTGACGTTCACGTGAACGTCGATGAGTCATTATAGTTTTAGATAGTTACGGTATACCTGGTTGAACGGTCAGGCGGTAGCGACCTTTGATGGAATCCAGAAACGTATGCCACTACTAAACAAATGTTTAAATGTTTATGGTCACTATTTTGACAAATGGAAAAATTCTCATACTTTAGTTTGTCTTGGTTTTTACATTCATAAATAACGATCCTCTGACACCCTTACAAAACGGTTCTTACTCACTCTTGATAGTTACTCATTTAGCAGTGAGAATACTCAAATAAATTGTTAAATATTCGCATATCATTAAGGAGCATAATGTTTATATCATGGGATACTGGTAGTCTTACTTTGGCCCACCAAGAACGGTGACTACAACTATACACTTGATGATAAAAAGTGCAATTAAGTAATGTTCAGATGTTAAAGGTCACAGCTTCTTAAATATTCTTCAGATCAAATGTCACAGAGTAAGTAAAGAAATAGAGAAGTGAGGTGCAAAATAACGAATAAAAATTAGTAGATAAATCGTAATGTGCGACATTTTTCGAGGAGTATTGTCGGCAATACAATGATAAATAGGTTAAAGTTATCTTACATCTTTCTTCCTCTCGCTCTCTCCCTCTTTCTTTATTGGCCACCATTTGATATGTCATTTTGTCGGTGGTTCTTGCTACTCAGCAATTGTTGTGTTAAACTGATAACAAAACCAACCTCAAGCTATACGGTTTCCAGCGGGACATAGTAGAACTACAGGGATAACTTCTATACATCCATCTTCCTCAGCACGTGCATGTGCAATAGGCCCCCACGCGCGTAGTTTGTCATCGTAAACTCAAACATACGCTATCCTATTTTGTCAAGTCGTCTTTCTTTATGCTTGTCACTGTCAGTACGACAGTTAAAACATAGCGTTGCTTAAATATACAACCACAATGTCGATAGTCTGTGCTAAATTTATCGGAGCTCTTCGAAAAAGTGGACGGTCTTCTATCACCCAATCCATGTGGGTGTCTAAGAACGAGTAGTAGCAGCGTTGAGGATCGACTTGAGCAGTTTCCGTTCGGGAAGTTTATCTTTGCATATGATACAGCTAGTCAAAACGTTCCCTTATTTCGTATGAAATTAATGACAGCTGACAGAAGCAGTGAAAAGAACTACACTTTTAGAATGTCCACACGAATTCCGGCTTCGATATTTTTAGACAAATCTGTCTGCCACCTCACATATTGAACATTATCATGATCTTCTCACCTAACTAATCAGTTTGACTAACTCTATGATAACGATTCGCTAAATCTTTAGTAACTGCCCACCTTGCTACACTTTACAGTTAGTAATGATCTAGCTAATAAACGTGTGAAGACGATTTCTTCCTTATAGGATCTGAACTGGCGAGCGTTACAGATTCATGGCTGAGACGAAACTGAATCAAACTCCTTGCTTCCAAAAGGAAAAAAATGGCTCTTGAAGAAGATTATGGTTATTTTTCCGTTAAAAATATTCCGTTATTTTTCCTTGATGAAAAGTTAAATGAGTCTAGGAATCTTCTGGCAACACTTTAGCAACGATTTCTCATTCAACTTGACAACACTGGAGCTCGAAGTCTCTCTTTTGATGCAGCATTCAACAATGCCAGTGTAGCTGTATATTTCTCACCCCTATTTACATACGAGGCTAGAAAGCACTTTTTAATCCTTAGCCATGGCTTTATTTCCCAACAAATTTATTCTTCATGAATAACCATGTGGGCTCGCGTCTCGATGACGTACAGGGGGAGTTCAGGGTCACTTGTGCTGTTTCAGCTGATACTTACCAATGAGAATTTGTCCGTTTAAAGTCCCAATCCAAAGGTTTACTTCAAATTGATATTGGGACGTATCTTCTTTTACTAAATAGGGATTGATGAGCTGCCAACTGTGTAAGCTATGCATTTTTACATATCCATGTTTTGTACAAGTTGACTTGTCACTCCAAAAGATTTGGTCGAAAAAATCATGAGTGGCTCTTATTCTCCGTAACATGTCCATACAAAACGGAAGTCTTAATGGATAGTCCCGTGGAAGTAGATTTTGAACTCGTTGGTAGTGATAAGGGTGTAGCTGTTCCCGTTTCAACATTCTGTGAACTGTCCTCGTAGAGATGCCTGTTCTTGGCGATATGTCTCGCGCTGACATTGTTGGATCAGCGGCAATCTCCTCCAACACGGTTTCTTCATCATGTAACGATGATCTCCAAGAGTTAGAACCATCGACAGTAGTGCCGGCCTTCCGTGTATGCATTACCACCACAATCACCATAAATAACATGAATTTGAGTATACTCCATTGGACTGTACTGAGACATTTCCCTTCACAAGATTGGGCTATTCACCAGATGGAAGATCTAAGTCACTACACAAACCACTGCGTGCGGTGAGGCTATTAAGGAATCTCGACTCTAGCTAGGCAAATGTGATTTCTCCATATTTATTATTTAAGTGGAAATTGTATTTGAAGAAATAGCAGTCTTAGCTAACCTTATTAGGAGTATCCTTTGAATTGATAGCAGGCAATACGGTGTATTGAAGCATTTTCAATCTCAATGCATTGCTTGGCAAGTTATTCACGACTTGTTTCACTACGTTACCTCAATATTATTGACACCACACGTAGACAAACTTAAGAGAAAAAAATCAATTTTTTTCGAGTTATAATAATTTTTTTAAAAAACAATTAAAACTGTAGCACGAAAATGGCAATTCATATTTCATGGCACATGTATCCAAGATGAAAAAAGAATGAGAAAAACCCTTCATGTGTTATCACGAGACTTAAAACAGTAAGTGAAGGTGCCCATTTCCTCTAAATTTGAAAGACGTCACAAAAACTAAAAGCCTTGCAACTTTTGCGAGACACAATTTTCGAATTTTTTCAATCGCTGTGATGTCCTCTAACTGCAGGTTAAAGGTTATCCACTTTTTACGCCACAGCCTGTATACAGGGTGCAAACGTTACGATAGTCATTATTTGAACGGGTGTTAGAAAGCGTTAAAAGAAGCAAAAAGTTTCATTTAACATGGGGGTCAAAACGATAGTTTTTTAGAGAAAAGCGACATTAAAGTAAAATAAAATCTGACATCGCCGCAATGCCAGACGCAAATTACGACGGAACGCAGTGTAAATAACGATGGAGTTTGTCATTTTTGGCTCTTAGGTATTATTGCATTATTTGATAATGTACTCGTAAAATGCAAACAATTAAAAAAAACGGACTGTCTCAGCGCTTCACCTGGTGTGTGAAAGTTTATTGAACGTATTAAAAAAATCCACGTATAAATAGGGAGCACAATTTTGATACATACATTGTTTTTCTTTTTAAGACCCACACTGCACTTTTTTTGTATTTAAAGAAGGTGTCCAAATGTCTTTTTTTTATACTCCAACTACCACGAAGGCCTAAGGCTCAAACACCCATCGGGTACCGTGGTGCTATAGGGGGACACAGGGGAAAGGGGGAACGCCACACGGACTCTGGCGAGGGAACACGTGTGCATGCAACATGCACACATTCTGGCTCCGCCTACGAGATCCGCCGGGTGGTACCTCCACGTTCGACAGTCAGCGACCGTCTACCACCTACGGACAATCACAACATTCATAGCTAAGAGAAAAATTTCTCCTGGGACGGGACTCGAACCCGCACAGCGCACGGCGACTGATCAGGAGACCGAAGACTCTACTATTGCGGCCACCGCTGCTGGCTAGGTCTTCCTCCACTTTCCACACAAGCTTCATTACGACGAACCCAGTTTCTTCTTACTATAGGTCCTCGAAGTGGTCGATTCTTGCTGACTATTTTCGAAGATCAGGAGCATTTCGACCGATCCCGCGATTTGTATCATGTTCATTCAAATGCTTAATGACGCCTCTAAAAATATGTGGTGGTGCTCCATCCTGAATAAACCACAAATTCTGTCTCTGTTGTAATGGCATGTTGTCTAAGGTGTCTAAGGGCTGTTCCAAAAGTTCCAGTAGGTAATTGTCTAGAAAGCTAAGGTACCCTTCTCCTGACAACTTTGGGGGTAACTCGAAAGGGCCAATTACCTGATCGTCAAGAATACCCGCCCAAATATTTATTTCAAAACGTTGTTGGAAATTACCTTCACAAATGGTATGAGGATTTTCTTGGGCTTACGTGTGGGTGTTATGGAAATTTAATATACCGTCTCGCGTAAAAGTACACTCGTCCGTCGCTAGAATGTTTTTAAGAAAATCCGGATTTTCAATGTTTTTGTGAAAAAACCAGTAACAGAATGCCCGATTCTCTGCTCGACCAAAAGATAAAGTAATTTATCTATGCAAAACGACAACTAACCACTGTTACCGCTTGCAATAGATTGCCGGTTCGATAAGAGTGATGAAAGACCGACGCGCTATTGTGATGTGTGTTTTAAGTATTTAATTTAATGAAACTTACTTACTTACTGACTACAAATTTTGGCTTAACTTAATGCCATTTATTTGTTAATTACCCGATTTAAAAATGTTTTAGATTAGATTATAAAAATTAGTAAGATTGTGGTGATTGTGGTCGATATAAAGCATTTAAAGTTGTAAACTATAAAGCCATCTAGACAAAAATCTATTGACTTTTGGACCATGGGTCATATAAACTTTTTGACTTGTTTTGACCTCCCCTATCACTTATTTCAATAATGACTATCATAACGTTTACACCCTGTATAGTGCTGTTAGAAAGTGTACACACCTCCACACATGAATGGGCTTTTAATATGTCAACTTAGCAGGCTAAAGTCTGGCTTCATGTAATTATTGTATGAACACTATATCTCAATGTAAAAGTAATAGTTAAAACTAACAATATGGCGACAGGCGCAATCTTGCATAATTGGCTTAAAACGGAATAGGAATTGTGTGACACTTCATACAAAGCCATTTTTCACCCCGTCATATTTCTCTTTGAGAAAAACTACCTGAAGCCCATCAGCCTGCTCATTCTGTACCAGGCTTACTCAAGACCGTGCTTGGAAACTGTTCACACCCAAAAATGCTGCTGCACGACTACGTTCTCCATATTGACTGACATGACTCTTGAGTAAGAGCCGTTTTTTAATGAAGACAGAGAAGCTCAAGAACATAAATCATAAACTAAAATATGAACATTCTTTCACTTTTCAACGTAGTAACCATAAATATTTGAGCATTTCTCAAATCGCGGAATCAGCTGTTGGACCACGGCGTTAAATATAACTGTTTCTATCAACACGTCAGAATTGTCCAAGCACTCTCCATCAAGAAGTTTCTCAAGTTTTGGAAAAAGATGAATGTCTGATGATCCAGTGATTGTTCAGTTGCGTCTGTGTTCCTGCCTCAACTTGAGACTGAGCGTTGTCGTGAAGCAGATTGAAGCTGCCAGATAGCAGGCCCGCTGGTGGGTTTGAATTGCTCGCAGAGAATTCAACAAGCTGTCAGTTTAAAAACCGAATTACTGAGCGTATTTAACTTGACCAACGAAGCAGTATAATCAGGAAACCAACACCGACAGAAACGTGAATCGTAATGGCGGCATACTGAGAGAATGGCCAAGAATATCTGAGGTTGAACGGATGTCATGTGACGCGATGCACTGGTACGATTCGCAGTTGGGTCTTAAAAATTGCCCTCGTACTTTTACGTTCGCATTGCTATGGTTCCGTTCGTTTTCCCAACTACACTGTTTTTAGAGTACAAAATGAAGATGTCATCTCTTCAAATTCGTACAGAATCCTCCACCTTATAAACAAAACTCATACTCCCTAGGGTGACGTAAATTTCAAATTCAATCTTCTCTACCTTGTTCCACTGTGGTACAAACTTCTTACACTAAATTAATCAAGACATTCATATGCGGTTTTGCTCCTCCAAATGTGTTTCTAAATGCGGTTTTCCATGTAAACAGCGCCTCATCATTCCATTCCACGCATACCCATGCAAACAGAATTACTCATGCGGAATGAATTTTTGGGCGAAAGCAAACATTAAAGTCGCACAGTTCTATTTCCACACGTAGAAATATTCATGCGACGATGTGTCTGTATCCTTATTTTATGGTGATGAATTCATGGGAAAGCGCATTTGCTTCTCCTGCTTCCTAACACGGAGTCACATCTACATTATACATTAAATTAAAAACTTTAGAGTCGATTCCGCCATAAAAGCGGGTATAATGTCCATATTTGAGTTTTTATGGCTTCAGGCATGGAACTTTGCAAACACTTTGTCAATGACGAGCGAAACGACAGGAGTTTAAGCCAGTATTTGTGGGTCTTGTAGCCGAAGTTTGTCGAAAGAAAGTAAATTCTCTTTAATAGGCTTACTACATAAGCCACTGGAGATATTATCAATTAATATACTTAATGAGAAATTAATGATTGAACTTAAATGAGAAAAGGTATTGCTTGAATGATTTCGGATAGGAGAAGTACTTTTTTCTCTGCCCAAGTACAAACGATCATAATTCAGTATTTCTGAGATACCTACTGTCAAAATGTGTATCGCAAATAGCAGAATTTGAATTTTTCACTCATAGTTCATAGGGGCGACTCTCGAAGCAAATCTGTTCCAGTTCTCCCACAATTAAAGGTGGTATTTCTAGTTGTCAAACGGGGCACAAATTAATCGATACTAGCTTAAATTAAGTTATATTTTCGTCTTTCGACTAATTTAAATCTAAAAGTAAGTTTCTTGAGCGGACAAAAGTCAAATACATTATTGTAAGAGCCTTAAAATGAGTTAAAGACCGACAGTTTCTCATTATGAATCAATACGCCTTTGATGCGGCATTAACCATTATTGAGATAAGCTCAACAAAAGACCAAATGGACTCAAAAGCAAAGTAGTATTCTGACAACGAGAAAGTACCCCATCGCCTAGTGTAGTCGAAAACGAACGTACCTTTCCTTCAGGTAAAACTTACTACGTTACACTTTTTATTCAATTCCAAGTGTGAGGTGTGTCAGTCCTACGTACTTGTAATATATAGGAAAATTTTCAAATCGTCAGCACAAAGAAGTTTCTTATATTTGAGAGTATCTCACATGTTATTTAAAAATAATGTGAAAAGCAATGCAGCACCCCCGATGTGCAAGCATACTCATAAGAGTTGTAACCGCTACATGTAACAAACTGCCTTTTATTAGGTAGATATGAATAAAATAATAGCAAAGCCGAACGCCCAACTAGCAAAGTAGTGGTATAAGCTTTTGGTAAAAGAACCGTTCAGCCATAAAAGCTCTCTATTGTTATTGCCTGAACACCAAAATGCTGGCTTAATGTTGTGTGGAATGCAAAGTTGCTTTCTGCAACATATTTGCTCCAAAATGTGGTGTTTAAAATATTCTTGTAGTATAGTTATACAACACAAATTTTCAACTGTTGCATAAACGTTTATACAACTATTTTATACGGCATATTTGCAAGTTAGTCAAAAGGGTTGTGTTGTGGCATTCATGGTAACGTTTATAAAACAAACCCGAGCCTTGTTGTTTTGCTGTGCAATTTACTACCTTAGCCAACAAATTGCTCAAAAACGGAAGCACTTATACAACTGTTACATATGCTAAATATGTTGGTAAACAACTTCACCATAACCTAACTTTCTGCTGTCATATTTTTGTTAAAATGCCATAACCAATGTTTTAAGACAACGCATGCATATCGGTTCAAAAGGTTTTATCAACTGTTCAAACAGAAGATATAGATCTGGTACAAATTCTGGGTAAATCATTCGACTCTGTCGGTATTTCATTTCAGACATTTGTCAAATTGTTGTATAACACCTGCGGGCAACACCAAAGTATTCTAATAACCTAAAGACAACATGGACGATGCCATGATTGTACACAACCACCCGCCATATTGGGCAAACATTTATTCCTCTATTTAATATTAAATAATTATGTTTCAGTTCAAAATTACAGATATAAAGTTATAAACATTAGTGTCTAAATATAGGACTTGTGGAAGATTTAACGCAGATAAGTTCAGTTTTCCATCTTAAAAATCTAGACACACTTTTGATCATTGTCAAAATATGAATCAAATACGATGCCCGTAGAAACTGGGTAACTAATTTGCACGATAATCACAATAAAATTTGCTGCGCAAGTAATTCAATAGCCCTATACCAAAGTGTAGAAGTTTATCATATACCTGTGTATGAAATTCACAATTTCCGATATGTAATTAAACAAGATGACTGTAATGTGTTAGTTATATATTCTTCACTTCGTCTATACAATACACAGGAAATAGTTTGGTTTCAATAAAGTAGAATCACGTAAGAGAATAGTTGTATAGTTGACAAAAACTGAATCTTGCACTGACGCAAATGTCCTATAGCAGCTGCAAGAGGCTTACACTTTTGTTTCATAATTGTTACCTGTAGCCCTTATACAACCTCTTAAATGACTGAAGTGTCCTATTAGGTGTGCCCATTCCGCTTGTATAGCTGTTCTAAGAGGGTTTTGCTAATGTTCTTACAGTATTCAATGCTGTTTAAGGAATACTGTATAATCATTCTTGCAACTCTAATAGGAGTGATAATTGTTAGTTGGGCGATCTATGCCATAATTTTTAGGTTTATTTATACGAACTGCATGTTCCAACCTGTCAAAGGCTTTGGCAAAATTGATATATACAGAATGTACTTGGTCACGTTTATCAACACAATCTCATACAAATTGTGTAAATACCATCAGATTTGTTGTCGTTGTTATTTTTGCCACAAAGCAGGGTTAAATGAGATCACGTACGGAATTATATATTCGACAGTGAGGCTTAGCATAGTTACATAAAATATAACAAAATATGGTTACAATCTTTAACAAAGCAGAACGGTAACCTACATATATGAGAAGAAAAAGAGGATGATAACCAATCAGTTCCATTTCTGGACCTCCGAAACAATAATGTCTTATTGGTAGACTGGTACAGAAAGCCCATCGCATAAGGCAGGTTACAGAATTTCAGGCCTTACCATCAACTTAAGATAAAGCTAAATTTGGTGAAATAAATGAAGACTAGGATTACCGACATTTTCGAAAATACTTTTCATCTTTCACATTTACGAAAACTGTCAACACTATTTATCAATAATGGTTAACCCAGATACCTGATTAAAAAAATTTTGTTCAGCTCTCCTACTGCTACACCACTGTCTAACATTAATGATAACACACTTTTCAACATAAAAAAGCTCTCTTGTGAATTTTCGTTATAGTTAGCCGTTTTTGAGGTATTTCGATTTTTAAGGTTCGATGCATTTTTAATTATTTATGATAAAATAACGTTAAAAAGTCAGTATCTCGATAATTTTTAGAAGTAGGCTGTGCCTGCAAATATTTTTGAAATTGAAAGCAGAATAAGGTTAAACGTCAATTAGTTGACAGTTAGTTTTGTTGTCTGTTGAAACCTGAAACGTTTTATGCAATTGTGAATGCACGAAATTTAGTTTGTTTTACCTGTGTATTTTTGTGTAAGTTTTATAAAAATGCCATTTTTATTCTCCAATCAAGAGTTAGCGGATATTCATTTTGTGTATGGCTTTTTAAATGGAAACGAAGCAGAAGCAGCCAGAGAATAAGCACTAAGATTTCCAAACAGACGACATCCAACTCGCTCAGTATTTGTAAGAGTGCATCGCCAAATAGTTGAAAATGGCTTTGGAAATCTCCAAAGGGATCAAAACATAAATGTTCGTCAGCCCAGATTTACCCGTATGATTCTGCGTGAGTTTGATAGAGATCCGACCACAAGTGTTAGAAGAGTTTCTGGTGTCTTGGGAATTTCAGCAAGCCATGTTTACCGTATTCTTAGAAATGACCATAGATATCCTTACCATTTGCAACCTGTGCAAGGACTACAGCCAGGGGACGGAGAACGAAGAATCACATAGAACTGATAATAATAGGGAGTATTTAAGTAACGTTTTATGGACCGATGAGTCATGCTTCACTAGACGTGGAGTGGTAAATTTTCATAATCAACATATTTGAAAATCCGCATGCAGCATCAGCATGAATTTAGTGTGAACGTGTGGATTGGTATCTACCGTAATCGCCTATTTGGACCCTACCTTTTGCCTGCAAGGTTAAATGCTGCGACCTTCTTGGAATTTTTAAAGGCTGAACATTCAAATATGTGGGATGATGTTATGTTAGATTTAAGAAGATCCAGCTTGATGGTTGTCCAGCTCATTATTCGAGAATAGTTAGAAACTGGCTGGACGAAAATTATCCAGAAAGATGGACCGGCCGTGGAGGACCAGTCGCCTGGCCTCCACGATCCCCTGACCTAATTGGACAATTTTACTTCTTAATAGTCATATATTCTGAAACCTAATGCTTTTCAAGGACAGGAGTAGCAAGAAAATAGGAAAGTTGACAAAACGCTAAAATTCACATTTTTCCGAACCCTCAAACTTTGAACCCTTCTCTAGGCCGTCTGTCTGACCTGGGACCCTGAAATTTTACAAAGCCTCATGCCTCCATCGTTAATATATAGAAAAATTTCAACTCGATTTGAGGTGCGACCCGCCAAGCCAAGTCGTTGAATTTTAGTTATAGTTCTTATCGAAATGAGACAGCATAAATTGCTCTATTACCAGAATCGGTGACTACGAAAGTGAAAACGGCAAGCTCGCTGTTGCAACTGCATGCCGGTTAGATGCTGCCGATGCTGGTGCTACACTAGATACGGTCTATTCATGATTGAGCAAGCTAAAGGTGGACCATCCGTTGGTTCTTTAAAGTTGGTATTATTTTGATCAACAAATTGACAGATACATTGAGTCAAACTTCCGCTGTGAGCAATGGATCTTGAACAAAGGTGGAAAATATTGAAAAACTATTTTTAAAGTGAGTAAGAGCGTGTTCGACCCGTACGTTCAGCCGAAAACATTGCTGCTGTTGCCCAGAGTGTGCGTGAAAATGCAAGAATGTCCCACTCGCCAGAGAGCACAACCAGTGGGCAACAGTCGCCCTTCTGTGTGGATAATATTGTATAACGACCTGGAATTGTTTCCTTACACGATGCAACTTGTGCAAGAGTTGAAACAAAATGACCATCCGCTTCGATATCGTTTTTCTGTGTGGGCTCTAAATCATTTCGAAACGAACGTCAATTTCTGTCTCCAACATCTCCACATGTCGTCATAGATGAATCTCTGCATCCAAAAAGAGTAACTGTTTGGAGTGGCTTTTGGAGTTGTGGGATCATTGGTCCCTACTTATTTCAAGATGAAGATGGTAACAGCGTGACGTTAAACGGCATGGGTATCATGTAAAAAACCTATAAAACGTCGAAAGAAAAACCTATAAAGTATCATCCTGCAGACAAGGTAGTTTTTAGGACGCAAACAGACATTCCACGTTTGCTCAATAGGATCGTTGACAACGTCCATCTACGCAGTAATCACTCAACTAAACTACACGCATTATTGGTTACATATGTTTTGTGAGGCCAAACGGTCCTTGTCTGTAGTTTTTATCTCTGAGAAGAAAGTTGGTTGAATAGCAAGATCGCATCTGAATGATCATGTGTATTGGTCGGCATGTGTATAAAATCAGTGATATTTTCTGTGTGAGAAAATCATTACTGAAGATGCCAAATATGACGGGTTATTTATTATATGAAGAGAGGTTATGTTATAAATTACGAAAAACTGAGAATTACGGGAAATCATCACCGCGCCCGCGTTGTGTGTAATTACTGTTGGAAGTATATGGCTTGCAATTCGACAGTGTACAGTGAATATAATGATTTATCTCTCTCATTTTTGAAATTCAGCAAACTTGTATATGCAATTTCCAGATGGATAAGAAAAAGTGGATGCGCAACTAATTTCTAGCTTTGAATCTCAATTAAGAGTGTTTGAGACAAGAACCCAATGTAATTATCATCAGCACATACAACTTACAGCTTAGACCTCCATTAAGGCCATCTTAGAAGCAGATTTTACATCACATCAGAGCCAAAAATTGATAACAAGCCCAGTGACGTTTAGACAACACGTACAACTAAGTGTTAAGTCAACGCCTTGGCGAAAAACCTACATAATGTCAAAAAAAAATCGGCATAATGTCACTTTTCAAGATATATGATACCCGTGCGGGGAACGCTATAGAGACATGTTGATGAGTTTTTTGTGGCCACTATTAGGCAACATGCATTTGCACAACCTCTGGTTCCAGCAGGATAGCGCAACATGCCACACCTGCCGTGAAACGAAATCGATCTTTTACACATAAGTTCGGTCATCGCATTATCAGCCGTTTTGGAGACATTCGCTGTGATTTGACGCCCATGGGTCACTTCCTATGGGGTACTGTTAAGTACCGCTGTTACAATAAAGATCCTCAAACAATTGATGTTCTTAAGGAAAATATCCGTCGGGCTATTGATGAAATAGATCCACAAACTATCGAAAATGTGCTTCAAAATTGGGTTAAGAGGATGGAATATTGCGGGGCCAGCCGCGGCAGACATTTAACTGAAATTGTTTTCCATAAATAATCGGAAGGTGTATTCTTTTGAATAAAGTATCAAGTATTACATATTATTGAAGAGTGTAGTTTTAGCACCAATTTAAAGAATAAACCAACGGATGGACCACCATTTTATACAGCTTTCGTTCGTGCGACCAAAGTCGTTCAGCTACAGATACGAGGGATGTCTTTTAAGTTTTGCATATGGAAATAAAACAACACGGTAGGTAGTTTCAAATGACTTTATTGTTTTTCGAAGTCTTCTCCACGAAGACTAATACACATCCGCATGCGCTCGAACCAATTTTCGAAGCACTTATTCCACTCGTGCTGGCAGATCCAAAACGGCATTTTTGAATGCGTCAACTGCTTCTTCTGGTGACTGGAACCTTTCATCACGCAGTCTGTTTGTAATTTTCGGGAAAGTAAAGAAATCGTTAGGACTTAGATCGGGACTATATGGAGGATGGCCCAGTAATTATACGTTTTCTTCCGTTAAATACTGCCTTGTTTTTTGCATTGTCTTGGTGGAGGATGATTCTTCTTCCGGGGTTGATTTTTCGAAGCTCGGTGATGACTTTTAGCACACAAATGGTAGTATACCAATCCGCAGTAACAGTTCTGTGCTCATTAAGAGGAATTGTTGCAATATGACCCGCTTTTGACACAAATGTCGCGACCATCTTTTTCAAAACACTTCGAGGTCGGATGACTTTTGTTGGCTTTTCTTTACCTTGGAACACCTAAACAGCCGACTGTTGTTTATTTTCTGGTTCATAACAGTAAATCCACGATTCATCACCACTAACAATGCTGTACACATCTTTTGAGTTTCCAGAATTGAAACGATCAAGCGTTTTTTGACACCAATTAACCCTGGCTGCTTTCTGCTCTTCAGTCAACAGGTGGGGTATCCAACGATAAACTAATTTTCTTACTCCTAATTCTTCATGTAAAATTTTTTGAATTGAGGTCTTTGAGAACTTCAAGGACGCCTCAATCTTGCAACATGTCACATGTCTATCTTCAATGATGAGTTTGCGCACAGCATCGACGTTTTCCTGGGTGACTGCCGTTTTTGGTGCACCCACGCTGGGATCGTCGCTAAGACTCACCCGTCCACGTTTGAATTCTCCATACCAACGGAAAATTGTCGACTGATGTGGCGCTTCGTTGCCGAAAACCTAAAACAACTTAGCAAGGCATTCTTGTTGCGATAATTATCTCTGAAAGTAATAAATTATGGCGCGAAAATATTCACCGTTAGTTCCATTTATCTAATGACTTGGTGACACTTGAAAATTCACTGTAGTGAGAACACTGCACGTATTGTTGTGAAACTTTGAATTTAAATTTATTAAAGAGTGAGGTTAAGATTCAGTACTCACGTTCCGTCCGCTCGGCCTACTATGTTTCTATATGCAAAACTTAAAAGACATTCCTCGTAGCTGTTTCGTGTTATCTGGCAACACTTCAGCATGGTGCATTCTTGGTCTCGGTGTACAATGAACAAAGCTGATCAAATCCACTCTACTTACAGTATAAGGTCCTTCGAAATAAGACATCACAAAGTGCCATGTATTACCAGAATCACACTACGATAATGAAAACAGCAAACTGCTGTTGGAACTGCATGACAGTACGCTCTGTCAGCAGGGCTGCAACTGTTACCAAATAGCATGAAACACCTGGAAGCTATATTAAAAGTTTATAGTTCTTGGTTAGGAATCTTAGCTAATGAGCGTTGGTTGAGACAGTTAGCTAGTATAGTAACTCGGCGAGTGAGCTCGCATGAAGGCTACCACCGACGCTATTATGCTCCAGCTCTTGTCCCTCTGAATTCCGCTTCCGATTGTAAAGGGTACCATTGAGCTCTAATATGAGCTTGCGTCGGGTGCCGAGAGTGTCATTCTGGCAGTAATTGAAAATAAATTTGCTGGTAGCCGCGAGTCCGCATCGATCGACATGCTCATGTATATTCACTAATTCGAAATCGATACTCCGACTAAATACGATTAGCGGAAGTGATCATTTATGCTGCAAGTCTGGCCAGTATCATCACCCTGGAGAAATATTAATATGGCATGGCTCGCTACCAACGGCATTGCCACCCTGGCAAACGACCTTCCAGGCGTGAGCGATAAATTATTTTATAACTAATTGCATTTGGGTGTTATGCGCACCTTACAGTTATGTACAGAGTTTGATTGAATACTTACAAAAGTCATTTCAAAAGTAATATGGATCGCTTCGAAAATTGTGAAATGTGACCTGGCGTAAATGGGATCACACTGACACACAGGACGAAAACTACGTAATGACAATAGGAATTGGGGAATATTTAAAATAGGGAGGGGGGCAGTCACTGTATTGAATTTTATAGCTACTAAAATAACAAAATATAGGGCTGCATTCGGGGAATGGGCAATGAAGCCAGGTTCTAAACGTTGACTAATATTGCGCTTAGAATGACTACGATCTCGGCAGTGAGCTGGTCAGCTTCGGTGTCACTACTTTTAGTACTGCTTCCACTGGTTTCATATAAATCAGATTCGGATGTTTCTGTTATTGCGGGACTTTCAAGATTTGCCCGTCCACTTTCCACTTGCAAACGTTTTTTGGGCCGCTCTGAAATCTATTTAGTAAGTGCAGGAATTCTTATTGGCGATACAGCAACATCCATTACTTTCCGTTTTTGCGAGATTTGAACTGACTTGCTTCTAAAATGTACCTGTTTGGTTTGGCATGCCTGTGACTGAACTTCTACTGTTAAAGGTTCAGGCAGTTCATCATGCTTCTCCTTAATAACTTCCACGCCTTCAGCCTCGGACTTTTCGGTTGAGGGTTTCGCCCGGCGTGCCGCCGCTGGCTGCAAATATTTGGCGATGTCTTTCTGCCTTGGCCTTTTTTTGCTGAACACTCGTTTCGTAGAGTTTAATTGACTACCCAGTTGACAAATTTATAAGGTGCAATATTAGGATTCATCCGGGCTCGAACGGTACTCATCTTGTATTGTAGATAGTTTTCCATATCTTTTTCCCAGGTTAAAATGATCTTCGCAGCAGTACATGGTCGACGTGGAAGAAACTGATTTTACATCCCGTCGAGCTGCGTCAAACTTTTTACGTTGTATGGAACAATCACAAAAATTTTTTGTGGTGTTGTACTTGACGTTGTATTTGTACATTTTGTCACAAAACACCACTTCCTATTCGACATTTAGCACCGTCAAAGTGCAGAGAATTTAACAATAATCTATCGTACTAGCTCTAACTACTCCAAACCGATTACTGGGGTGTTGTTGTGAGAATGGTAAATGCAGGGGGCCAGCTAGCGAGGTGTGTCTGGCTACTGACGTCACGCGGTCTAGTGTCGGGCACAGGTACGTTTTCCCGCCTCGTGCCGATCCTTGATTTTGAAATGCTTGCGACGTAAATAACATTTTGTGTTCAATTTCTTTTTATCGTTTTTTATAACAAAATCTCTCGATTTGAGTGAAAATCAAAGAATGGCGAACCTTCCTATTGACATTGACAGCATGAGAACTATAGTCGAAAACGCTTGATCGTAGATATACTCACTGGTCAACAATTTTTTTGCCTGGTTTCAAGTAGCCAAATCTCATTAATTTTGATACAGAAGTTGAGTCATTTATTTTAACAGTGAGTAGATCTGATCAAAAGAAATGTTTTTTTCCTGTACCATTTTTCTGGTAAAATTAAAGTAACAAAGTTATAGCCCTTTGGAAGTTTGAGTACCGCCCTGTCTCAATAATAATATCATGTGCTCGTGTTTGGCAACAACGTATATAATTCGCATCGGAAACAAAAAAGCGAAAGAATTTGGAACGATGTTTTTACAATTATTTCATTCAGTTGTATACATTGTATACATACAGTCACTGTCAGTCGGTAACGCGTGTGAATAGTGTCGTCTGTTGCGTGGCTCAAACGAAATAAAAAATGGCACATGTTTATGCGGATCGGTTTCCCAATCGAGTGCAACCAACCCCTCGTGCCTTTGTTAATGTGGTACAACGGACTCGTGAATCAGGTGACTTAAGACCTCACAGGAGACCTCACGATCAAATACAGGTCCGCACTGAAATACTTGTCGGGAGGATACTTTATAAAACAACGTAAACATTTTTTTTAATTTTTTTTTATTTTTACACACATATTTTGGTTTATCTTCTTTCTACAATCATTATCTGAAAATTAATGACTCAACTTCAAAGTCACCGTGTATATGAATGAAAACATTGGTTTCATGATAGATTGAGATTGAGATTGAAAAAGATAAAAAGATGCATGTGTAGTTTTTGATGAAATTCATCCGAAGGGAAAAATAATTTCCAATAAAGTACACTGACTTTTTTATTTTTTAGCCGAATCCATTGATTACTTTGGCAGGCGCTAGCTATACCCATAGGCGTTGTTGTGTAGATATGAGTTCTTGATTGTAGTGACGGTTCGACTTGTTGTACAGGGTAAATTATGGTTTTACTCCAACTTTTGTTTCACGCTGAGGTGTGACTCCATCCAACTAACAATTATCACTCGTATTAGAGTTGCACGAATGATTATACAGTATTCCTTAAACAGCATTGTATACTGTAAGAACATTGGCAAAGCCCTCTTAGAACAGCTATACAAGCGGAATGGGCACACCTAATAGGACACTTCAGTCATTTACGAGGTTGTATAAGGGCGCCAGGTAACATTTATAAAACAAAGGTGTAAGCCTCTTGCAGCCGCTATAGGACATTTGCGTCAGTGCAAGATTCAGTTTTTGTCAACTATACAACTATTCTGTTACGTGATTGTACTTTATTGCAACCTAACTATTTCTTATGTATTGCATAGACGAAGTGAAGAATATGTAAATAACACATTACTGTCATCTTGTTTACTTACATATCTGCCATTGTGAATTTCATACACAGGTATATGATAAACTTCTACCCGTGATATAGGGCTATTCAACTACTTGCGCAGCTAATTTTATTGTGATTATCGTGCAAATTAGTTACCCAGTTTCTACGGGCCACGTATTTGATTCATACTTTGACAACGATCGAAAGTATGTCTAGATTTTGAGATGGAAAACTGAACTTATCTGCGTTAAATCTTCCACAAATCCTATATTTAGACACACTTACACTAATGTTTATCACTTTATATCTGTAATTTCGAACTGAAACATAATTATTTAATATTAGATAGAGGAATAAATGTTTGCCCAATATGGCGGGTGGTTGTGTACAATCATGGCATCGTCCATGTTGTCTTTAGGTTATTAGAATATTTTGGTCTTGCCTGCAGGTGTTATGCAACAATTTGACAAATGTCTGAAATGAAATACCAACAGAGTCGAATGATTTACCCAGAATTTGTACCTATATCTTCTGTTTGAACAGTTGATAAAACCTTTTGAACCAAGTACTGTAGAGCAGCTGAGGAATACTATGAAGGAAGCGATTGGAAATATTTCTCTCGAAACCTACCAAAATGTGATGAAAAATGTAATCAAGAGGGCTCAGATTAACGCCCCTTCTAGAGGCGGACATTTGTCTGGTGTTATTCTTTATACATAATTTCTAAGTTTCAATAAAATATTAGGTTGAAGAAAATGGACGCATTTTATTTCATTTCACAAATATCCAAAATACAGACAGTTACATATCGGCCACCCTGTACTTTGTTACAAGCCTTGGACAATTCACGCGCACGTTCACCAATCACAAAACAAAGAGTATTACATAAACGTTGCATGTTGCTTTCTGTCATCATTCTTGCATATGGTTTCTAGAGAAATATTCTCTGCAGTATTTTGTCATTTCCTGCATAAACACCAATGTGAGGCTGAACTGTTGACAATAGAAATTAGGAAAGGGAAGAGGAGGGGGTGGGGGAGTTGGTGGGGAGCGAAAAAGGAGTTCGGTTTTACTAATGAACTTTTTTATTGAATTTATTAAGCCTTATTAAACCTTAATCTTCCTGGTTCAACTGTTACCTGCGTGTAATATATCTTTTGGATCTCTTCCAGTTGAATAATGTTGCAAGTGAGATATCCATGAAGGTTTTGTTTGTAAACATAACCTCTTTTTGTTAACAAATGAACCCGGATGCGCAATTATCCTTTGCTCAGTTTTACTGCCAATTTCTTGCAAAATTTGAAACATGCTCTAAATGCTAATTGGATATAAAAGTGTGCAGTAGTGATACTGCGCTTTCTTTTAATTTCTTGTGGCATACGGGCTTAATGTGAGGTAGGCGGTCGGAAACATTGATCAGGAAAACGAATCCCTGACGTGATCATGTCGATCAATATTGAGATAGCTATTGAAGAATAACATGTTAGTCGCAAACATTATCCACCGTAAGTATCTTCCTGGGTAGTACGGTTGCTCTCTTGTAACTATTTATTGAGAATATGGTGACGTCTATTAAAAGAGGGTTACCTCAGCTTCACTAACCATAGGCAGCTCAGTTTCCAATAGTCTATATTTTTTGCAGGATGATGAAGTAAAACAAAAACATAAAATCAGTGCCATACAAAATATAGCACACTACTTATTTTCTAACGTTAAGGCTGTAAGAGCAGCAAAGGCCAGGACCCATTTTTTTCAATCTATTCATATGATTCTCATCTCTGATAAGTATGAATAATATCACGTCATCCAACTTCAGAAATCTATTTATCCAAACGAAGGCCTGTTCGAAGTATCAAATAATAGAATCAGTAAATCCTTCAGAATCCCCTTTATAGTATTCCCTAGGAAGAGAAGGTCAGCGAGAGACCCTCGTTTGCATAATGATTTGTGGTAGGATCAAGGATATCCGCATTATCTCTTATCCTTTACATATAATTTATGAACTTGTACCTTCATCTTTTTGGATACACCTTGAAGGAGTGCACTGCTCTCAAGGTGACCCGGGAGACTCTTGTTCGTTTTTTTCACCGTTGGTAGTATTTTCGCGGAAAACCAGATCGTGGTTGGTGTTCTCTATTTTCTCTAGCACACCTAAGAATAATGATGCTTTAGATCAGAGTTCCCCAAACTTTTTTGTGTCGTAGACCCCTTGCCACGTTTTTCCGTGTTGGGTAGACCCCCTACTCACCTGATATTGATTTCCTGTGAATTTCTAACTGTAGTGAAGTTTAGTGTCAAAAAATTAAAGTAAAAACACATGTTGATATATACATTTATTAATTGAATTTAAATTAAAACTACTCAAAATAAAATTTTGTATCTGTTATGTAAAATATACGTACCATTAAATAAACAGGTGTCTGACCAATAAGTGCCCGCATTGAAAAAAAATAAGAGGGATACAATAAAAAAAAGTGAAAAATAATAAAAAAAAAGTTATTTACTTAAAATAGTACAATAAGCGAGTTCGTTTATTAATTATAACATAAACGTATCTTCTACAATAATCTAACTGTTACTTTGATTAAATTCAGCTTCTTATACGTTTAAGTTATCTAAAAATAGGCAAAAAATTAACGAATTTTATTGTGTACCTATCCTTGAATTTTCAGAATAATTTAAAAGAAAATATTTTCTATAAAGGGGGTTCTTTAAAAAAAACAATGCGGGCATATATTCCCAATGCGGGCATTTATTGGACAGACACCAGTAAACATAAAATAAACTATAAATAAAATAACATAAGCAATAAGTCAGTATTTTTAGTGAGAAGGGTGAACCTGATGCTTTAATAATAAATTATCAACATTTGGCGTCAATTTTGTAAAGGTTATTCCTAAATCTCGTCGGCTAATGATGTCCAGTCTGTTTCTTTTTTTCGTTATGAGGTTGGTAACAGCACTGTACTCCCTTTCCACCAGGTATGACGATGGAAAGGAAATTAAAAATTCCCTCGCTATATTCCATAATACGGGATAAGTAACGGGTATGCTGTTTTGCAGCCAGAATTGCTGATATCCGTTTTTAAACTGAACCTTAAGTTCTTCGTTTATACTTAGTTCAGTGAGTTCCTCTTGTATTATGACATTCGTTTCTTCGATGTCACCATATGGACTAATTATCCACGGTAGTATTACCATAGTCAGAATATTCTCAAACCTAGATTCAAAATCTGAATAGAGGGCATTTAAATGTTGAACGTAAGTTGAAACGTCGTTTTCCTGGCAGCTTGTCTGTGACAAATTGGGGAACTGAGAAAATTCGCCCCGTCCAATATTTTGCTTCATTAGTTTAACTCTGGCAAGAAACGCTGGTGAGATGGACTTTGTTTTAATCAAATTTAAACTGTCGCCTTGTAATTGCAAATTAACCATATTAAATTTTGTTAACAAATCTGTTAAATAGGCGATGTCTGTTTTCCTTTTCATTAAATTTTCTTTTAAAATTTAATCTTTAGTATCTGGAAATTCTAAAATAGTCTCAAAAAGTGCAAAAAATCTTGTCAAACATAAGCCTTTCGACAGCCAGCGTACTTCAGTGTGAAGGAGTAATTGATGAAAGTGTACGTCATTTTCTTCACACAACTGCGCAAATAACCGCGTATTCAACGAGTTGCTTCGGATTCGGTTTACTGCATCAATGACTAAATTAAGTGATTCATGCAATCTAACACTCAAATTTTTAGCAACTAAATGTTATCGATGGATGACGCAATGTATTGTTAACGCCCCTGACACATTTTGTTTTAAATAGCTTATAAATCCACGATAACGTCCAACCATGGCAGGTGCTCCATCTGTAGCTACTGACATTATATTTGATAAAGGAATTGCTTTTTCAATGAAGTAATCCTTCAATACATGAAATATTCATTCACCTTTAGTGTCGGTTATCAAAGTTCTTGCGAAGAGCAGTTCTTCATAGATTTCTTGATTCATAATAAAACGAACATATGCCAATAATAATGCTGCATTATCAGGTAAAGTTGACTCGTCCAGTTGCATAGAGAAATGGGTCGTTTGCAAATAATTAGAAGCTTTCAATATCAGAACTCATTTCATCAATACGTCTTTCAACAGTATTGTTGCTTAAGGGAATTCTTTTAATGATATCAGATGCAGGTTTGTGTAAAACAGTTTTTAAAACCTCTTCAACGGCTGGCAAAATTAACTTCTCTCCGATAGTATGCGGTTTTCCGGATTTTGCTATAAGTAGCGAGATATTGTAAGACGCCCGCAAACCATCATCATTTCTTTGTGACGTCGAAGCGAACATTCTGTCCAGTGTAGGTCTCTTCTGAAATTTATCTTTGAGTGTTTGAAAGTATTTCAAATCTTTCTCTGTTTTATCAGGGTGGCATTTTGCAGTTTAGATGGTTTCATAGCCTCATTGCCCAAAACTTTGTTGCATAAGAGGCACATAGCAATTGTTTGTCCGGCAATGATGGAATGAAGCCAAATTTCAAATAATCAACACTGTACTGTCTACATTTCTTTTTAGATTCGGACATGGCATCAGTCATATGTGGGCAAAATTAAATTATTTGAATAAGACAGAAAATCCAGCAGCGGTATATTAAAAATATTTTTTGATTTTTCCGAAAACATTCCATAATTCGAACATCTTCTTGCAACAATTAGCTCGAATTACGGAGATTGCACTGTAATTATAATATTATATAATATATAATATAATTACCGATTGCTAAAACTTTCAAAAAGAAACTATTGAGGAGTACTCGTGTAATTTTGCATGATTGAATATTTAACTACTAATAACTAAAGTCATGATTGGTGTAATTTATCTATCTTTGCTAACTACGAGTACAAAACTAAAATTTGATAAAAAATAATGTACTTACTTTTCTCCAGCACTCTCAAACAAAATAACACTGACTCACTGTAATTTGTGTGATATACTATCTGTTTATATTTTTTAAAATATTTTCTTAGCACTTTCCTTTTCAAGATTCAGGAAACGAATAAACGTATTTGTCTCACATTCGTATTTATAGAGTGACGAATTGAACAAGTCAGTGCAAGGTAGCGAAGCTCTGAGACTGCGACTCTCAGGTTTTTACAAGTTCAAAATGTATTGCGACCACAAAGCGAATACCAACATCCTACAACTTACACAATTTTATAAACATATATAATACATTTTTTACTTCATAGGTACTTTTATAAATAATGTATATGTTTTGATATTATAGATAGTATGATGTAAGTAAATAGATACTATCAGTGTATGGGGATGAAAACGAAACAGAAGTCGCTCACATTTTTTTTTGACGTTCCTAATTATTTTCTGAAAAACTTTTGTAGGGCTTAAAAATCTGGAGTTTGGGAGTTGTAGGGAAGGGTAGGGGAGGGGGTATCTATCAATTATTTGACTTCTTAGGCCACTGGCTTCAGAGGGCTGACTTGTGCCAAACATAATCCTTTATAAACCGAACCTACTTGATTTCTGCTTTTTGGATATAATGCTTGATTATTAACTACAGAAGTTACAAGAATGTACCCTAGTATGCCCACATTTCTTGAAAATCAAATAAGTCATGCGAGAACTACGGATGTATATTGACAGAGCAATACATGGCGGTATTGTGGAGCTTTAAGAAGAAGCAATTTTCTTTAAAAGGAAAATGGAGCCTTTTTTATTGCTTCTATGAGAGGTACTGGGATTTAGTTAACAAAATGTAATGATGAGAATGGTATGTAACTGGATGGCAGAGAAAAACGCTAACGAGGCTGCAAATGAGTAAACATGCCAACGTGACCCAGCGTGAGCTGCAAACGGGATGGCCTACTGGAGTCTATACCTGCAAGAGCAGCTGTTTAGTATGAGACTGAGCCATAGATCTTTGTACAGGGGCTGTGAATAAGAAGATAAAGCCATTGGCAGCTTGCTTTTACTATTTTCCTTATTTTTACGAGAATCTATTAGACATATAGTTTATTGATCCTGTGATCATTTAAAAAATGATGTAGGATAAGTCATATCTGATACACACATAAGCATAGAAAAACGTACCCTTGCTATGTTTGTCCTATAGAAAAAAGACATGTACAGTGTTACTAAAGCATTTTAGTGGATACACTATAAAGAGGATGTTGCATTTCAAAGTGTAAAAAAAGTAGTTACTTTCTGCTACCAGATTAGTAAGAACATTAAAAAAACTTTGAATGAATGATTAAATATATAAATAAGTGAAATACAGGTATATAAATAGACAAGCATGAATGTACATGAAATCGAAATGCCTAAAACCACATTTAAGATACACAATAAACCATGGTACACAAAACATCACAAAACATAAAATTGTACACAATTTGACGATAGAAAATAGTCTTATCAACAAGATGTACCTTCAGATGGGCATTGAGTAGGTTAATGTTGGTAGTTCTCATGAACTCTGTGGGCAAGTTATCATAAATCTTGGTGCATGTATACAGAAGAGATTTTCTATAAAAGGTTATGTGTAGAAACAGACAAATCATAGCCACTTCTTGTGTTGTAATAGATGCTGATTGTATTGTTCTGCGTAACTTTATTTCTATGACAAAATGTAAAGATCCCGCATTTCTATATGTATAGGCTTATTACAGTGAGCAGATTATATCGGATAGAGACTTCCTTACAAGAGGCTCCTTAGGCTAATATTAAAAATCAACCTAATTACTCTCTTCTACAGTACAACACCCTCTTTACCATACTTGCCTGCCCCCACACAGTTATGTTATGTATGTTGAAACAGTTTGTTTCATTTTGTTCACTGCAAAGTATGATTTGTTAATTTTCTCGCAGACTTGACTTATATGCTCCCGCCATGTTAGTTTCCCGTCCACATGCTTACCAAGACAGATAGTCACATCTGAACAGCTATCTCCTTGCAATCCTACGGAGGCATTTGCGATCTTTGGAAAATATAAAGAACGTTCAGCAGTGTCGTATCGCCACCTTTTTCACTAGTAGCTGATGATCCAGAACTGAGGAACCATTGGGAGAGCATACGTGGGACCCAATAGGGCCTATATGCTATAAACTTGGCAGTACAGACACTGCGTTAACGGTCAGAAAGAAACTCCTTTATCGAGCAGAATTTCACAATTCGTGAAAAGTTTCTAGGCTGTCTTGAATTGTATTCTTAAAGTACTTTAACTGTCAGCAGTGAAATTTGTTTTCCCATAAGACAGGACAGTTATGTAGTATTTTTTAATGCCAATTCATATCAATAATCTGATAAATGCCAGAAAATTGATTGCCCGTTTAACAGAAGGTACAGTAGAAGACAAAAGCATTGATCTATTCAAATGACAATCTATTGTCTTAACACTGGGGTCTTGGCCTATAGACAATGCTAGATCGTTGTTAAATGAGTACGTTGGCTGGACCCATATTGTGCCGCGTTTTTTGGATTCACTATTGTTAACACGACTGAAATAATAAAATAATAATAATCCCAAAACAAGCCCCCCGCAAGTGTGTGTGTGGCAATATCTGTACCATAATAAAAAAATGTTGTTTTCAAACGCCTACATTAAAAATACAGGTCGAGAGTACGAAACCCGAACATCATGACTAAAAAAACATTTTTTTCAAAGCTTTATCCCAGCTTTGTGAGCTTCATTCTTTCCTGAGAATAATACCCTTCTGGGTTACTATGAGAATGCATTCTCCGGCTTCTGACGTGACAATGAAAAATTGACACCGACCTGGTGCATTGTCTTTCATACATATGCTTGGACGAATACGGCATAATATATGCATATGTGGAGCTGCATATATGAAACAGGGCATGCAGAAAAGTTCGCTGGAGTTATTCAATGTTGTCATGCAAAACATGCAGCTTTCATTAGAAACACTACTTCTCAAAACTGTAATCTGTTGATACGAGTGAATAACCCTATTACTTGGCTGAAGTAGAGAGAGCAGAACAGATAACGGCTTCCGAACCAATCAAAGACCTGAAGACTATTACTACCTCGATTGCTATTAGTTTGGCGTAGTTTAGCGTTCCATTCCAGTACAACTGATGACGTTGACAGTTCTATGAAACGTCAAAAAAAACAACAAAATGTCAACTTGCTGCATAGATATAGTCAACGCCAAACAAAGTGGCGTGCACGTCATCACGATAAAAATTCCCCGACCTAATGCCTAGGTTTCTATCACAAACAATTGCTCTATTGCAGTTTCATATTAATGTGATATATAAATTGTAAAATGGTCATTACTCTCTTATTATGGTTAATAGTCATATAAACATTGTTATTAAAATATCACATAAGTTGCTTTCTGATAAATTTAGACGCATTATGCGAAATAAAATGTTTTGCAAACGCTCCAATCACTTATCGACATGTAAACGCACTAAACCGATTTCGCAGCGTTGACACATTGTCACCTTGAAATTTATTTAAACTGGGAACTGACATTTGTATTAATATTGACACTGAATCAATTTGTGGCATTTCAAATCTTTATAAATCCTTTGGCCCCGCATACTGTAAATCAACAACTGTTTGTTTCAAAACAAAATTATTCATTTTACGAGTAGATAAAGGCAATTTTGGTATATAAAGATGCCCAAACAGTTAAATAGTCGGTGTAAGGAACTCGTGGCCTCGTTAATGCACTACTTTGAGCAAGAAAGGGACAACAACGGGCCTTTGTTGCCTTTAAATGCTGTTCAAGAGGTAGGTTACTAATAATTATATGTAATGTATATTAATAATAGTGAAATTTTATTTCATTTTTTGTAGCGTGTTGCTGCTGCTTTAAAAATTAGTTTAAGGACAGTTAGTCGTATTTCCGAGGGTGTGAAAAGTGATGCAAATTTAGAATCGCCCAAGAAAAAGCGGAGTTATATTAAACGTGTAACCAACACAGCGACATTGGATACAAGTGCCATTCGAGAAGTGATCTATAATATGTATCACAAAAGTAAGATCTTATTATAATAACTTATCAGAAATTTGCATTAATTTGTTAACTAAATTATAATGTCATATTACACATGGTTTCAGAAGAACAAGTTACGATACAAACTTTATGGTCTCGATTAAGAGATAGGGCATTATTTGATGGTAGTGCCACGTCTTTAAGGCGGTTGCTTAGAGATCTTGGATTTAAGTGGCTTAAGGACAATCCGCGACGAGGGCTCATGGAACTACCAAGTATAGCTTTGAAAAGGGTGAAATTTCTAAGGCAATACAATCAAGCCAAGGTTGAGGCCTTATACCAGTTTGTCTTCCTCGATGAAACTTGGATATTTCAAAATGGGACCATAGGTCGCTCTTGGCAAAATGGAAACCAAAAAAGCGTGAAAGCTATTAAAATAGATGGTAAAAGGTATGTACTTTTACACAATTTCACTATAAAATTTAAAACTAATATATTTTAGATACATTATATTACATGCTGGAAATGAAAATGGGTTTATTGAGGGTAGTGAAGCGATATTTTCTTCGAAAACAAAATTGAGCGATTACCATGGAGAGATGAACCAGGACAATTTTTTGAAATGGTTTCAACATCAGTTATTAGAAAAATTGGAGAGTCCATCTATGATTATACTGGATAACGCCCCTTATCACAGCATGATATTGAACAAAGTGCCCAACAATGCATGGACAAAAACAAATATCCAAGACTGGTTGACAAATCAAAACATACCATTTTTAAACACAATGTTTAAAACAGAGCTATTGAGTATTGTTGCTCGGTACATAATGCTTCTTAATTATATATATTTTGGTCGACAGTTTATATTTCTTTTGTTTATTCCTATTCTTAAAATAACTGCTTTTTTAGAAACAAACCACCTAAAATATACGTGATAGATGAATTGGCGGAACAACATGGGCACAAAGTTCTTCGTCTGCCTCCTTACCATTGTATATTTAACCCTATTGAGTTAATTTGGTGCATAGCAAAAGGTTACTATAACAGACATATTGGTAGAGATGGTAACAGTGAAAAAGACTGTTTGGATATGTGGAACGAGGCTCTACAAACGGTTACCCCAGACATGTGGAAAAATAGTGTTTGACATACTGAGCAAGAAATTTTTAAATGGTATGAAAGAGAACGAATTTTTGATCGACCAGACATCGAACCTTTAATAATCAACTTTGAGAGTGATGAAGATTCAGATTCAGACAGCGCTGAAGAAAGAAACTCCGACTAACTTTATTGTACAGAAAAAGCTTACACCAGTAGCTTACCTAATTTTAGAATGCATTTTTCTGTATGAATTCTGTAAAATAAATACCATGCATAAAATTTGGAGGACCCCATTTGGATTTTTATTCAGTACCTTTAAGCCATCAATTAAATATGGTAGTTTCATAGTGTCATCTGATCAATAATTGTCATACTTAATGATTGTGCAAGTACAGATCTATAATTTTATTATACTATTATTTTTGTTCTCATTTGAGGTTAATATTGCTTATAAACCTAGATATGTAAATAATAAATTTTATTATTTTACAAAAAGTTTGGCAACAATGTAAATTTTTCAACACACCCACCTTGATGACGTGCACGCCACTTTGTTTGGCGTTGACTATAGTTCTGGTGTGCAAATAGTACATTCCGGGTTGACTCGGTATGAGCGCTGTGAGCTTCATCAAAAGTGTCCATCTATGGAGGAATGAATCAACCACACGACACGCTCAATAACCTTGCTGCAAGCGGTAAATCAATTCCCCATTATGCTTTGTTGGTTGCAGAATGCCCAGGTAGTTTGTACTCTGAGAGGAGGTGTGGTTGCGTCACAGAGTGGCAAGATCACATCAGGATGTTTGTGAGTATTGGTCTGCAAGAAAATTTTTACTGAATATGATGCCTATGAAATATATTTTTTACCTGTGCCACACGGGTTGTTCGTGTTGTCCATTCTAAAGAGAGGTTATCTTAAGGTTATACATTACAATTTTCCCAGTTGTTTTGCGTATTCATAAGCTTCTAGAATTATTAGGGGAAATCAGCACCCCACACGCGTTGTGTGTAATTAAGCAAATAAAAATAAATGTAATGCAATGTAATATATTCTTACGTTTCATAGGTATTGTATGTACCAACACAAATTATTAGCACACAAATCCTCACTATGCACCTATGCACTACCGTTTTTTTCCAGCTATAGTATACAACTTACAGCTTAGACCTCGCTCTGAAGCAGATGTTAAACATATCAGAGCCAAGTATTTTTAGCTGAAGCATATGACGTTTACGCAACGTGAGTACACATCAAGTGTACAACAGCTAGAGCTAAGCTGGAAAACCTACATAATATGACAAAAAACCTATATAATGTCAAAAAAGGACAAACATACCGTCACTTTTCAAGAGAGGTATCACCCCTGCCGATTTCATCTGACTGCCCTGGCCAAATAGAGGGAAAGTATTATAATCGCAAAAACCTTAGAAAATGGGATAGTTTTTTGATATTAGATATATATATATATAAAAAAAATCTAGCCAAATTCTTTGGTATGTCTGTCGGTTACTACGAAAAAAAACTTTGTCGGTTTTGAATTTCGGTCTTGTATGTAGTAGCGGAACAAGGGGGAAAAAACGAAACAAATAAATTGGATTAAACCTCATTTTTTGACGGCAATATGTTTATACGCTCCCAACCCCTGTAATTGTACTCACCTATCGGTACACATTTCACTCGTCATAGACTTCATCTTAAAACTAGGAGAAATATTTGCAGACGCGACACACGGTCGGTCGGAACGATGCTACCTTCATGCGCCGGATCCTGTATGCGTCTGGCTGTATCGACGGAGTTCTCGATCTGGTAGACTGGTATGGTTTAGTACCTTTGCCAGATAGACGATAGTTAGGGCAGTGAAGAAACTATAGTGTATTTACACCCAAGATAGAATGGATGCGTGATTGCCAAAAGCAAGGACGACGTACAGGGCCGCATTCAGGGCTACCTCCGAATGATGGACTACCACCAACGTGTTGTAAAACAAAGATGACAGTATTTAACAGAAATAGAAACTTAACAAATTACTCAAACACACTTAACAACGACAACAGCAACTTGAGTGCAACTCTGCCTGCTCTGCCCCTGCCCCGCGCATTATTCCGCCAGGCGACCGCTTGAAATTTAATGGCGAATTGACCAATAAGAGGCGTTGTCCCCACCTGTTACCGAGAGATCACGCGCTAACTGTTATTATTTAGATTCAGTTTAGAGTTACAGTTAAAGTGGATGGGGAGGGGGAGGGTACATTGAAGTATGGACTATTTGACTATTTGTTAGGGCTGTGTTGATCCATTTAATTTCCATGACAGCCTTGCGTGAGAAGTGCAGAGTCAACCTGCTTAATGCAATTTTTTATACATATGCGTACCTAACTTTTTCATCCAAGGTGAGTTAATTTGTCACACATTCTACCACTACAGTACGTTATTCCACCTTCTGTAAACAAAGTTAAAAAATCATGTAAATTTTATTCAGTCTGTTAAAGCTATGTGCCAAGTATATCGAGCCATTTCACATACAACTGCTTGTTTATCATAGTATCTGGCGATGGCTATGGAAGCAAACGGAATATCTAATGAATGACAGAATTACGTGGGAAGTATTAAATCAACCTACTTGACGACATATTATCCATAGTCATTGTAATTTTTTTGAGACCAGTGTGTAATCCAATAACTGAAAGTTGAAGAATAACTTCAAATAATTATCTCTTAGAAGCGTGCCGTCGTTCAAACGCGATGGTCGCTTTGTGCCAACGTCGTCCTTGCAACACATAGGTTGCTGAAAATACCATGCGTTCGTAACACCGTACAGTGGGCATCATACTTTTACATTCAAAGATTATCTTCTTGGAATAATCCTAGTATCAGATCATATAATGAGCAAAGGTGTGCTTCTAAACTGTAGTACCATACTTTAACTAATAACAAGCGTCCGAGCGTAGGTTTGCAGCCTTATTACCTAATGGTAAAACGACAGGGGTAACGGTCGCCTCAGTTGTTACTTTGTAACCAGCTATCGTTCACATGTTCACATATAGTAGCTGTGTGTGTTGCCTAGTCGTCAAGACACTCGAGCCATGTGCTGTGGCTCTGATGCGATCTAACGTCGGCTTCGGAAAAAATACAAGCGGAGGCCAATGGCATATGCTGTGACTTTTATCCTGGTCGTTCTGCTATTATTTTGTATGTGGCGTTCACAGAGAGTCCGCGCGGCGTGGGCTAGCGACTGTAGTATTTTTCTCGGTGCCCCACTACATTTTGACTTCTATTGAAGTGAATAGCACATGCTGTTGGTAATAATGAATCGGATAAACCTCATGTCCATATTCAGAAAGCAGAGACGGAAAACCTTTACTTGTAAACGTCATAGAAGAATATTTATTTATATTAAAGTGCATGTTTTTTCTTTACACCAGTAAACTATGACACTGAAGTCCGCCTCTAACTTAAATCTATCTTCTAAGCCGCACCCGCTACTAAGAATGCCCAAATCGTCAGCATAAAGCAAGTATTCGCGACGCAAGTCTGTCACTTTCACACACATTAATAAAAATCTAAAATATTAATGGACCAAGAACAGAACCCTGAGGCTGATGTAACCAAGACCGCCCCAGACTTATAAGCATAATGTACGGATGAGTTAACCTAAAATTCTAGATGTTAAACCGCATTTAGACATTTTCTGCAATGGAACACCGTGAGCCAAGCGGAAAACTTCCGAAAATTCGGTATAGACTACATTAACGTGGCCGCCGTTATCGAGGACAGGCGTGGTGTGTCGCTTGAAACATGCCAAAGTGTTACAAGCAGATCTACCCTTATGAAAAACCTGCTAATTCACCGATGTTGTCCAACCAGCGTGAGTAACAAAACATCAAGGAGGACATACTCAAAATATTTGGAAATATCACAAATTAACAATTTGTTGAAGAATCATTGCACTTACGTGCCGTCGAATTATGCGTGAAGTAACACTCAGGCATAAGACCGTAAGACGCGTGCTCTTGTAGCTCAATATCAACAAAGCTTCTGATCCGAACTTGATTCCTGCCATTGTACTGAAGAGGTGTGCAGCAGAGCTTGCTCCAGTTCTTTCGCGTCTCTTCCAGATATCTTATGAATCCGGCAACTAGAAATTTGCTCATGTCCAACCCATCTCAAGAAAAGAATCTAAGACCGACCCTGACAACTACAGGCCTATACCTCGGCTTTCTGTTATAGGTAAGGTGATGTAGAGGTGCAGAAATCGCAAGCTTCTGGACTACCTTGAACTTCACGGCTTGGTTAGCCTCAGGCAGTATGCTTTCCGGTACCAGAGATCCACAGGGGACCTCTCAGCTCATGTCACGCAATTGTGGAGTAAACTCATCCAGTCTTATGGTGAGGCTCATGTCATTTCTCTTGATATCACAATGTCGTCCCAAAATGTCAACGGAGGTGTTTCCCAGGGATCGGTCTTGGCTTCGACGTTGTTCCTCTTACATATCAACAACTCCTTTCCTGCACGATCAACCAAATCCACAGCTTCGCTGACAAGGCGAAGTCTGCCGCTGAGCTGGAAAAAGAAGACTAGCGACGGCTTCCTCTCTGAGGAGAGACCTGGAGGCTGTCACTGCTTGGGGTCGAAACAATCTTGTATAAAGTATATTCAGATAAGAGATAGACCGGACATAAACAAGACCACGTGATCATCGAACGCTGTAACATTCGGCAGGGACGTATTAAGAGTCACGCAGTACATATTTTAGATAGTAGATGCTGCTTTGCGTAACTTTGTAGTAAAATAGCACAATTCGATGTGTATACGATTGGTGATGGATATAGGATCATGTGGGGCTGGGGTAAGAAATATATAATGATGTAAATATACATAAGGGTTTCAAAAATTTCGCTTCGATTTCCAGCTTCGGATGCCGCCTGATGTTTGGTGAAATACAGTCGAATATAATCTCAAAATGGCGTTTAAATTAGCCTAAATTAAAAATAATCGTATATCTCTTAAAATTGCTTTTAGAGTATTGATTAGTATATTTTTTGATTTATAGGTAAATATGTAACCAAATTAAAATGTTCAAAACGTAAAAAAATGTGCATGGTTGAACATTGTCAGAAAGTAGATTCTTGAATAGGTTTTGCCAAAATGGGTTCAAAAATGTCAATAATTAATTAAAAAATACAGTAGCTTTATAATTACTTATAACTTACCGAATTTGATGAACGACATCTTTTATTGGAAAGATGAGCTTGATGAGCTTTCATCATCGCTACTGCCTGAAGCACCAACGTCAATAATGAATGGCTCGACTTGTTCCTCTAAAATATTGTCCAGTTCCCACATTCTCTTTTCAACTTTGTCTTTCACGTGCTTAATACAGTTTTCCCATTTTTGCGCTGTTATTAATTCTAGTGCTTCTTTGAAAAGTCCTTTGAGGTCACAAAATTTAAAAGTTGTATTGTGCTTAGCTATATAATTTTTAACCTCTGCCCATATGAGCTCAATGGGATTGAGCTCGCAATGGTATGGAGGTAAACGAGGCACAGTTTTATTTTGACTTGCTGCCATTTCGTCAATGGCGTATATTTGATATTCCGCCTTGTGATCATTGACAATTCTTAATAATTGTACTTTCAGCATTGCTTCTTCAAAGTTGATATTTTTCGAGCGGAGCCAATTTTGAACATCAACTTTCCTTGAAGCCGTTGTTGGGACCTTCTCCATTCTTCGAGAATGATAAGGCGCATTATCCAACACAATTACTGCGTTTTCCTCTAAGTTCGGTAAAATTTTTGAAAACCACTGTTCAAACGATTCGCCATTCATTTCCTCGTGGTTTTCTCCAGTTTTCTTAGACTCAAAGCACCACAGACCGTCAACAACAAATCCATCCTCACTGCCAATATGGCAGATAATGAGCCTTTTCCCTTTACCTGGAAATCGAAGTACTAACTGGTGTAGATTTATTTCAATAAGCGAACCTTTTTCAAATGTTTTCATCACATTCAGCGAAAAAACATTGAGACATGAGTATCAGATTGCTATAATTGGGATTATTTAGTCATATTAAAAGAAAGAATATTGAACGTCGTATGATTACTCAGCGCTTCACAATTTAATTTAAAGTTATAAACCTTTAAAAAATGAATGATCAGGAACCTGAAATACGCGCAAATATTAATATTAACAAATTATAACTTTATAACGCTTAAAGTATGAATTAAAATGATTAGAAATATTAGGAACGGTACACAATATAAAACTTAGTAACTTTTTTAAGTTTATAATATTCGACATATTTTAAGATTATATTAAAAAATTATTGAAATATCGAAAACACATAAAAACATGGCTTAAAAAAGTTCTAACAAATGAAAATGACAATAAAACATCCACTCATTTTATCGAAAGTTATAAAAGCTTTGTTACTTGTAATATGTTTTATCTGCCCCCTGGAATTAATGTTTAGAACCTTGTTCCCAAGGTTTGAAAAACATCCGATTGTTGTCTATTACTCGTATTTACCTGCTGGATTTTTTAATCCGGTGGACAGTCCATCTAGAAAGGCCCTCCTGGATGAAGTTACAGAATCATCAAGTGTGTCCTGCGTTTACCCACGTTTCATCAAGGTAATAAATCTTCCTGTTTTGATTTCTATATTTCCCAATTTTTGTTAAATAATCCCTCCTCCATAGCACAATTTCTTCTCTATCCAGTAGCAAACTATTACGACCCCGTTTTTTCCATTTGAAATTTAAATGCTTCAGTAACGCATGGAAAGTTGATCGTTTGAAATTTGGCAACGTTGTATCTCCATTTACCTCCTGCAGTACTTTATCTGTAGTAGGTATTTCATTCCTAAAGAAGAATTCATGCACTTTCCTCCTAATCGCATGCTTATCAGCTTCATACAATGATTTAACAATACTTTTGCGATGTTTACTGGTCATTGGCTCAGAAAAGGTGTGATTTTTTTTGTATTGTCTTAACACATTAAACACTGATGCGCGACACACCCCAACTTTGTGAGAAACCTTCACAACAATTTCTTTGATGGTTGATGCCTCGTTCTCCTCGCGCTCGATCTTATATATATTCAAAATGACCTCTTTCATTTCTGCACTCAGGTGCCTTTTTTTAGAGTGTTTCCTAGGTGGACTACAGGAGTTTACAACTTCATCGGCAGTATCTGTACTACTGGGCATTTTGCGCAAGCAGTTGATAACAATAACAATCAATAACAAGGTATAACAATAACAACGACAAACTCAACAACTTAATAAGATAACAAACGAAAACGTCCAAAGAAATATCAAATTGCAATGATGCACACGACATACGTAACACGTCTGAACCTGAATGTGACTCTGCCTTGATACGACTGCTCTGCCGCTCGGCATAGGCATTTAATTGCGAATTGACCAATGAGGGCTCCTGTTTTACGTCGAGACGGCGGCGTTAGCGTGAAAATCACCCGAACCTTTTGTTTACATCCGGTCTATCTCTTATCTGAATATACTGTAGTTTAATGCTTCCAATGCACAGTACTGTACCTTGACGAACAAGAAGCGTCCTTACGCTCATCCAGTTTCGATGGATGGCCGAGTTTTGCCAAAGAACCATCCATCTCTTCTGGCCGGAGTCCAGATCACCGAGGACTTGATTTGGCACGAACACATCTCATCAATAGCGGCAGCTGCTGGGAAAAAGCTGGGCTATTTGCTGAGGGCTGAGAAACACTTTTCTCCGCATGACTCTATACAAGGCCCAGATAAGGCTTAGCCTCGAGCATTACTGACACGTTTGAGCTACATTATTTATGCTCGATGCTGTCCGACTGATCAATGACCTTCTTCTAACAGACAGTCTGGAGACACATTTGCACCGGCGGGCCGTCGGCGATCGAGCTCTCCTCTATCGCTACACCAACGGTCTCTGCTCCTCAGAGCCACCTTCCATGATGTCGCCGCGCGATGGGCCTGTCAGAAAGACCGCCTGACTTTGGCCTTCCATGCTAATCGAGTCGAACTTCGTACATACAGAACTGGCCGATACGACCGCTCCTTTGTCCAGAGGGTGTTGAAATTGTGGAACAATCTACAAGAGGTTCTGCTAACCTTAGGTAGTTCAAAAACCGGATTAACAACATTTCTTTGAGATCCTTGTAGCAGCACCGGTGTGCCGGCAATAGGCTCCTGCCTGCGCAGCTGCTTTTATAATAAGAATGAAGTAGTCCAGTCACTAATCTAACGATAAAATTCGTTATCCAATATTATGTAACAGTACCTACGTCCGCTACTGTAACAGTTCGAAGCTCAAAAGCACGAATAACGTTCCGCAAACTACATTTAAAACTCGTAAACCGATCCAACGTTACTATTATGGTCACATATTCTTCCAGGCTACCCTACTCGGAAGATATTTTTGATCTTTGTGGCAAGTCTGATAAAATTAAATCAAATTTCACGGTCCCTTGTTGAACGTAAACCGGTAGCACGACGTGATACGAATTTGTAGCTTTGAGGTGATATCCAGATGGTTTGTCTGACATCACGAGACTATAAAGTGGATAACAACGACAGGAATAAAGGCTATCTCAATATTATTCTCTATTTATAGTATGACAGTGTGTGCAAAAAGTTTACGACCCTTTCTGTCTTAGAAAACGGTAATCAAAGAAGAAATGGTTAAGAGAAGTCACGATGAAAATTTCGTTATAAGGAATTTATTATAACGAATTTAGGCACCATCGGTGGCTGCAGTGGGAGCCGCTTCGTCTCCCGATCAGTCGCCGTGCACTGCGAGGGTTCGAATCCCGTCCCAAGAAAAAGTTTTCTCTTTTCTATCGATGTTGTGATTGTCCGTAGGTGGTAGACTGTCTCTGACTGTCGTACGCAGAGGTACCACCCGGCGGATATCGTAGGCGGGGCTAGAATGTGAGAGTCCGTGTGGCGTCCCCCCCCTATTCCCCTGTATCCCCCTATAGCTACACGGTACCCATTGGTGTTTAGGTGGTCAGGTCTAGGGCTTCGCGGTAGCTGGAGTATAGAAAAAAATCGTATCCTTTTAACTTCACACATGCAAAGGACAGAATGACCTTGACTACGAATATGATTTTATTTGTCATTCAGGGGTCAACTCATATTCCCCTGATATTGACAATGGGTCTATAGGAAATCGTGAGGCCTCAACACATTATTGAACCGGCTTCTTTGAGCAAAGGATTCTGAACATATGTATATGTCAAAAATTATTAAAATCGTATAAACATATATAGAGGGTTATTCAACCACAGTGATTCTAGACTTTGTGATAATGCGTTCTTTTGAAGTCTACGTCTGGAAAATTTCCATCAATACCCGTCTGTTTAAAGCTAGGAGGTGCTCTCCACCATTTGTCTGTGAAAAGCACAGAGGAAATCCAGCTGCTTTGGTGTGAATGGTTAAGTCAAAATCTGCATGGTTCTGAGAGCATGGTGGCTGATCATGAGACAAACGACGATCTTCAAGGTAAATTAGAGGTCACGATAAAAATTTTGTTATAAGAAATTTATTATAACGAATTTAGGTACCAGCGGTGGCTGCAGTGGGAGCCGCTTCGTCTCCTGATCAGTCGCCGTGCACTGCGAGGGTTCGAATCCCATCCCAAGAAAAAGTTTTCTCTTTTCTATCGATGTTGTGATTGTCCGTAGGTGGTAGACTGTCTCTGACTGTCGTACGCGGAGGTACCACCCGGCGGATCTCGTAGGCGGGGCCAGAATGTGTGCATGCCTCATGCTCACGTGTTCCCTCGCTAGAGTCCGTGTGGCGTCCCCCCCTATTCCCCTGTATCCCCCTATAGCTACACGGTACCCATTGGTGTTTAGGTGGTGAGGCGTAGGGCTTCGTGGTAACTGGAGTATTGAAAAAAAATCGTATCCTTTTAACTTCACACATGCAAAGGACAGAATGACCTTGTCTACGAATATGATTTTCATTGTCATTCAGGGGTCAACTTATATTACCCTGATATTGACAATGGGTCTATAGGAAATCGTGAGTCCTCAACACATTATTGAACCGGCTTCTTTGAGCAAAGGATTCTGAACATATGTATATGTCAAAAATTATTAAAATCGGATAAACATATATAGAGGGTTATTCAACGACAGTGATTCTAGACTTTGTGATAATGCGTTCTTTCAATGTCTACGTCTGGAAAATTTCCATCAATACCCGTCTGTTTAAAGCTAGGAGGTGCTCTCCACCATTTGTCTGTGAAAAGCACAGAGGAAATCCAGCTGCTTTGGTGTGCTTAGGGTTTCTGACGTGTTGAATCGACTGTCATTACTTTGATAAAAGACGCTGGACGCCATCATGGATTTTTTTTTAATACAATGTGGGTCAGTTAAGAAGTTGTTTAGGAGCGTTACGGGGGTTTTATGAACTTGATCCGCTTATAACTAAATAACTCATCACACTAAGTATATTATATAAATATTACTTCTTTGAGAGTTGAGAGAGTTTATACATATAATGGAATGTTCAATACTTCCTTGCATATTCAGATAAACCTATTAAAAATAAGCGAACTGGCAGCTGACTCCAGACTCGTGATCTTCGTAGACGATGCACCTGAAACAGTCAGAATGGCATACGCGCAAGGATTTTTGAAGTTCTACTGCGCAAAAGTTCGGCACATTGGAGTAATTTCAGTCGTTGGTGTCAAATATGGTATTTAGATTGGATATGTGTCTTTTGGTACCTACCGTCTCTCTGATCGAAAAATTAACTCCAGATTCATAGTGTGATATTTTTATATTTGGCATTCGTGCTTGCAAGAGAACGGAACACTGTCCATTTGATTAATTTGGGGTGCTAATTTAGAATATTACCAGCGTCAATTTCATCATCTCGAATTTCAACTTGCTAACGTAACACGTTCAAAAAATAAGTTATGTTAAAAAAAATGTATGAAAAAGTAGTGCATAGAAGCGGCACATTTTTCTGAATATTGTCGCACCCCATTTTTTACATTTTTTGATGTCCGGATCACCTAGCGAGAGTAGCGATCATAGTGCGACGAAAACTGTAACCGACTCAAAGATTTTATTTTTTGCAAAACACTTTGGCTTTCGAATATTTGCTGTTAAGTCAGAACACGAACCTAAGCTGCTCGTCTACCTGTCCTCATTATCAAGTTTGTCGATTTATCCACCTAGCAACTAGATTGTCAAATCATAGCAAGCTCGACATTCAGTAAATCATTCATTTGTTCGTACACAACTATAGATTAAATCGTTCAAGTCGAAAACCGAAATACCTCGAAGCTATAATTACGTCTAATGACATAACTTCAAAGAAAGAGAAAATAAAGCAATAACTCAACTAATTTTCCAGGAGCTGCCCTTTACGATACATCTTTTGGCCGTCTTGTTAGAGGTGCGTAACCCCCCGAAAGACATAATTCACGATATGACTCCAATCCTTGGAATCCAATCAGCAAAAATATGCCATGTAACGGCCTTCCGACGACAAAAAAGTATCCAATATCGTATCAGAAGTTCTGGCTGTTCCTTTTTTCCTAGAAACGAGAAAAATCCGGATGATGGATTTTCGACCGAGCTCGCCTTCTATTAGAATGTAATTTTGGGCATGCTTTTTTGTCCTGTACACTGTGTAATATGAACTGTAATATGTAGGTGAAACTATAGGAGAAACGTAATAGCAAAAAGCTTTTTATCTTACAACTTCTAGGAAGTTAATGTTCTTATATATCTGTGGATATACTACGAGGGTAATTCCCAAAGTGGGATCCCTCTTTTTGAGAAGTACAAAAATTATTTACAGCAATAAGTGAGTGATACATTCTGTTAGATGATTCGCCTCGCCCTTGAAGAAGCACTGAACCTCATATTTCAGTTCGTTGTCAGAAACGATTCAGGACAAAAAAAAGATTTTTTGGTAAGAGTGTATTCTCCATGACAACGCAACCCCATGTATCTCCTAGTGACCAAATCTCGTAAAATGTAGACAGGAATACCATTTATGCTTGATCCCCTTTCGGTTTTTTGAGGTCAAACAACTTATTTGCGGTTACCCATTTTTAGTTTAAGGAAAACCTCCTATTTATCGGCTGTAAGTAGAATTCGTTATTCAGAACTGCATGTTGTCCTACGTTCACTGAGCGGTTGCAGCATTCTGAGAAAACAATTTAATAGTGACATTCACCATTGTGATGTTTGAAATGACATTCAAGGACACTGATAGGTCAACTTGAAGATTCTAAATGTAACTGTATCATTTTGGCTTCACAAATGGATAAAGCAGCAAACTACACATTAAGAAATAACCATAGCGTTCAAGGTCATTGCATAGTCAACTTGAGATATAATAATGAAGAATCGAAATGCATTTGATTTTGGTAATGAAAAGAGTGGCAAACTGCATACGGAAATGACTGGCATTTAAAGATTAACTCGGAAATTTTAAAGGCGACCGTAATTAATGCCGCATGTGTGGAAAGAACGGTAAATTTGATGGGCAGTTGTGGTCACTTCAGAACGTATGTTTGTCGCTCCATCGATGACACGGTCTTATTAGAACTTTCAAATTGACCTCCACACTACCTTGAAGGTCATGGGCATGGTGGTAATCCTCGAAAATTGTTGCTCTTTCCGTCGGTGGGATCAAAAAGATGTAGTTCCATTTAGAATTTTCAAGTTGACCTCTAGATAACCTCGATAGTCATCTTCCAAATCGTGGTCGAGGTCGCCATCAGATTGCTGTCTCAAAACTATACAATTTTTGTTTATACCCTATTAACAAAGTTGGATAATCGAGTCGCAAAGAGACAGCTGTACGTCAGGCATTGTCAAGTGACATTGTCGCACGCCAATTTCTTTTTTTGCACTCAGTGGGCGTGCAGCTTTAAAGTACTATTCGGCACCCTGACAGCGACAAGGCAGTAGGCTAGGACCACGATGACACCAATAATGACATAGCGCTAATGCAGAATTTCAGGTTCTGCGTATGTGGCATCCCCCTCTCTCTCTCTCTCTCTCTGTTGCTGCCATCATAACTATAAATAGCTCTAATTTTGATGGGTCGGACGAGTTGCATGCAGAAATATATATATATATATACTCGTATTATTAAACCGCGAAGTAATAAAACTGCAAAGCATGGCGAAACGTGAGTGAAAAGGAGAATAATGATAATAATATTTTTTTTTTTTTTTATACTCCAACTACCACGAAGGCCTAAGGCCTAAGCACCCATTGGGTACCGTGGGGCTATGGGGGATACATGGGAAAGGGGGGACGCCACACTGACTCTGGCGAGGGAACACGTGTGCATGCAACATGCACACATTCTGGCTCCGCCTACGAGAACCGCCGGGTGGTACCTCCGCGTTCGACAGTCAGAGACCATCTACCACCTACGGACAATCACAACATCCATGGCCAAGAGAAACATTTCTCCTGGGACGGGACTCGAACCCGCACAGCGCACGGCGGCTGATCAGGAGACCGAAGAGTCTACTACTGCGGCCACCGCTGCTGCCTAAAACAAACACACAACATCCATGGCGAAGGCGAGATTCGAACTCGCGGCCCGGCCGGCCGGCTGATCAGTAGCACGACACTCTGACCCACGCGGCCAACCGAGGTCGTTATCTCTTTGCTGTAGTTTTTCGCGTCGACGCGACGGCGAAAAATTGTGCCTCTTCATAATTTTCAGTGTCGTCAGAAACCATGGCAAGAACTTCTAGAGCATCAGCAGCGTTTTTGGTCCTGAATGGAAATTAGAGGAACAAAATATACGTGATGACTGTGATATGAGCTTGTGCCAAATATAATTAAGAATTTAGAAAATCATGAGCTTTAATTGAAATATATACTAAGTGACATATAAATCCGAACACCCAGTTTAAATGGTTTTATTTTAATAAAAGTTGATGAATGTATTTATATTACTGTAAATAACAAGTGAAAAGTTTTTCAGTCTTATCAGTTGGACATTCCGGTTTTTATACTGCTTTTTTTTAATTCACTAAGGCTCCAAAAATGAATATTTCAGCCGCAGTAAAGAATCAACGTTGGCGGATTTTGGTTCTTGACACCCTTTACGATCGGTTACGATACCTAGAGTACGGAGACCTGTACGATTTCGTCCTTAGTGAGTTTGATAGGGGCTGTATAGTGGGACTTCGGGAAGCTGGACTTTCTTTTCGGGCAATTGCAGTTAGAGTGCAAAGAAGTGTAGACACTATGGTTAGGTGTTGTCAGGCATGGCTTCGAGAAGACCGTACGCAAAGAGCAAGGGGCACTGGACGCCGCCGTAGAACAACAGACCGTGAAGATCGCCGCCTAAGATTATTGGCCTTAAGGGACCGTTTCTCCGCTCTGGTAGTGGACCTGGTGTCCATTGCAAATGAATGGTTTGCAGAACGCGGAAGACCTATTGGCATGCGAAGTGTTTACCGACGAATGAGAAGTTTTGGCTTGTTTTCATACCGGCCACACTGGGTCCTCCCTTTAACTCGAGAACACCGACGTAATCGCCTTGAGTGGTGCAGACAACAGTCACTCTGGGATCAGGAATAGAACAGTATTGTCTTTAGTGACGAGTCACGATTTTTTTTGGGCATGCACGATGGTCGTGCCAGGGTTAGAAGGCGACGTGGTGAAAGGAGGAATCCACAGTTTTTTGTTGAAAGACATGTTCATCACACTGTTGGAGTTATGGTTTGTGGTGCTATAGCTTATGGTTCCAGGTCACCTTTAATCTTCATCATGTTGCAAGAGTCACAATAGACTTCTTTCAACATAATGATGTCACATTGTTACCATGGCCACCAAGATCTCCCGACTTATCCCCAATTGAGCACGTGTGGGATATTATGGGTAGGAGATTGCTCAATTTGCAACATCCTCCTCAGACTCTAGAAGCACTTCGAGAGGAGTTGGTGGTTGCCTGGAATGAGATACCACAGGAGGACATTGACCACCTGATCAGAAGCATGCCTAGGCGCGTTGGAGAATGCGTAGCACATCAGGGTGCATCCACACATTATTAAAGGTCAAAGGGCTTTAAAGCAGTGCAATCATTTTGAAATTTTTGTCATTTACTTATTATGCTTCATTAAGTACTTATACAAAATTTTATTAAAATAAAACCATTTAAACTGGATGCTCGGATTTATATGTCACTTAGTGTATATTCAAATTTAAAGTATGTTGAGCAATATGAGACAGTGTTTCAGAGTGACAGCGACATATTTCCTGTTTCACTACTATGTCACCAGTCTCACGAATGTATTCCCGGCTTGGTCGCGGAAGCTGTAAGCTGACGCTGGCGCGGCACGGACCAACGCTAAAAACGTCATGCTTTTAGCGTCACGTTATTAACGTCCGACTATCAGGTAAATGACTCTCTTGTAGTTCAAATTATGTGACAATTTCATCAACGCCTCGCATTGGTCGAGCGTTAAGCGCACTTAAGGGCCGTCATTCACTATCACTCCATATAGCTTGATATCGTTTTACGCTCCATTTTTTAAGTGCTGCATGTCCATACAAGCATCTACACTGGATCTCAAATACAGCAACGTGGCGAAATTACGTTGCTCTGAGCGACTCAAAGATTCGTGAAGGATTTTTGTTATGATTAGGTACGTCAATTTTTGGTACAATAGGCCAATCGTGGATATGAATCTCAAAGAGGTAGCTATGCCCATAGCAGCCGCCATATCACTGAATCTAAAACGCCATGCTTTCACCGTCTATAGGAATACGGTGAAAAAGTGGTAACTTTTTCTGTTACTGAACATAGAAACTCGATAAAGGTTCAGAGACAGTGTATGTACTCCGTCTGATATTGTTACTCCGACTAAAAATGCTACCTCCACTAAAATCTAAATCCGACGACTGTAGCTTGATATGAATCTAGAAATTTCACTAGGAGTGCTTAATTAGTCCATATTTCTGAAAATCTAATTCCATGGCTATTTTATACTCAATTAGAGACTTTCAAAAGTTTTACATTTTGACAATATTTTTGATAAGCAAACCTTGACAGGCCATGATACATTTATATAGAAACTGACTATACAGCACAATCTGTATTTTACGTAATCTTCATACCCTCACTCCATCTTAGCAGGAAACAGATTAGAAATATGGAAGGAGAGACAAGAAACGAGGACCTTATAGATGAATATGCGATGAGCTACGCTGTTAACGTGCCGTAATTAAGAGTAGATGAAATATCTCAGGACCTTTCCCTGTAACACGCCAAATTGAAGCACATGCTGTTGAAAAGTTGAACCCTTGGTGAAAACAAGTGCTCTGTAAGCTTGGGGCACTGCAAATAGAATGTGAAATTACACGACAAATAACATCCCTATTAAGGCCTTAAGACGACTACTGAGAGACTGTTACCCAAAAGATGAGGCACATGCACAGATGCACTGGAGCTTCTACTCAGTAACATTAGAGGTGTTACAGCAAAAAAAAAGTTCTACTTAATTCTTTAGCAATGAGGTAAAACATCAAGAATGAAATGATAACATTCTCACGAAATTTTATTGACAAGTAATGAGAAAAAATATATTAATGTGTTGGGCGACCCCGCAGCTGAATAGACGTATACGTCTAGGCATCGACAAAATCAGATGATCGATGTCTGCTTATGGCACCTCGCTACAAGCAACTCGAACTTCGTGTATTAGCTGAGGCAGAGTCACTGGCGGATGGTGCAAAGTAGATAGTCTCCTCTCCATCATATCCCACACATGTTCGATGGGATTCAAATCCGGTGAACGGAGTGACCACGGCAAGAAATTAACGCCTGCTTCTTGAAGAAAGCCCGACATTATGCCATTCTGGCTCCCAATGTTGCTGTTCTCTGCTACATTTCAAGCGTTGACGACAGTGGTCCATAGTCAGAGGAAGCACTATCCGTGGATGGCATGAAAAAAGTTCGAAGGCTCGAATGCGACGATAGAGTGTACGCATAGTAAAAGGTCACAGTTGGCTTTCTTAGTGTTCCTCTATCTTCTTCTATCCACACACGACATACACGCATTACCGTCATTGCAGTACAATTAAGACGGCGGCCAATTTCGCGATAGGACAAGCCAACAACGTGATAGGCAATAATTCTACCGCTGTCAAAGTCGCTGACATGGTAGTTATTTGAACGTCTTAGAACTCGAGGCACTTTGTTATGCTTAAGGCTAGTCAATGAAAGGGCAATAACTAAAAATACCTGTACTACTCAGCTCTCAGAAACTGGTTTCTTCACAAAAACTGAGAGATCATTTTTACAAGGGTAAACAAAAACAAAGATAAAACGTTGACATTGTTGCCACAGCATACTTTAAATACAGTCGTTATGTTTCCAAAAAAACAAGTTTAGTTATTATTTTTTCTGAGTGTAATGCTTCTAATGTCACCGAGTATATGTGGCACTTGGTGCTCATCATGCGCGTGAGAGTATATATTCCTTTCCACAAGTACGTGTACGTATCAGATCGAAAGTAATTAAACTATGACTCCTTTCTGCATGGTTATTGAGGATATGCAAAGAGAATGTATACCAAGAAAACAGACAGATGAAATATCCAAACCAATGAAACAAAATGGCGTGAAAGCTGTTGTTAATTCGCGAGAGACACGTGGGGTGTTGCTAATAAATAATTCTCTTCGGATGAATTTATTGCTCAACACATGAAGTGCAAGCATTTTTGATTACATCTCCTTTTGAACTTTCACATTGGAAGACATTCATGCAAGTGTCTCGGTCAGAGCAACCACAAAAGTTATGTATCCAACTTCCTTATGAATATTTCACATTTACTGTGGATGCCATAGTAAATAATTATTAGAATCTAGCATTTACATGGAAACAAATAATAAAGTCGTTACGCAGCACGCTGCGTTAAATATCTTCTAATAGACTGGAGGCGTCATCTTATTGGATTCCGAGCCACTGAGTGAATCGCCAAACCAAAAGCTGTTCGCTCATATACCGTCACCTTTTTGTTGCATCCAGTGATGCAGGTCAAACCATTTTGAGAGACAACGTGAATGAGGTCGATCGGCAAACTCCAAAGACATCTCTAAGGGTGGATTTCACTTTCACTTCCGCTGGATATCGATAATTTTATTCCAATATTTTAGAGTATCGATACTTCCTAAAACGGTAAGAATCGATACTTTTCGTGGATCTAAACATCCCTAATCTTGACAGCTTGTCGTTCTTGTCAACCGGGCTTCAGGGTGCGGTGTTGCCTTTACTATCTTAGATTTTGCAATAATCTTATGACAAATAAAAGCTTCAAATGAAATATTGACGAATATGAACGGATATGCATAGAATTTAGAATATAAAGTCATATTGCAAATTTCAAATCGTTTATGCATGGATTTGAACCGGATTTTGCGGTATTTCTATCGAAAAGAGAATATTTACCGATAACATCATCCTCCACGATTTTTCAAAATAATTAAAATATGTATTTCTATACTTGCCGAAAAAGAGCTGAAACCAAAAATAAAGCTAAAAGTTAGTTTTAGGTAGTCTTCATAGTTTTATGCCCCATATCAATCATACGTATGCATACACACTCAGGCAGTGGGGCACATGAGAGGCGTATATTTGGGTTGCCTATTATTATGAACGCACATCCTCATCCCCGACTCCGCTTGCCCTGAATTGATTTTTGTGCATACAAAGGTACAGACTGGTAGATTGCCGTCCTTACCTCAGCACCGGACAAGCAATAAAGAAACCGAAACCTGTCTGTTTTCAAAATAAATATTTAATTAAAATGATAGGTGAGTTCATGAGTTCATGGGTAAAACAGAAAAATATTCACAATCGTATAAGCAAGAATCGAAAAAAGAGTTTCCAGAATGGCGACCAGTATGCGCATTGTAGAAGTTGAAATATAGAACTATGCCATCAAATAACATGTTGTGTGCGCGCCCAATACAATAACAGACATTTTTCATGACTCAAAGGTCCTTGATCAACCACAGATCTTGGGACGGTATTTACCTTATAGCGAATTCAACGACACTACTTACCGATTCTGTTTTTTTTGCTGGTTCGGTAACACTGCAGATGTGCAGATCGCTTTAAAAGCAATTGATATCCCAGACGTGTTATAATAATAGAAATAATAAGAAAATATAACAATGTTTGGACATATATTTTCATAAATAGGTATTTTTGATTCTGACTTACAATATCTAGACGATGAATAATGGGTGGATGCGGATACTTTTACAAATATTGATGTTTTACGACACAGAACGGGCTGTTTGTTTACATTTGGTGTGGATTTCTAGTCCATAAAATGGCAAAAATTGTTTTTGATGTAACAAAAGATGACGAACCAGTTGGAATACGTTTTATACGATTTTTTTGCAAAATAACAAAAATCGGTACATTTCTATACGTATTATGTACAACCCTGTATGTGATATACAGACAAAAGTAGATTGCCATGCATGAACAGTCGTCTAAGGCAGTGGAATCATCCTACTAAATATACTCGCTAGAAAATCGACCTATTATTTCTCTCATTTTCATTGGTCCATTTAAATAACTGACCATCTTTTCTGAAAGGATAAAAATTTAAAATTCTATGAAAGTTATCCTAATTCTATAATATACCCTTATTCATATGGGAACCGTGTTTTCACGACTTTATTCAACATTTCAATAGAAATCACTGATATTCAGACAGCTTTAACAGCTTCGGTCAAATTGCATTTCGATAAGGTATTTCCCTATTGGTCCAACTGTCCGTCAAATATTAATGTTGGTGAAATTGGCCCTAGATGTTTGTTTGTATACATGTATATCATGAAATATTTTCCAATCCGACCTTGTTCGACCATGGTTCTGTCTCCACAGAGCGACGTCTTTTGGTTTTTACAACTATAGTATTGTGAGTACTGTGTATTTCTGAGCAAGCAATACATTCCGCTCACTTGGTTTATCGTTAGTAATATAGTACTTACGTAAATATATCCCTGGCAAATGGCGAGCGTAGACTAATATTTTCGCAAGGCGGTAGAGTGAGCGGTTGCTTGGTGGTGCTTCGGGGTGTTGTAATTACATTTTACTCGTCCGGTCATCGAGTTATGAGCTGCTAGAATTCTGTCAACCATGGGCGCCGGAAATATTATATAACTTTTGAAACTTATCTGTGGTTTTCATGATCATAAGACTCCACTGTTTGGAAGGATCAAACCAAATTCATGATTAAATTTATTTTATTGCACCACGTAACGACCGTCACGGTGACCTCTATCAACAACAATTACACTAATGACAGTATATTTTATTCATCTGTTTTTCAGGTGACAATTCATTTGTTTCTTCTCGTCTTCATTGCTAGACAGTGTGTTGCCACAATAGATTGAAAGGTCCTGTAGAATGCCGAGAATTGTTACAATTTTAAGATGGCACCGCGAAAAGCCCAGGATCGCCTTTGGTAGGCATTTACGCTTCCGGAAGAACGTTCAACCTCAAAGCAGCAAGTGAGGATGAGGATATGTCGATATGAGGATATGTTGTTTTTTAATAAACACGTCACCCTCATCCATAGTACCTAAAATACCAAATGTCCTCCCAGAACGCAAAAACTGACCCAGAACTGATGTCACAACATGCTCGTAATTGTCATATAATGTTCGACTACAAATGTTCTCGGTGGAGTTTTGGCGATTTCGGTACGATAAACGGGGGTGACGTGTCTGATCCATTGAATAAACGACGGATAGCCTCATGCTTGCTAGGAACTGGACGTCATCTTGAAAGCGGGAGTGAGACATGACAGTTGAACTGATTGTCGGGACACACTATACAGTGCCTTTCTTTAATGTCCCCCTCCCCTTTCATTCTATGAACGGATAAATTCTGGAAATTAATACTTGATGTAATGAAATTGATGCGTGGATACTATATTTTAGAGCAAAACTGACAGATGAAAATGCCAAGATGGGCGCCATCTTGGAAAAAAAATTATATGAAAACGGGGGTTTTGTGGCACATAATTTTGAAGCTCCTGACGAGTATTTCATAGACCTAGAATATAAAGTCAAAACCTTTACATTCTACAAAATGGTGGTACATTTAATAATTACTACTTGAACACACACCCACTAACATGCATATCTCTACAAATAATTGTAATTCCCTGCCGTATCCACAGCAACAGCGATAAAAACTTGTTTTGTTATTTTTTGTTGAAAGTGAAAAGAATATCAGTGCGAAAACAAACATCGTTGTACCGATAAAGTATTCTTATCTAGTTTTCGTTTTTAGTGATAGATACTGTTTGAACTGTTTTTAAAATGGTCAATTCTCGTCCATTGGGAGAAAAAATCGAAGCGATTTGTATTTATGGTGCGACGCGTAACTTTCACGAGACCGAAAGGATTTTTAATGATCGCTTCCCGAATCATCTGAATCTGTAGAAAATATTTAAGGGAACTTGTATCTAAATTTACAGCTACTGGTAGAATAAACAATGAAAAGCACCCAGGTCATCCAACCATCCCGGAAGAAAAGCAAGTTTAAATAATTGGTAAGATCATAGTAAATCTCCAACAGTCTACTTCCTTCATCGCGAATGTATGTGAGGCTTGTCCTTCTACTGTATGAGGACTTTTGCAATAAGCATCACCCATACAACATTCAAATGGTACATCAGCTAACTGAAGATGGCCCTGATCGAAGAAGAGAATTCTGCGAGACTATGACGGAAACCACTGCACGGCATCCTACCTATATCCAAAATATTTGTTTTAGTGATGAATGTACATTTTTTCTAAACGTGCATAGACAAAGTTGTCGTTATAGGAGTGACACCAATCTCACGTCTTCCGGGAAACTCATACTCAATATCCACAAAAAATTCGTGTTTGGGCTGGGATACTGGGAATTCATCGAACAAACTTAAAAACCGGGGAACTGTATTTGGATATGCTGGAAAATACTATTGACCCTCTAATCACCGAAATCGTCGAAGCCAATCCTAATAAATTCGATACTGATATTGTATTCCAGCAAGATACAGATAAGTTACGAATTATTTAGATAGCAATTTTCCCGGTCGTTGGATTGGCCGTAGAGGTCCTGTGGAGTGGCCAGCTCGCTCGCTAGAGTTGACACCCTTAGACTTTTTTCTATGGAGCTATTTGAAGCAAAAGGTGTACGAAACTGAACCTGCTTCAATATTGGATATACGGCTGTGAATAACAAATATTTGCAGAAATATCTATGTTACTATATTTGAAAATGTTCGACGCGAAATTACGGACCGGCTGTTATTGTGTCAAGAAGCAACCATGTCTATCATCTTCTAAACCGAACGAAACGTATTTATTTGAATTATCAGGTTAAATGTCAATGTATTAAATGTACCACCATTTTGTAGTAGGTGAAGGTATTGATTTTATATTCTAGGGTTATAACGTACTCCTCAGGAGCTTCAAAATGGTGTGCCACAAGAACCATTTTTTGATATAATTTTTTTCCAAGATGGCGCCTAGCGGCCATCTTCATATTTTCACCTGTCAGTTTTACCACCCATCAATTTCATTATCTCAAAATTAATTTTTTCGAATATGATCTGTTCAAAAAATTAAAGAGGGAGGGGGCATTATAGAAAAGCACTGTATAAGGAATGAAACGGAAGAAAAATAAATGAACTGTCACCTAGAAGACAGATCAACAGAATATGCTGTCATTATTGTCATTGTACTTGGAAAAGTCCACCGTGGTAGCCAAAACGTCGTATAATAAACAGAATTTAAATATATATGTGGTTTGATCAGGCAAAACCATGAAGTGTTTTGGTATAATATTAGGTGCATAACCGTAGTAATTACTGCTAATATGTAAAAGTGATCATCCATGTCATGAGAGCCAAAGTTGAACAAGCTTGGGTAGTAAAATGTCACATCACAATCAATACTCACATGCACATATAAACAACGATTTCAAAACTTTTGGCCTAATAAACACAATAAAGATCAGTAATAATGACATTTATTACTCGGAAGTAGGAGATCGACTTCGATGAGCAGCTCTTTGAATCCAGTAGCCAGATAAATGTCTTCAGTGTCAGTTTTTTTTTTCAAAGTGCAAGTGTGTGCATGAGTAACAGCTATCAGGTGGCAGTTTTGCATTAATCGTCTTGAATTCATCATTGCAACTTATACAGCTTGTGACACAAAAATACATTACATTTACAACAAATTTGCTCCTTAACATATGTTGCCTCATGTGCCAGAAGTTTGTTGGGCATGGACAAAATGTTACAAATATAAAAGCAAATGTGTCGAGTACATGTTGCGTAACATGTATCAGACATTTTGGTAGTAGGTTCAAACAATTAAGACTACGGAGCCAGTCAAAATTTGTTTGTCTCCTCACTTGAATGTTCAAAAGTTGTAGATAATTGTATTGTTAGACGATTTCAAGACGTACTAATTCTTACATAATTGGCTAAGAATAGCACAACCCTAATGAAGGTGGATGTTTCCATCGGTAAGTATTATTATCAATATTTTGATACAACGCTGTCACTTTTAGGCACTGGTAGACACATAAGTCAAAAGCATGCACTAAAGCTATGCGGTTCTAACGACAAACAAAGCAATGTGGACATATAGACTTGGCTCCTTCGAATCTATTCAAATTCGTTGTATTCAACAAAAATCTGGTACAGCTTAATGCTTCCTCAGTACTGTAACTTGACTAACAAGAAGCGTCCTAGCGCTCATCTGGCTTTCATGGGTGAATCTGGACTTGATCTGGCACGAACGCATCTTGTCAGTAGCGGCAGATGCTGAGAAAAAGCTAGGATATTTGTTAGAGGCCAAGAAGGACTTTCCTCCATTCAACCTTATCACTCTGTACAAGGCTCAGATAAGACCCACCCTCGCGTACATATTTGGGGTGCTGCCGCCCCACTGCATTATCCATGCTCCATGCTGTTCAATTCAATTCAATTCAATTAAATTCTTTATTTGTGTTAAGTACACCAGCGTGTTTACACAAGTCAAAAGAAAAAAAAATTAATACAAAAAGCAGTCTGACCACAGTATGATGCTCAAATTAAACAGAAAAACATCAACTTATGACATTATGATTCAACGAAAGCAGATACAGCAAATCCATATAGGTTGTAAAAACAGGAGGACATATACAGGGTTACTTCGAAGTTGAATCATTTATTTTAACAGTGAGTAGATCTGATCAAAAGAAATGTTTTTTCCTTTAACATTTTTGTAGTAAAATTAAAGTAACAAAGTTATAGCCCTTTAGAAGTTTGAGTACGACCCTGTCTCAATAATAATATTATGTGCTCGTGTTTGGCGACAACGGATATAATCCGCCTTATCGGTTCATCGCATCGGAAACAGAAAAGCGAAAGAATTTGAAACGCCTATCACGATGTTTTTACTACAATTTTATTCAGTTGTATTCAGTCAATGTGTCAGTCGGTAACGCGTGTGTGAATAGTGGTGTTTGTTGCGTGGCTCAAACGAAATAAAAAATGCACATGATTACGAAAATGCTGAAGTTGTGAATCAGGTGACTTAAGACCTCACAGGGGAGGGCATGCCGGTGCTCCAAGACCGCACGATCAAATACAGGTCCGCACTGAAATACTTGTCGGGAGGATACTTTATAAAACAAGGTAACATTTTTTTTTTATTTTTTTTTATTTTTACACACATATTTTGGTTTATCTTCCTTCTACAATCATTATCTGAAAATTAATGACTCAACTTCAAATTATACGTACATAGAACACGCATATTCATATATCCACAATACGTATGTTTCTATACACACACATATATATACCTATACACATATACAAATATATACGTTAAACCGGTAAGACATATGAAACATATAAATTTACCAGATGACTTAGTAGAAAGTTCAAGGAGCCTAGAGGATCCCAGGTGTAGGAACATTGTTATATTTGCTAACAATCCGACAAGTCTGAAAAATTATTGCTCAAATACTCGTTGATCGAGTAAAATACTTTAGTAGTCAGATAAGCATTAATTTTATTTTTAAAAACTTTCGCATCCAGTTTCTTTATACGGCCTAGCAACAGGTTATAGAAAACTATCCCATAATAGTTTGTGCCGTTCCTGACGGTTTGGAGACGGCTATGAGGTACTAAGATTTTATCCATATTTCTGGTTCTATAACTGTGGACATCACTGTGGGTAGTATATTGGCTCAGGTTAGTCTTTATATACGTCAGACATGTGAAGATGTAAAGAGAAGGTACTGTCATGATTTTCAATTCTATAAAAGCTTCCTTGCAAGGTTCCGTGTATTTGAGGCCAGCAATGTACCGCAAGCAACGTCGTTGTAATCCAAAAACTTTTGACGGATGGGTCGAGTGACCCCAGTTTAACAATGCGTATGAAATTCTTGATTGAAAGTTGGAATAATATGTTAGAAGAAGAACTGACTGAGAGACATTTTGTTTCAAGTTCCTTATCAAACATATATATTTTGCTAGTGCATCGAGAACATGGATTACGTGAGTTTCCCACGACAAGTGTTCATCAAGGTAGACTCCTAGTAACTTCACGGACTTTAGTGTATTAGTGTCGTGCTGCCTCAAGCTAAGAATAATCATCTGAGACTTGGTTTCATTGATGGTCAACTTATTAGTGGCTAACCAGTTTGCTAGTTTTCTTTTATGAGCCTCACAGTCGAATATCAATGAGGCTAAAGAGGCATTGCTATTCATCAAGGTAGTGTCATCAGCGAATAGGATTAAGTTATTATTCACATTATAGTCATTGACGTAATTAAAAATAAAATAGGTCCCAATACCGAGCCTTGCGGTACCCCGTGAGCAGCGACTAACTGTGAGGATGATGAATCTTTAAAGAATACAAATTGGCGTCGATTACTCAAGTAAGATTTAATCATTGCAGTGGATGCTTCATGAAAGTTATAAAAAGGAAGCGTTTCCAACAGGATGTCGTGTTGAAGACAATCAAAAGCTTTGGATAAGTCCAACAAACATGCTGCGCCATATAGGTTGTTTTCAAAAGTCTCGTTCACAAACTGAATAAAAATGTCAATAGCTGTGGTGGAACTATTTTTCCTAAAACCAAACTGTGTTGAGCAAAATAAATTATAAGCCTCAAAGTATTCATTAATTTGATCTTTCAACAATAATTCCAAAATTTTCGCAAAAATAGGTATTAAGGAAATGGGCCTGTAGTTGCATAACTCTTCAGTATCCCCTTGTTTGAAAATGGGTATAATTTTAGCTAGTTTGAAAAAATACAGAAAAGCATTACTCTCTATACACTGATTGAATAACTTGGTTAGAGGATATATGATGAGATTTTGCAAGGTTTTGACAATTCTGTTAGTAAAGCCATATGGGTCAGTACTCTTTGAGTTTTTCAGTTTATTTATGGCAGTTCTCACATCATGATATGTAACTTCCCTGAATCGAAAGAGTGAACTATGAGTAGGATGATTCATATAATGCGATGGAGAAACATCGGATGGGGTAATTTTATTTAAAAGTTTTTGTGGGATATGGGTAAAAAAGTCGTTGAATTGATGTTCTGTGAGAGATGTTGAGGAGTCCTGGTTGTGTGCGTTCGGTTTAACATTGTTTATGATATTCCAAGCAGCATGTTGTCTGTTGTTGGATTTATTAATGTAGTCATTATTGGCGTTAATCTTAGCTTTGACAATTTCTTGTCTGTAACTGTATTTAAATTGTTTCAAGCAGTCCGTACTACCTAAGTAACATCGTCTTTATGAAGCTCTGTTAGGAAAGTCAAAGTCTCTCTCATATTTCTTATATGATCATTGAACCAATACACACTACAGGAGCTTTTATTATCATTAACAAGTCGATTTTATAGAAAGATGTTGATTGAGCAAAATTCTGACAATAGATATGAATTTTTAAATTTCATGTTCGATTGTCGTACTTTTTTCATTAACAAATTCGAAAGTTTGAAAAGGCCGCTGTTTGTTATAGGTCTATAATAGAGTTTCCTACGTACTTTCGGTACATGTAATAAATTAAAAGTATAGTCAAGCGCTAAATGTTCAAAGGAGGGCTGTCCAGTTGATGGATGACTCTGCTCTACCGGAAAGTCTCGAGACCCTTCCGCAATGACGAGCCGTCGGCGATATAGTTCAATGTCAGCGGGCTTTGCTCCTTGGAGCGTATGACTTTGGCCCCCCATTCTAGCCGTATCGAACTTCGTACATCCAGAACGGCTTGTTATCTCCGCTCCTTTGTCGCTATGGTATCGAGGCTGTAGTTCAATCTCGCTGACGAGGCTTCTCGCAGTCCGAATAACTTTGGGTGATTTAAAAATCGCTTCAACAAAGCTTCCTGAAGCCTCGATGCCCTGCTATTTGGGCTTCTGCCTACACGGCTGCATGGCATAAAATGTTGTTGCATGTTCTCCGGACACGTGTGTTTCCACATGGGCAAGAGGCTGGCATATATTGCGTAACATGCTGCTTTTCATATTGGAAACGTACCTTATCACGTCCTTTTGTCGATTGACAGGCTGTTAAAGTTTCAACCGAGCTTACTGCTATCAGAATGTGAATGACAATACCCTTGGCAAATTACCAAATTACACTAAAGACGGTCCTTAATAATGTGTCGATCGTAATTTTGTTTGGTAACGATTGGAAAGGTAACCCAAAAATCATCCTGCGGAAGCCTATGTCCCGACGCCTCGTCATGGCTAACTCAATTTTAACACTGCGGTATCAGAATTGATATTCACTTAGTTACGAAAGATAATTTCCGTAGGATCGTACTTAATTTCAGCAGCTATCTCCCGCAGGCTATTTATGCAAACTTACCAGCTCTAATCCATTTTAACGCTATTTTACAGACAAATATTCTGGCGTCGTTTTTGAACAAGATGTCTCTTAAAAATGTCTGCTTCCGTTGGTTAAACGGCCGTTTAATCAGGTTCTAAAAAATCTGTGTATTGTACATATATTTTATACACTGCCTTTCAAAGAGGGAACTTTCCTACTTACTTTCTGAACGGGTCTAGCTAGGAACCTGAAATTGGGGATGATGAAATTTATGCAGAAATACTATATCTTAGCGAAATAACTGCAGTTGAAAATTTCAAGATGGCAGCTGTGCGTCACTTTGTAATATCCTCCAAGTAGAATGAGAGGTCGGGTGATACCCTACTTTTAAGCTCCTTATGAGAATATAAGGTTACTATTCCAAAATAGCGATCTGACAGCCTGTCAAATTTGAGCGTTTTGTACATATACAGGGAGTTCCTTAATGATATGCGAATATTTAAGGGTGTAACTCTACATGAAAAATTAATGTTAGTTTGCTTTGTAAACTGTGGTCCAAAAATATTTCCTTACAAAAACTCGGGGAGTTGAAGTTTTAGGAAAAACATGGAAATTAATTAGTATCTTCAGAACCGCTTCAGATATTTCACTGATATTTAGTACGTAGTGAAATTTAATAAAGTTGCATATTTTTCAATGCAAATATATTTTTTAGCTTTAACAGTGGCGTGCGTACGGGTATTTAAGAAAAAATAGTACGCCAGTGGTTTTTTGTCAAATAAAAATTATTTTTGAATTTCACGTCCAATTCAAAACAAATGATCTATCTTGAATTGTTTTCCTTCGATGCGCCATTTTTGAGTAAAAAAATAAAAACTGTCCTATTGTCCGAGAAAATTAATGTTATATTGAAGAATGCAATTTAGCAATAAATATCTAGTTGCTCCGGAATATGTCACTGGCTTTTGACATCTGACAAGTACCTGTTATTCAAATTTGTTCGCTGTGACATCTTTTCCATTATTTGGTTTTTACAATCTTGTTAATAATGGTGAATTAGTCAAATCCAGAAATGGCGGAAATGCATTACGTATATGGCCTTGCCGACGGTAATTGTGAGCAAGGCAGACTGATTTATCACCAGAGATACCCTGATCGTGCTTTGCCAGATAGTCGAACCTTTTCTAATATTCATCGTCATCTTGTTGAAACTGGTTCTGTCCGAAAAGGAACATGTGAAGGTAGACCTCTTAGTGTGAGAACACCTGAAATTGAGGAAGCAGTGCTGCACGAAGTCGAAGAACATCCTGAAACAAGCACGAGGAAGATCGCTAGACACTTAAATATTTGCCATCAAATTGTTTGGAGAATCTTTGGTGGATTTTTGGTTATATCCTTACCATATTTTAAGAGTACAGGCATTACTTCCCAGTGATTTTCCGAGTCGTGTGACCTTTTCTCAGTGGTATCTTACACAAAATCCGTAATTTGAATCAGTGGTTCTGTTCACGGACGAAGCTTATTTTATCCTCGAAATGCCATTCAGAATTTCCACAATGATCGTTTGTGGGCAGAAGAAAATCCCTATGCCGCAAGCGAAACCCATTTCTAACACCAATTTTCGGTCGACGTAAGGGCAGGGATTATTGACAACCACTTTATTGACCCATCCTTCTTGCCGGGCGAATTGACGGACAGACTTACCTCAATTTTCTTCAACAACAGTTGCCTTTGCTGCTTAATGATGTTCCGTTAGTAACACGAAACGATATGTGGTACATGCAGTGTAGCGGTTCGCAATTGCTTACAAACTGTTTATCCAAATCATTGGATTGGCCGCGGTGGGCCCCAAGAATGGTCCCTAGACCTTAACAGTTTAGATTTTTTTGTGGGGATATCTATACAAGTTCCATTAACACCGTAAATGAATTAAGAGAAATAATAGTTGCAGCTTGTGATAGAATAAAAAACACTACAGGGATATTTCAACGAGTGCGCAATTCCATCAGAAGGAGGGCGGAAGCATGCATACTTAGTGAAGGGGGTCATTTACAACAATTTTTGTAATCATTTCGTTGGTTTTGATGTTATGTTTATGTTGTCAGTTGTTGTTGTTCATTATCCGTAATGTGTTTAATTTTTCCAATTAAATTAATTAATAATAATTTTGCAACGTAGACAATAGAATGGTTTTTATTTTTTTACTCGAAACTGGCGCATCGAAGGAAAACAATACACTATACGTTTTTGTTTCAAATTGAACGGGGAATTCAAAAAGATTTGTATTTGGCAAAACACCATTGGCGTATCATTTTTTTCTTAAAAATAATCGAAGTGAATACCCGTACGCACGCCACTGTTAAAGGTAAAAATTATTTTTGCATTGAAAAATGTGCAACTTTATTAGCTTTCGCTGCGTACTAAATATCAGTGAAATATATGAAACGGTTCTGAAAATATTAATTAATGTCCATTTTTTTCCTAAAACTTCATCACACCGAGTTTTTGTAAGGAAAAATTTTTGGATCTTAGCTTGGAGAGCAAGCTAACATTAATTTTTCATGTAGATTCACACATTTATATATTCGCGTATCATTAAGAAACACCTTGTATAACTTATAGCTCAATTAACTCATCAAAACGCTATAGTATCTGGTCAGTCTTCTCATCTTGCAGGGATCTACCTGAATATGTAATAAAACAGGGTAACATTCCATTAAAAAAGATGCCACAACCAGTTTTTTTTTTTAATGAAATACCTCATATTTTATTGCAAATTACAGTCGAATGATGGTTGATTGTTATAAGTGATACAATTTAGAAAAATGCTTATCTTTGACGGTCTGTCAGTCCGCCATTTTGAATGACGATGTTTCAATTTTTCAATTCAATTCGTCCCATGCAGTCATTTCTCTATGTGTATCTATCTGTCTTACCACCACATAATGCCAGCAACCGCGGCACCTATTCAAACTCAATTTGGTATCCCTGTTGATCTATGGTGGGATAGTAGTGGCAGGTTATACATTTGAAAACATTCCACAACGGACTTATCGAAAACCACTGATCAAAAGAAAAAACGCCGCAGTAGTAGACTCTTCGGTCTCCTGATCAGTCGCCGTGCGCTTTGCGGGTTCGAATCCCGTCCCAGGAGAAATTTTTATCTTGGCGATGGATGTTGTGATTGTCTGTAGGTGGTAGACGCTCTCTGACTGTCGAACGCGGAGGTACCACCCGATGGATCTCGTAGGCGGGGCCAGAATGTGTGCATGTTGCATGCACACGTGTTCCCTTGCCAGAATTCGTCTGGAGTTCCCCCTTTCCCCGGTATCCCCCTATAGCCCCTAGGTACCCCATGGGTGTTTAGGCTTTCGGCCTTCGTGGTGGTTGGAGTATAAAAAGAAAAAACTACCGCACCCCTTCTCACGCTCTGCCCTCCAGGCTCATCCCCTCAAAAGGGGGTATCGGGTAATAGTTTGTTTGAAAAGTCTTTCGAAGTCCTTCATCTTGACGTTTGATTTTTTTAAAATCGATCGATTCGTTTTCAAGAAAACTAGGAAAATCTTTATTTATCTTAACTTGTTCAGACACATAAAGAACAAAAACACACGACACTATTACTTTTTATTTTAATAAGTGTTCAAAATGTTGCTCGTTATTGGACAAACATTGATGTTCAAATTCCTGAAGGACATTTCCAAAAACATGTTGTGGGATAACATAGCAGCTTTCGATGATGCGTTGACGAAGTTGATGCAAACTTTAAGATTAGGGAGTAAACACAATAGATTTCAAATGACATTTGGCATTTTTTCTTGTAATTAGTGGTTTTCGATAAAGCCGTGGTATAAGTTTTCAAATGAATGAATTTAAGCTTCCTCTATAAACTTATTGACTACACCCTACAATGTTCATTACTATACAATAGAGTAATATTACAGTAGGTATAAATGCCTACGGGGCAGTGCAATCACGTCAGACTAAAAATATAATAATAATATTATATTTTTAGTCTGAGGCAATCACTCTTGCTAAGATCTGTCAGCATCGTGCATTTTACGCGCATCGCATGGCAGTACATGCTCAGCACTGAACAGGGTGTGACTACACATTCTTTAGAAAAATATCAGGATATATTTTTATTGTACTATTTGCCTCAATATTGATCGCGTCACAAATAATTTTAGATTAATGGTTCGATTCAATAATATTGGACACCTGGTGTTATCAGAAACTTAAATAGAAATCTGGAATGTTCAAAACAATAAATATTTGCTGAAATACATTATTTGCCTTCATTCAATGAGCTGTTTTTTTGAAGTCGGATTTACAGTTCATCGAGCTCAACCACTTCCTTTACGATTTCCAATTTCAACCGGAAATAAAAACAATAAATTTTATGAGTATTTACTTTTGACATATAAATTGGATATATGCACATGCATTTTTCATAAAATACTGTATACGTCGAAAGAATTCACTGCGACTATTACCAATGCAGTGATAGAAACGTACCTAGAAACTGCTCCTGTATTCTCTCCCACTAGTTTCACTTAGCCTGGTTAGTAAACTGAATAGTACTAGTGTGGAGCATCATCTTAAGAAAAGCCTGAATATATTTTTAATATACTAAGTGACATATAAATCCGAACACCCAATTTAGATGGTTTTATTTTAATAAAATTTTGTATAAGTACTTAATGAAGCATAATAAGTAAATGATAGAAATTTCAGAATGATTGCACTGCTTTAAAGCCCTTTGACCTTTAATAATGTGTGGATGCACTCTGATGTGCTACGCATTCTCCAACGCGCCTAGGCATGCTTCTGATCAGGTGGTCAATGTCCTCCTGTGGTATCTCATTCCAGGCAACCACCAACTCCTCTCGAAGTGCTTCTAGAGTCTAAGGAGGACGTTGCAAATTGAGCAATCTCCTACCCATCATATCCCACACGTGCTCAATTGGGGATAAGTCGGGAGATCTTGGTGGCCATGGTAACAATGTGACATCATTATGTTGAAAGAAGTCTATTGTGACTCTTGCAACATGTGGTCGGGCATTATCTTGTTGGAAAATTGGATCTGCCAGGGTGTCAAGATAGGGTAAAAGATGGGGTTCTAGAACTTCGTGGATATAACGCTGCGCGTTCATGTTACCTCTGATGAAGATTAAAGGTGACCTAGAACCATAAGCTATAGCACCCCAAAACATAACTCCAGCAGCGTGATGAACATGTCTTTCAACAAAAAACTGTGGATTCCTCCTTTCACCACGTCGCCTTCTAACCCTGGCACGACCATCTTGCATGCCTAAACAAAATCGAGACTCGTCACTAAATACAATACTGTTCCATTCCTGATCCCAGAGTGACCGTTGTCTGCACCACTCAAGGCGATTACGTCGGTGTTCTCGAGTTAAAGGGAGGACCCAGTGTGGCCGGTATGAAAACAAGCCAAAACTTCTCAACCGTCGGTAAACACTTCGCATGCCAGTAGGTCTTCCGTGTTCTGAAACCATTCATTTACAATGGACCTGGTAGTGGAGAAACGGTCCCTTAAGGCCAATAATCTTAGGCGGCGATCTTCACGGTATGTTGTTCTACGGCGGCGTCCAGTGCCCCCTGCTCTTTGCGTACGGCCTTCTCGAAGCCATGCCTGACAACACCTAACCACAGTGTCTACACTTCTTTGCACTCTAACTGCAATTGCCCGAAAAGAAAGTCCAGCTTCCCGAAGTCCCGCTATACGGCTCCTATCAAACTCACTAAGTTGACGAAATCGTACAGGTCTCCGTACTCTAGGCATCGTAACCGATCGTAAAGGATGTCAAGAACCAAAATCCGCCAACGTTGATTCTTTACTGCGGCTGAAATATTCATTTTTAGAGCATTGTTGAACTAAAAAAAAAGCAGTATAAAAACCGGAATGTCCAACTGATAAGGCTGAAAATTTTTTCACTTTTTATTTACAGTAAGATGAATACATTCACCAACTTTTATTAAAATAAAACCATTTAAACTGGGTGTCCGGATTTATATGTCACTTAGTATAGTTGTATATGTTGAAGCATAAGTATATTAATTTTGAGAATTTGCAGTTGAAGTATGGAGTAATGGAATTGGTGGAGAAAAAGTTGTCAGCGAATAAGTCATTAATGTCAAAAAGTCTGTCATAATCATCGCTACATTTTTGTAAATAAAATGTAGTATAGCATATTCTAGTCGAGTTGCCTCAGAAGGAACCCATCGTTAATTGTACAAATAAGTGTTTGTCTCAACATTGATCACGTCACAATATATTTTAAATTCATGGTTCGATTCATATCTATTGAATACCTGCGGCTACTAGAAATTTTTATGGAGTTGGAAGCTGGACTGTCCAAAAACAATACATATTCGTTGAAATATCTTAATCGCGTGGGTTCCACGAAATATTTTTTTTAAATTTACAGTTCGTCTGGTTCATCCACTTCCTTTGGTATTCCGAATTTTCACCAGAAATAGAATCAATAAATCCCCTCAGCATTCATTTTTGCAATACAAATTTTATGTTGGTGCATGCATTTTCCATGTAATAATTGAATATTTCACTGTGAATATTACCGATGCAAAATTACACAGCAGTTGAAAGCTAGAAAGTTGTTATTAATTATCGTATTTGAAATTATCTCAGAGTGTTGTACCACTGTAATTCACTCGCGGAAGTCAATAATAAAGGTTAACTGAAAAAACGCTGAAATTTAGTTTTGTTGTGATGATAATATCAGTTGTTCTTAAACCAAATGGTTATCACCCCAGACGTTTGTATTTCATTGTCTGTGTTACGGGACCAAGGACAGATTTCTAAATGTTAGCTTGAATTAAGTTCTATTTTCAAGTTATAAGGTGTTTTGGCGTGTAAACGCAGGATAAAAAAATCTAACAGGTTAACTACTGCATGGGGCAGCATAGAACGGAGATAATAAACAATAAAGCAATATAAAACTAACAATCAATCATACCTCCCAACTAGCAAACTAGTGGTATAAGCTTTTGGTAAAAGAACCTTTCAGCCATAAAAGCTCTCTATTGTTGTTGCCTGAACACCAAAATGCTGGCTTAATGTTGTGTGGAATGCAAATTTGCTTTCCGCAACATATTTGCTCTAAAATGAGGTGTTTAAACTAGTCTTATAGCATAGTTACAGGGCACCTTACAGGGCAAATTTTTAACTGTTGCATAAACGTTTATACAACTATTTTATACGGCATATTTGCATGTTAGTCAAAATAGTTCTGTTGCGGCACCCATGCTAACGTTTATAAAACAAACCCGAGCCTTGTTGCTTTGCTGTACAATTTACTACATTAGCCAACAAATTGCTCCCAACGGAAGCACTTATACAACTGTTACGTATGCTAAATATGCTGGTAAACAATTTCACCATAACCTAACTTTCTGCTGTCATATTTTTGTTAAAATGCCATAACCAATGTTTTAAGACAAACAACGCATGCATATCGGTTCAAAAGGTTTTATCAACTGTTCAAACATAAGATATAGATCTGGTACAAACTCTGGGTAAATCATTAGACTTTGTCGGTATTTCATTTCAGACATTTGTCAAATTGTTGTATAACACCTGCAGGCAACACCAAAATATTCTAATAACCTAAAGACAACATGGACGATGACATGATTGTACACAACCACCCGCCATATTGGGCAAACATTTATTCCTCTATTTAATATGAAATAATTATGTTTCAGTTCGAAATTACAGATATAAAGTGAAAAACATTAGTGCAATTGTGTCTAAATATCGGATTTGTGGAAGATTTAACGCCGATAAGTTCAGTTTTCCATCTTAAAAATCTAGACATACTTTTGATCATTGTCAAAATATGAACCAAATACGAAGCCCGTAGAAATTGAGTAACTAATTTGCACGATAATCACAATAAAATTTGCTGCGCAAGTAATTCAATAGCCCTATGTCAAAGTGTAGAAGTTTATCATATACCTGTGTATGAAATTCACAATGGCCGATATGTAAGTAAACAAGATGACTGTAATGTGTTAGTTATATATTCTTCACTTCGTCTATACAATACATAGGAAATAGTTTGGTTGCAATAAAGTCGAATCACGTAAGAGAATAGTTGTATAGTTGACAAAAACTGAATCTTGCACTGACGCAAATGTCCTATAGCGGCTGCAAGAGGCTTACACTTTTGTTTTATAACTGTTACCTGCAGCCCTTATACAATCTCTTAAATGACTGAAGTGTCCTATTAGGTGTGCCCATTCCACTTGTATAGCTGTTCTAAGAGGGTTTTGCTAATGTTCTTCAGTATACAATGCTGTTTAAGGAATACTGTATAATCATTCTTGCAACTCTAGTAGGAGTGATAATTGTTAGTTGGGCTGTTTGTTACAATATGCTACTTCGGTTTTGGAAGTTACATGTTAAATATTGACTGTTATTTTCAATAAAATGCTGAATAATTGCTGCCATACCAATCTAGATATTGTATCCGGCCTGTCCCACGTTTCGAGCTGGTCACAAATCCTTCTTTTTGATTTCCCGAATTTGCGACTGGACCGAAAATGTTTGTTTTTTATTGGTAGAAATTGTGCCTTGGTCGCAAATGTTGTGACCGACGTCAAATAAATGAATAGGATTTCTTAGCTAAACCAGGCGATTCCTGGAGTATTTGTTGATTTAGAATGGTAACTAGGGGCTCGTATCACACAAATCGTAACATTTTTGTCTAGTTTTAGAAGTATTTTTCAAGAAATTGACCACATAGTCACGTCAGATCCATTACCTAAAAAACGCTTTCTGATTGCCTAGTTTGGCCCCAAACTTTGTGCCCTGGATTAATAAAGTTGAGCCTGTGTCCATCATGCTACTAGCTACCAGATCATATTCAGCCCATGTTTAGTTTATGCAACTTTTTCATAGTACCTCATAGCTGCTAGCACTGTGAGTACTTAGTACTCCTCTGATTGTTAAGGTCAGTAGCCTGTAGTTTCCTGCTATCGACGAGACGTAGGGGTCGGTAATACTGCGTTGCGTTTGTAGAATAACTCATAGGCGGCAGTGTCACCTACTCGAGCATGACATACTGAGAATTTCAGTAGATCATATTCTCTTACCGTCGCGTGTCCCCAGGACTAGACCTTTATCATACTCATGATTGCTAAGAAGCGGCTGTACATAGTGGACTGCAACTCCAGGCAGCAGCGGTGGCTTAGTGGTAGACGTTATGGGTCTCCCAATCAGTCGCCGTGCTCTGCGCGGGTTCGAATCCCGTCCCAAGAAAATTTTTATCTTGTCTATGGATGTTATGATCGTTCAACTGTCGAACGCGGAGGTACCATCCGGTGGATCTCATGTTGCATGCACACGTGTTCCCTCACTAAAGTCAGTGTGGCGTCCCCCCTTTTCCCCTATATCCCCCTAGGCCCCATGGTATCCATACGTGTTTAGGCCTTAGAAATTCATGGTGATTCAAGTATAAAGGACAGTATTAGCATTGGAAATATTCGATTTAACCTTCTACCCTGTATATAACCGTTTTTGGCACGAAACATCCAAATCATTCAAGGGATAATTGTAAAAAGGCGAATAAGTGACAAACGGGTTGTTGTAGTAGTTTCATCGGTACAAAGCCACTAATAAAAGCAAACATCTCAGCAGCAGTGTTCTCTCGAACCGGCTGTTCATGCCGCAGAAAGCTCAATAAAGCAGTTCGTTTTGTCCGCAACGGAAAACCGCAGCTTGGCTTACAGCTTTTGGCGACTTACTGCAATCAAGAAAAACTACAGCAGTTACCAATGAATTAATCTCCTTTTGTTCTCTCGGCTGAAATAGAGATTTTTGGTGGACCTTATGGTGATAGATTGCCTATATAATAGTACGCTGTGCCGCACTCAGAAGTGACAGTGAAAATTATAACTCTCATAAGGGGAGCGTCTTCTAATATTTAATAGTGCTGGTTGTATTAAAAATTTCACACTAAAATAATATGTTCTTGAATTCTGACATTTCTCATTCGAGAAAACCTCGCGAAGCTAGGGTCATGCGACAATAAGGAGCGTATCATCAGTCGTTAATACAATTGTAGGACGCTTTTAGGTCATCCTTGGTTTGCATAGTTGTTCCTGTCCTTCAGATTTCTACTGTTCAGTATCAGCGCCCTATTTTGGGGCTGTCTTACAAATATCCATTTGCATCAAACTGTCCATGCTTTTGATTTTTATCATCTGTTATATTAGCTTGAAATTTTCTACAATTCAAAAATAAAAACATAACCCAACAATGGGAGAGTGCTGACGCTGACATGGAGCAGTAAAATCTTGAAATACCCCAGCCCTTCTGAACGAGAGAATATAAAAAAATTAAGGAGTTCATAGAGGCCTCCTACAATTGTAGAAACCACTGACAATGCGTCCCTAAATGCGTTCGAGGTTCTTTCGCCCTCCGACATAATGGCAGATGTCACTTATTACTTTCCTTGTTATCAGCCACCATGTTTCTACACCCGCCCTGGAATCAAATAACTTTGCAAAAGCAACAGCTCAATGATAAGCGATCTCAAAAATTAAATTCCAATGTCGCACGCAAGAATATGTTGCATGCCAGACCAATTTGATGCAGCGCTAGAAATTTTCTCATGGAAATCTCAGCTTGCAGATGTCAGGTCTGACATGTCATCTCAAATAAAAAAGAAAATCTTCCAACGCCAAATATGGCAGTATGGAGCCTATACATATACCAGGATAACCGGAGAAGTGAGAAAAAACGATCCCAAAACTTGACGCTCGATTAACCAGCTATGGCGCATACGCAGGGTATCTCAGGTTATAGTACAAGATCCGCACGGGTATTACGGTCTTTTTTGACATTATATTTTTTTTTTTTGAAATTATGTAGATTTTTCGACAAGATGTTAACTTAGCACTAGCTGATGGACACTTTTGTAAACGCGTTTTGTAGTTGCACGTGTTGCCTAACCTGTCTTCCAAAAGGACAACATATAAATAACCCGGCGGGCTCAGCTAATAGATATACTTCAATGGCAGCATATTCAGTAATAATTTTCTCACACAGCAAATATCACTGATTCTGTACACATGCAGACCAATGCAGACAATCATCCAGATGCCATCTTGCTTTTCAACCAAATAACCAACTTTCTTCTCAGAGACGCATAGATAAGAACAATAGACCACTCGGCTTCACACAGCATATGCCACCAACAATGCGTGTACTTGTAGTTGAGCCATTCCTCCATAGATGGACGATCACAACGATCCTAGTGAGCAAACGTGGAATTATTGTTTACTCCCTAAGATCTACCTAGTCTGCAAGTTGACATCCTATAAGTTCTTTTGACGTTTTATAAGTTTTTTATAAAATACCCGTGCCGGGCACTTGAATCTGCAGGTGTCTGTTTTTTAACATAAAACTTAATCTTTAAGAATGATAGAAAATAATTGAAGAGAAGAATAGAGCAGGGTTGAGTGGTGAAGGCGGTATGGAAAAAAATACCTGCAAATTCAAGCGACCATTTCTTGCACTATTAGTTAAGCGGTCATATGACGCATCTGTCAAAGCACAGCGTTGCCAAATCGGTTGGACTATTTTCCCCGGAACAAACACAAATATCCCTTAGAATTTTTACTTTTTCAAGAAAATCAACCCAAATCACTATTAATTAATTTAAGTCGAACATAGTCATTAGATCCATTACTTCAAAGACTCCTTCTTATTGGTTGAGTTTGTGTTCCACGCACTTGTTAGCGCACCAGGTTAGTAAAATGGGTCGTCTACATCTCACGGCCAGCGATTCTTCGGATACTGACATAATTTCACAGCACGGACATTAACGCCAACTTACGCCGTAGATATATAAATAACTGTCGTTTAAATTCGACAATTTGTATGTCTGCCTTACGGGTTCCCTCATTTCTATACAGGGTGTCCGTAAAGTTGCGGTTTTCCTTTTCACACACAACTACGCCCGATGTAACAAATCTAATGTGTGGTGAAACGTGAGCGAATAAGTAAAAAAAATAAATGAAAAAGTCACTGTTCAGTTGAATTGAAATTCCAAGTACGGCTCTGTCGCGACATCCATATCTACATCGCAGTCGTACGTTGTATAACTGTACGCTGGCGCTGCCGCTGTGGACGTGATCGAGGGATGGAACAGGACCGGCTTCGGTTTAATATGGGAACTAGAGGCCCATCTTACACGAACCGTATAACTTTTCTCTAGCCGGAAAGACTTTTTACAAGAAGTCGAACATACTCGTTAGATCCATTACTTCAAAGACTCCTTCATATTGGTTGAGTTTCTGTCGTATGCACCTTTTAGCGCACCAGGTTAGTAAAATGGGCCCGCGATTCTTCGGATACTGAATCTAATTTCACGACACGGACATTAACGCCAACTTACGTCATAGATATATAAATAACTGTCGTACAAATATCGGATTTTTTTTGGTCTTCGATATTTTGTATGTCTGCCTTACGGGTTCCCTCATTTCTATGCAGGATGTCCGCAAAGGTGGGGTTTTCCTTTTCACACACAACTATGCTCGATGTAACAAAGCTAATGTGTGATGAAACGTGAGCGAAGAAGTGAAAAAATAAATGAAAAAGTACTCACTGTTCAGTTGAATTGAAATTACAAGTACGGCTCTGTGCTACGAGTCTGCTTATCCTCTCAAAATCTACACGTCGTGTAAATGAAAACCCCAACTTTGCGGACACCCTGTATAGCGTATTCTCTTTCTTAACGACACGATAGCTTTCTCCTGGTAATTACCAGTCATAACTAACTGGACTTAAATAAGGTGTCAGTTTAAAAATTTGAGTCATTTATTAAGACCATGTCGATTAAAGCTACATTTTAAGGTAAATAAATAAAACAAGCTCTTAAATTGCCTGAATATCGCAATAAAACCTGAAATACTTTCCTCATTCTAGATCGAAAGTGCCAATTCGTCATACACAACGCTTTTAATGAGCCTTATCAATGGTATAAAGCGTTTTCCGTGGAAAATTTATATCGCTGTGAAATAGTGCTGAGTGGAAACTGTATCGGAAAATGCGAATTGGTCGTTTTTACTGCTACGGCACAGACGTGTGGTATCGTAAAGACTATGTTGTTTAACTGCAATTACCACTATTACCTTTGAAGGGTTATCTACAAAGTGTACAGAAAATAGAGAACAACTTAATATCTCGACAGCGTTTCACGAATTCTGCTTAGGACTTGGTTATCCCCATGTCGCGTTCAGTGCTTCTAAACTAAAAGCTCAGGATATTGAACACTCAAGATTATTTTGCAGACAGGCATTACAGTGCACAGCACAGAATGAAGTGCCTGACTGAATGAAGTGTATCCTTTATGGAGTTCTTGCTATATTGTTCCCCTCTCTTACCGTAATTCTCACAGGGAAACTGCAAATGCTGTCTGGTTCCTTGAGGATCTTACATAAACTTCTTCAACCTATGACATAAGAATTGTTAGATTTACTTCACTGAAGTTTGGGTTTAGATCTGTATATAGTAATAATAATTAACGTCTTTTATTTGTCATATTCTTACAGAAGGCGATATTTAGATAATATGTCTATTCTACCATCTAACACCCTTAACAATACGAGATGTAAAAAAAAACAGAATCTATTGAAAATTAATACCTGTATACAATAACGACAGAATAAAGTATAATCTAAGTAAAGGCATAAGGAAGATATGAGGCCACTTGTGGGTTACAACAGATTTCGCTGCTGATCAAGTAAAACTTCTTTCACTTTTTTCTTGAATTTGGGTACTGGATTGGTTTCTATAGAACTGCGGTCTTAAGAATTATATGATTTGGTCACATTGTAAATGTATTTTGAAATAGAGTTGTGCGGTGGCGTGGAACTGAAAAAGTCTCTCTATATCTAATATTAATGCCATGGATATTCCCTCTACGTATGAATTTGTTTAGTAAATATGACGGTGTTTTTGAATAAAGAATTTTATGAGTCAGATTTAGGAGCTAGTGCTTATACATTTTATCAATTTTCATCCATTTGAGTTCATTAATGGCATTCGATATATGATCATACCTTCTTGGACCATTTACAAGTCTGCAACATGTATTCATAATACTTTGAATACGATTTCTTGTTATAATATCTAAATAGGGATAGTAAACCACTAAGCAATTTGATATCTTTGAAAACAAGAAAGATTCACACAATTGCTTCCTTGCAAATTTATGTAATATAGCCTTATTTGCAAATAAAACTCTGAGAATAGCGTAGCACTGAGAAATTAGATAGTTTACGTGTACACAAAATTTCAAGTCATCATCCATTATAATACCTAGGTTCTTCGAATGATCCACAGCAACTAATTTATTACCTTTTAAATGTATGTCTATGTCCTTTTTTTAAAGTATTCTTTTTTGTTCTACTTGCGTATACCAACATATTTGTCTTCAACGATTATGCCTACTACTGAACTTTTCAATTTGGGCAAGATCTTGACTAATTTTATCATTTGCTGTCTCCAAGTCATTACTCCTGAATTAATAGAAAATTTGAGTATTTGTCTGCAAAAAAATGTATGCTGCATGCTTTTACCTCTGTCTCTAAATCTGAGATATATAATGACAATAGTAGGGGTCCTAAGACTGATCCCTGTGGTACACCAGAACAATTTTTTTGTTCGGTAGAGTACTGTTGATTCAGACGAACCTTTTGATAACGATTTTCAAAGTAGGTTTGAATAAACGAAAGAGGTTTAACAGAAAATCTATAATAACTGCATTTACACACAAGAAGGGTGTGAATAATGGAGTCAAATGCTATAGTAAAGTCAAAAAGTGAGAGAGCTACTGCTTTTTGGTTATCAAGTGCCATTGTTATATTGTCTGTTAAATTACCGAGTATGTATATGTACTTAGCAACGGTATTTTTGGTCTGGAAAAATAGTCAAATTCATAAGTAATTTTTGCAGATAAAGTATCTAACTCCTGTCAAAATGAGCTATGTATTCGGTAGCTTATCCTTATCCTTATTTTTATTTTTTATTGTTTTTTTATCGTCTACACAGGGTATCTTAAAAGTTTTTTTCTATGCAGTTCCCAAAATTTTACACGCCCTATATTTTCTTAATCTGATGCCTTCCGTATATTATCTAGATTTTTGATAAAATACCTCATGGGGTGTTTCTTCTGAAATTGAGAATATCACGTGGAATATGCCCGAAGGCAATCAAAACACCTTTTAATCACGAAACGAAGAGCCAGTCAATGTCTGTTCAAGTTCAAGTAACCTTGATATCAAGCTCTAAAAATCTTGAGGGTTGCGAGTGACATACCGGCGAGCCCACTAATGCTGTGCTTATCGCGGCCTGTGAAGTTCCTCTCCGTAAGCTCAGAGCTCATCCCTACGAATTCTGCCTTATCGAGCAGAAATATCGAGACGAACGAATAGCAATAGCATTCCCCTCCTCCGCACATCCCCCTGGATATATCAGTATGCTCCATATAACAAGATTAGTGGATTTATACCTTCGTTTTAGTCGAGACATGGAAAGTGAATTTCTCGTGTGAGAACATAATTGTGTAGCACATAATAGCTAGCATAAATGGCTAATATGAAACAATATAATGTACACGTATGTATAACGTAACACAATCATGCCGATTACATCATATTTCCTTGCCGAATATAAAAATGTAGCACGTGCATTCTTGTGAATTACAGTATATCAACACTGTCACAGCAGGAACACATATAATTACCGTATCTCTAAAACATGAACTAATATTGAAAAAATAAGTTTCATTCGGGTTTTAGCACATTAAAAATAGTAATATTTTGTTGATTTTATTTAGTATATTTTTTGGCTGTTGATCAGTGAAGTGAAGAGCTGGATACAAGATAGTAATAATCCTAGTAGGTATTTTTGACGCTAAAAAATGAACGTCTTACTGGCAGCAGTAGTGACGGTGGAAGATATTAAGATATAGGTGGGCGATAGTTGACAGTTTGCATTCGCAAGAGGATGGCATCCTATAGAATATAAGTTATGAGCCTTCCATTCTAGCTGGAGATTTCAAAAGCTTCACATATGAATTTTCCCAAAATCAAAGCATTTTTGCAAGAATCGCCAAACGGTAAACTAGTGTTACAGTAACGATAGTCCACCCCTAAATATTTCCCATGCTTCAAAAGCATCCATTGTTGTGACATTAAAAATACTTGCTCTACAGTTTGGTAATAAAAACATTCGTTTTTCATATACATATTGAACTACCGAAATCCGTGAACGATAACTGCCATCAATAGGCGTCAAGTAGGTTTCCCACTAACGCTGTTACTGTAATAGTTCATAAAAGATTATGTGTACAAGCAAGAAACATATACAGAGTGTTCATTTGGAATCTTCCTACCACGAATTTATCTAAAACCACTGATTAAATTAAAAAATAGTATGTGTACAAGTTGGTCCTTCTGAGAAACATATATAAATAAAATATTAATCAAGTCAGTCATAACATCTAATACAACTAGTCCATAGTCCTTAACCATTTGGCAACATTACGATCTCGAAATTTTTCTCCTGCCCTACCGACAGTTCCGACCACATGGCAACACTGCTATGGAAATATTTCTGTATCATTTTAAGTTGTAAGGGCAAATGTTCGAAAAAACCTATGATGTATGTACGAGTAAGAGCGGGGCTGGAAGTGAACTCGTATATATTTAATATACAGGGTGGCGCATCGAAAACGAGACAGACGCATTTACTGGCAGCTCAGTCTTTTTTTGAAAAACGCTCAGATCCGTCGATTTTGTTTTCGAGGGGGACACAAGTTTGACAAAAAATCACGTTAACACGTGCAGTCCCCTGGGCGGGAGTGACACCAACCCTAAAATCTTAAATGAAAAGGTGGGTCGAGTGATACCTTATTTTAAAGGTCTCTCAATTCCCTTTATAATGATATGTAATACATGAGCTTCAGTTCAGTAGTTTTGAAGATTTATTGATTTAAAGCTTAAAGCAGACTTTAATAGGTACATCAGATTAGTCTGTACTACTTTCAGAAGAAATTTGACTAAAAGAATTTACTTAATAAGTCAATGCTTTTCTTCACTATGCCCATGGTTTGTTTATCATCTTGTTGTTGAAAATTGCTATTGGAGCATTTTTTTGTGGCAAAAACGTTATTTCTTGAAGAAAGATAAGGAAATATCTCGTACTTATTTTAAATAGGAATTTAGTACATAGTTTGCGATTGATTTGACCAAACATTGTTGCTAAAATAACTTGTAACGCTTTATTACATAAATTAACCGTGGTATATTCCACAGCAGAAAGAGTTGAAATTATCGAAATATTTTTCGGAAACAATCAGTGCGCTAATAGAGCAGCAGAAATATTTAATGAGCGACATGAGAACAGTAACTAACGTGCATGGAATATATATTCTAGAACTTGTAGCTAAATTTCGGGAAACTGGATCAGTCGCCAATAAAAAACGCAACATTGAAAATCCCATAAGGAACGAAGCAGGGTTTATGTAGATCCTACGTTAAGTACCCGCAAATTGGAGACTGTGTGTGGTGTTAGTCGACGTACTGTCCAACGGATTCTAAAGGCCCATAGTTTTCATCCGTATAAAATTCACCTGGTACAAGAACTTAATGAAGACGGTTTTCATCGGCGATTACAATTTTTTTAACATATGTGTGAACGAATTATAAACGATGAACATTTTCTATTCAACACTTGCTTATTCCGACGATTGTTCCTTTTTCTTAAATGGCGTAGTAAATCGCCATAACTGCCGATATTGGTTCAATTCTAATCCCAGAATTTATCATGAGGTTCATACATAGTAGCCACAAAAATTAAATGTTTGGGCTGGTATTTTTTTCTCACCTGGAAATTTGACCGGTGAAATGTATTTGGAATCACTAGACGACACCATAGATCCTGCATTAACAGCCATAATTGAAAATCAGAATGATCGGCGGTACATTGCGAATAGGTTGATGTTCCAACAGGATGGTCTTATAATTACTCCTCAAATATTGCAAAATGTGCGGCAACGCTTTGAGCAAAATCTTTACTATTGCATGGATAGTCATGGTGGCCATTTTCAACATCTACTTGCCTAACAAGTCAGTTCATTCTTCATTTTTAAATTACTTTGCTGCCTAATGTATTGATCTCCACTAACAAAATGCTGATATTCATCTGCATGAAACAAGACTGAATAATTCATTTGTATTAACTGAAGTAGACTATCAGCATGTTTTCAATGCCATTATGACTCTAAAAAATAAAAAAAGCCCTGGAGTTGACGAAATTGGACCTGAACATCTAAAGATACTGGCCAAACAAATAACAGAACCACTTGCTTATATTATTAACAAATCCTTCCAATCTGAAGTATTTCCATCAGCTTTCAAGACAGCAATCATCATACCTATCTATAAATCTAATGATAATACGGACGTCACTAACTATCGACCTATTTCACTTATATCAAGTTTAGCTAAAGTTTTTGAGAAATTACTCCTCAATAAAATGATTAATTTTCTTAATAAATTCAAAATTCTAAATTCAAATCAATATGGTTTTATAGCGGGCAAATCTACAACAGATGGGGTATTAAGTATAGTAGATGAAATAACCCAAAATATAGATGGAAAAGTACCATCGATATGCGTATTTGTGGACTTACAGAAAGCATTTGACACAGTCAACCACAACATACTTTTGGAAATCTTAGAAAGAATAGGTTTTCGTAGAAAGATGTATACTTTAATGGAAAATTATTTATCAAATAGACCGCAATCAGTAAAATTATTAAGCTCGTATAGTAAAGAAATGTTTGTTAAATGTGGTGTTCCACAAGGTACAATTTTGGGTCCTCTGTTATTCAATATTTATTTAAACGATATATTCAAAATTAACAGTACTGGTAAAATAGTCAGTTTTGCAGACGATACTGCTATACTCTATAAAAGTAAGGATTGGAACGACTTAAAAGATATTATCCAAAATGACTTTTGCAAAATTATTCAGTGGTTTAATAACCGAAAATTAACAATTAACTTTACTAAAACTCATTTTTTACCATTTTCATCACTATTTAATCATCTACCAAAATATAACCACCTTCGGTTTAAGGTAAATGATAAAAATATAAAAATCAATAGAGTTAATGATACAAAATATTTAGGAATTTATCTAGATCCCCACTTGAGATGGGATGTACATATTTCTCACATACTAAAGAAAATTAGATTCATAGCATTTAAAATAAAATTTCTAACCGGTATATTAACTGAATATTATCTACGAATAATATATCAAGCTTTAGTCGAGCCACACATAACATATGGTATAGTAGTGTGGGGTGCTGCATGCACGACATACTTTAACGATTTAGATGTACTTCAAAGGAGAATTTTAAAATCAATGTTAGGCAAATCAAAATTATACCCAACTAATGACTTATATAATGATGCACAAGTATATGATACTAAACAACTTTACTTCTTACATACCATCACTCATTATCACAAAACTATTAGTGAACACGACATAATTAAACATAATCATAAAACCAGATATAAATTACGCGCAAAAAATGTTCCTAAACCAAACAAATCCCTAATGAAACGATGTCACCTGTATATAGCTCCAAAATTGTACGAACATTTACCAAATAATTTAAAACAATTACGCAATACATTAGGCTTCAAAAAAAAATTAAAAAAATTTATTAACACGATTGGGAGAAATCAAATTAATAAAATAATCTCAAATATTACACAATAAATGCTCTACCATTCTTACCAATAATTTCTTTTTTCTCTCTATTTTATTATATTTTGCAATTCAACATACATATGATCCATGCACAGGCGTTGTCCTCCTATGGATATATTATATTTATTTACTCGTTTCATGTTCCCTGTATTTTAGAGTAAATAAATATTATTATTATTAAAAAAAAATGATGAATTAGTTTTATTTAAGCTTTAAATCAATAAATCTTCGATACTACTGAACTGAAGTACATTAATTTTATATCATTATCAAGGGAATTGAAATACCTCTTAAATAAGGTATCACTCGACTCCCCTTTCATTTAAGATTTTGGGGGTGGTGTCACCCCCACTTAGGGGGCTGCACGTGCTAACGTGGTTTTTTGCCAAACTTGTGTCCCCCTCGAAAACAAAATAGACGGGTCTGAGCGTTTTTTAAAAAAAAACTGAGCTGCCAGTAAATGCGTCTGTTTCGTTTTCGATGCGCCACATTAAGGAATTGAAATATATCTTATCCCACCTCCAACAGCACATAGCTCCCTATTTTCAACACCTAAAAATTTTTCTGAAAACGGTTTGGACTATGGATGGCGTGATTGTCCGTAGGTGGTCGACTGTCTCGGACTGCCGAGCGTGGAGGTACCACCCGGCGGAGTGCTGGGATGGGGACAGAATGTTTACATGACACATGCATATGAATTCCTGGCTAGATTCCACGTGACGCCTCCCCACATTTATTTATTTATCCACCACCACCAACAGTGTTAGCCAATTACTGGTGGCAAAACAACCATAGAAGTTGTTAAAAAACATATATAAATACAACGAAAACTAAAAACTAAATCATTTCACTGCAAACTCTCTTAATATACGAAATACTTGTATTGAACAAATCAAATGTACTCTGTAGACTATTATAACATGAATACATCGAGTACAAAAGTGAGTGCAACAGTAAGTTACTTCGTGGGGTAGGTAGGTAAAAAGTGAGTATATTGCGAGTAACAAATTTTGGAGCATTAAATTTAATCTGTGCTAGAAACGATGGACAATCGTAGCTGCTATGCACTACGTTATGCAGGAATATTAGCGAGTGAATCTTTCTTCTGTTATCAAGACTGGTAAACTTGTGCTTACGTAACAGGTCTTTCTGTGGGACTCCAATAGGTGGGTACGTAACGTCAATTTTGAATGAAAGAAATTCCAGAAGTGCCCGTTGAATCTTCTCCAGAGAGTCACAGGTTGTAACATAGCATGGATTCCATATTAGACGTCATATTCTAATTTAGACAGTATGAATGAATTATAAAGCATAATCATCGCATCCTTCTTAATTAATTCCTTTGAGTTGCGTATTACAAATCCTAATAATCTGTTGACAGCATTAATAAGGTACTCAATATGCGGATTGAAGCTAAGTGGCATGTCAAAAATCACACCCAGGACCTTGCATTCTTTTACTCTCAGCAGAGAATGATTGCCAATTTTGTGGTCAAATGCAGTAATATCTAGCTTTCTGATGTAAGTCATAACACTACATTTACTGTAGTTGATTGGAAGTCGATTTACAGCAGACCATTTAACTATCTTGGCTGGATCTTTTTGTAAGCGACATTGGAAAAAAAAATTCAGATCATCAGTACAGATTAAGTGCCTGCTGTCGATCTGACTAGCAATATCGGACAGTATGCAGCAAAGGACCTAAGCAGGAGCCTTGAGGTACCCCTGAGGTTGGGAAGAATTCAATGGATTTGACACCCTCATATTCAACATATTGCTTTCTTCCTGATAGATATGACTTAAGAAAGAATAACAACAGTTTGTATGTGATCAAACCTTTATCCTTTTTAAACTATTTGTGTAGTATATTTTTGCTTTTAATGTCCCTAATCATTTCATTGTTAAACCAAACTGGAAATTTGAGAGATGTGAGTCTTGTCCTAGGGACACACACATAAAAAATTTTATGAAAAATGTTATAAAATGTTTCCAAAGCTACGTTTACATCTGTTAAATTGTCAAGAAACGTCCAATTAACAAAGCTTATTTGTTCATATAGTGTTCAAAATTGGCTTTTCTGAAAGTATAAAACTCTGTGACGCGATTGATACTGTTTTTAGAATGGAAGCTCATGTTGATTCTCATGACAAGCGGAGGATGGTGAACATAAATGACTGGGTTGTTTTCTGCTTGTGAGAAGACTGGAGTTGATTTTCATTAACAAATTCGGGAACATTAAAGTTACCTAGAATATAAATACTTTTGCCAAAGAGGTAATCAAGCGACTCTAGATGTTCAAAGAATCTTTCATAGCAGGAAGTACTCGTGTCAGGCGGTATGTATATCACAAAGAAATAAGTTTTATTTTATATCTAAGTTTGATTCCAATTATGTCAATACTGGGAATACCGTCTGTAATAAAAGTCATATCTACCTCTGATGTAGCAAGTTGATTACGAATACCAATTAAGATACCACCTCCTCTAATACAACGTATTTGTCAGTAAATAATTCAGAACTAAGTACTGCAGCCTGCAGTCAAGTTTCAGTACAACAGATGATATCATAGTCAGACACAGCGACATTTACAAAGGATTCTTTACACTTAAACTGCTGAGTGTTGCCTGAGTATATAAAAAACCTCCGAACCATCAAAGAACTAAGTTTAATTTCATTTTAAAGATATCGGACAGAAAATGAGACTCTGTACTTTTTGATAGCAACTGAAATGCAAACCATTAGCTTGAAAAATATCTGTTATTGTAAATGCTGGTGACGATGATACTGTAAATTCAGAAAATAACACCCAGTTGGGAGAATACTTTTAACTAGTTTTGTTTTACATGAAGCACACAAACATTGCGTCTTCAAGACGTATGCATAGATATATTCGTACGTCCTTGTTGCGCCTTTTGTGAGTGGAATCGCTCGAATAACCGAAGTTGAAGCTATGCTGCCTCCAACTCTCCATCCTTTAGAACAATCGAGCTGGTTTAATTCAATTCAACTGCAGACAAACTGTGCGGAACTATGAATAATAATAAAATTTAGTGTTTGCTCTTCTCATCTAGCTTGTACGTGGGACTTCGTTAGGAAAATTTGCAGTTCGTTATATTGAATTTGAGCTCCCGAAGGGCGTTCGCACAGTTACATCGGACAGTAGACGATCAGCAATTAAAATTTGATTTCGGTTAGGCAGCCCACTTTGTGCACCTTGACAAATTAGAGGAGAGGCGTCCAATAAAACTATATTCTGACGGTTTCCTATTGTCATCGAGGATAGTAATAGTAATGACAGTATACGTAGTCGTGCCATAAGTTCTGTCCCATGATAATCTCATGATAAAAATGAAACAAGATAAGATATATTTATATGAAAGATATTATTTATTCGACAACATTTTTAGAATTCATAATCAAACAGTTTTATTCAAAATGTCCCCCCTTGGCCTTCACACACTGCTTCAATCTCGCGGGCCACTCATCTATCACTGCACGCACAGCTTCCAAAGGAATAGCTGCCGCTGATCGGATCAAATCCGCTTTCAGGGACTCGATATTACGGTGGGCTTTGGAGCAGGCCAACTGCTCTAGCAGGTCCCACAACTTGTAGTCTAAAGGATTGAGGTCCGGACTCCCTGAGGGCCAATCTTCCTCAGCAATGAACTCTGGCACATTGCTTTCCAGCCAGCGCTGCGTACTCTTAGCCTTGTGAGCGGGGGCGGAATCCTGCTGGTAGACCCAGTGTTGGTTGGCAAACAATGTACCACTTAAAGGCTTGACGACAGGATCCAGTATGTCGCTCTGATAGTTTGCCGCTTTTGTTTTCACGCCCTGTTTACAGAAATGGAGCTGAGTGACCCCTTCGTAGGACACCCCCCACCAAACCATGACTGACGCAGGGTGGTGGCCTCTCTCAACTCTCGGAATGATCTCCGAAGCTTCCTGTGAACTCCTTGCATACACTTTGTCATTTTGTCGGTTGAATTTTTCTTCTATGGTGAAGATTTTCTCATCCGTGAACAAAATCTTTCGGAATCCCCCAGCTGCGTACCTCTCCAAGAGCTTCTTGGATCTTGTCGCCCTGATGTGTCGCAAGGTGGCCGTAAGTCGCTGGCCCGTACGTCTCCGGTAAGCCCCTAGCCCTAGGTCTTGTTTAATGATGCGCGACATCGTCCGGACAGGAATCTTCATTTCCCTGGATAGGATCTTCTGCTTCCGGAGTGGATTCCTTTGAATCCTGGCTTTTACGGCTTTGATGGCTGCTGGAGTCCTTACTTGACGAGGTCTTCCGCTTCTTGGCCTGTCATCAACAGAGGACGTCTCATTGTACCGCTGAATGGTCCTAGACACAAATTTACGCGATATTTGAAGGCCGCGTAAGAGTTCAAAAATCTGACTAGCACTGTGATTACACTTATGTAAAGCTATCACTGCAATACGGTTCTCTGCCTTGCCCCACTCCATCGTTATGCTTCGAGAGATCAATACAAACTGAGGTATATGTAATTACCCGAAAAGCGCTTAATCAACTGACACCACAATGTAAACAATCGGACAAGTATTAACAGGTCTACACTTGTTTGAAAACGAGGGACAGAACTTATGGCATGAGTACGTATATTAACTATTAGACATGAACAAAAAAATTTACAGTATGGATATACATAAAAAAACAAACAATAAAATAACGAGCAACAACATTAAATAAGATATCTAAAAATGTACACCATAGACAAACAACAGCAAATAAAATGGATTAGCTTTCCAGCAGTTTAAATTAATATATTAACAATAATACAATATAAAAATATATAAAATGACAAAGAATAAGTGGTTTACAGACAATACAAGAAAAAAAGGATATCTACTCGTAAATATCCACAAAGACGCCGATGGCGTAGCAAGTCTTATTAACCTTCATAAACCCGAGCGAGGTGCAGTTGCACCCCAGACATCAATTTTTGGTGTTATTTTCTAAGATATTTTTTTTAATTTAATTTCCTTTGAGTTATGTTTCTCAAATATGTTTCTAATATAGTATAAAAAATTTTAAACAATTTGAGATTTATTGTAACAAGTTAAGTTGTTCCTTGGGGTGCAGTTGCACCCCGCTCGGTATGTAACTATAGGTAAACATTTTGCATACGCTGAATACTAACTGGGGTATAAATAAACCCCAAATTTTTCAAACGACGGAGATTCCCCGTATCGTGACGGCAACACAGTCGGGGAATCCCAATAGCGGCTATGTATAACGTGTCCACGCAATTATCGCATTATAATCTTAGGTTTCGTGTGTGTCGTTACGTTTGTAGTGATTGTCGCCTACGCGCTTATAAAAATGAGTGAACCACCGAAATTTCGAAATGAAAATAAGCTAACAGACGAAGAACTATTGGCGATATTAGAAACGGATATTTACGACCATTATTTTAATGATTCGATACTAGAAAATGGTTCAAGTGATATCGAATAGACTGATATAGTGACTGAAACTAATGAGATAGATGATGTTTTGCAAGTTAGTGATAGTGAGAATGATTTGGCAGATTCTTCAGCTGTAGTTGGCCAATCAATAACTTATACAGAAAATCCAACTTATACTTCTAAAGATGGTAGTGTATGGGCAAAAGTTCCACTTACTGCGAGGACAAAGAGAAGAAAATGTAATATATAAACTGGTCCAACAGGTTTGACGAGATATAGCTCCCAATTTTCCAGCATAAAAGAATCCTTTGAACTATTTCTTTCACAAGATATTATGACTGTGATTTTATCGGAGACGAATAGAAAAGCCGAATCATATTATGCAAGAAATGGGAAGGCTTTTTCTCCTTTTGTGCAAGAGGAACTGGAAGCATTTATTGGTTTGCTTATTATTTTTGCAGCCTGGCATGCTGCTAAAGAGCCAATATGCGTATTATGGAGCCAAGACCCAACTTTATGTCGACCTTTGGTATCATCTACTATGTCTCACAACAGATTCCAACAAATTATGTGCTTTCTAAGATTCGACAATTTTAAAACAAGAGAAGAAAGAAAACGCACTGATAAATTTGCCGCAATCAGAGATGTCTTTGATGTTTTTGTATCTAATTGCAAGAAATCTTTAAATCCATCTGAGCACTTGTGCGTGGATGAGCAGTTAGTTCCGTTCCGAGGCAGGGCTCCTTTTCGGGTTTACATGAAGAGTAAGCCGGACAAATATGGATTAAAAATTTGGGCCTTGGCTGATTGTACTCGTAGTTTGTCGTATACAGTGAAAATGCAAATTTATTTAGGTAAGCTATGTCCTAGAACATGCAGATATTATAGATTTTAAAATTTTAGGCAAAGAAGGAAACAAACCAGAGAAAGGTCAAGGTCAAAGGGTAGTGTTAGACCTGGTAAACCATTTATCTACAGGATATGGGATAACTACTGATAACTTTTTTACCAGTATTGAGTTGGCCAATAAGCTCTTAGATAAAAACATTACCTTGTGTGGAACACTGCGTAAAAATAAACCTTATATTCCAAAAGAACTACTTCCAGCAAAATACAAGAAAGATTTTTCAAGCATGTTTGCTTTTATGGAAAATAAAACATTAGTTTCTTACGTACCAAAGAAAAATGCGGCAGTTATCCTTTTATCAACAGAACATAACGATGACAGAATAAGTGGAGTGGAATGTGACTATAAACCGGACATCATTTTACACTACAACAAAACTAAGGGTACAGTAGATACAACAGATAAATTGGCAAAGGAATTTACCACTCAAAGAAAAAGTAATCGATGGCCGATGGTAATATTTTTTCATCTGCTGGATATTGGTGGCATCAACGCCTATAAACTATGGATGTTGAAAAATCCAGATTGGAAAAAAAATCGTTTAGATAGGAGAAGAATGTTTCTGTTGGAGTTGGGCCAAGAATTAATTAAGAAGAATATAATTCATAGATACCATAATGACAAGTCGTTACATTCCAATATAAAACAATCCATATTAACAATTTTGCCAGAATTAAATATTGTAAGGAATGAACCACCTGCTCCCGCTATTCGGAGACAGCAGCGTTGTTTTTTATGCGACAGAAGTAAAGACAGGAAATCTCGAAAGTTTTGTATTCGGTGTAATCAGTACGTATGTGCAGAACATTCTAAAAATATAACCGTTTGTAATAAGTGTGATAATTAAATTATTATTTAAAATGTCACATATTTATCTTCTTCTTAATTATCTTTCTTTATATTATAATCATTTCAAATTATTTTTTCCAAATGTGTTTATTTATCAATGTTATAGCATACTTATGTAAAAATATATATTTTTTATAATCATAATGTGTTTATTTTTTGAAAATCTTTAATTACAGTAATTAAATAAGCCAGAAAAACGTTGGGGTACATTTGCACCCCACTCGGTATTTAACGTAAATTTCTGACCACGGGTTTATGAAGGTTAATAAAGTAGGTTTTCACTTTTCATATATCAAGGCTAAATCTTAACCGCCTGTGGTGTCGATTATAACAAATATTCAAACAATGGGTGGCCGATGAAGATCACCTTGAAACAGATTCAAATGAAGATAAAGATGTTTTGCTCATTATAGGCGAATCATCGTTGTTCCTCCAAAATCTGATGTACAAGAGTTTCATAATAAGAAACTAGTAATTTCGTAGATATTTACTAAGAATCGGTGTGAATGGATTCGAAACCGTTTTTATAAGTTCAAAAGAGAGTTTATGTCATTCTGTAAACACATAGGAGTTTCTGTCAAAAGAACGACGAAATGGTTTGTTAACAATAACTAACTATGTACTTATAATTTTATAGTAATTCAACTTTGTAAATAGCAAATAAAACAAAAATAATTTAATATCAAGACCTCACGCTTTTTTACTATAATTGAATTTTAAATTAATGTCTTATATTTTATATTGGTCTTATTCCAAATTAATTACTCATACTTGATTTTATATTGCATTATGATAATCTCACCTATACCTTAAAATTCGTTTTCACCTTTGACTTCGGTTTGCTACTAAATCGTGTTTTCTTTTTTCATTTTCAAATCTATAGTTTTATTTTTATATCTTTCAACAGCTGACCCGACAGACGTTGTCCTCTCTTGGCTATGAACTGGGATGAATAATGAATAATCAAAGGGTAAATATATGGAATGTATGTAATTGTATAGCGAAGTGTTTGTACCGCCTTGTGGCTAGCAAAATATACTAAGTGACATATAAATCCGAACACCCAGTTTAAATGTTTTATTCTAATAAAATTTTGTATAAGTACTTAATGAAGCATAATAAGTAAATGATAAAAATTTCAAAATGATTGCACTGCTTTAAAGCCCTTTGACCTTTAATAATGTGTGGATGCTCCCTGATGTGCTACGCATTCTCCAACGCGCCTAGGCATGCTTCTGCTCAGGTGCTCAATGTCCTCCTGTGGTATCTCATTCCAGGCAACCACCAACTCCTCTCGAAGTGCTTCTAGAGTCTGAGGAGGACGTTGCAAATTGAGCAATCTCCTACCCATCATATCTCACACGTGCTCAATTGGGGATAAGTCGGGAGATCTTGGTGGCCATGGTAACAATGTGACATCATTATGTTCAAAGAAGTCTATTGTGACTCTTGCAACATGCGGTCGTGCATTATCTTGTTGGAAAGTTGGATCTGCCAGGGTGTCAAGATAGGGTAAAAGATGGGGTTCTAGAACTTCGTGGATATAACGCTGCGCGTTCATGTTACCTCTGATGAAGATTAAAGGTGACCTGGAACCATAAGCTATAGCACCCTAAACCATAACTCCAACAGTGTGATGAACATGTTTTTCAACAAAAAACTGTGGATTTCTCCTTTTACCACGTCGCCTTCTAACCCTGGCACGACCATCGTGCATGCCTAAACAAAATCGAGACTCGTCACTAAAGACAATACTGTTCCATTCCTGATCCCAGAGTGACCGTTGTCTGCACCACTCAAGGCGATTACGTCGGTGTTCTCGAGTTAAAGGGAGGACCCAGTGTGGCCGGTATGAAAACAAGCCAAAACTTCTCATTCGTCGGTAAACACTTCTCATGCCAATAGGTCTACCGTGTTCTGCAAACCATTCATTTGCAATGAACCTGGTAGTGGAGAAACGGTCCGTTAAGGCCAATAATCTTAGGCGGCGATCTTCACGGTCTGTTGTTCTACGGCGGCGTCCAGTGCCCCTTGCTCTTTGCGTACGGCCTTCTCGAAGCCATGTCTAACAACACCTAACCACTTCTTTGCACTCTAACTGCGGCTGAAATATTCATTTTTTCAGCGTTAGTGAATGAAAAAAGAGCAGTATAAAAACCGGAATGTCCAACTGATAAGGCTGAAAATTTTTTCACTTGTTATTTACAGTAAGATAAATACATTCACCAACTTTTATTAAAATAAAACCATTTAAACTGGGTGTTCGGATTTATATGTCACTTAGTATACGTTGGCAGCACTGCAATTCCCCCATCAACTTTCCTTGAAAGTAGACATAAAAGTTATTTCGAATGAATTTTGTTGCGCCAAATGACATAATTCGAAAGCAATTAACGTATTGCTGGATATGAGTCATAAAATGTATAGAATCTGGCCCATTTCTGAAAACTAATGAACGTAGTGGCTTTGGTGGTGGTACCAATGCAGTCAGTTTGATTTTTCAACTGACACAACAGAATCCAGGGGTTTCATTTTTAAACTTCTACGCTGCTGAATTTCAGTCCTCTGATCCCATTCAACTCCATTTCTTGCTTCTCGTTGCTCGTCAGTTTGACTTCTTCGTATATATCTTCGACTTGTAGCATTGCGAGTTCTGCGAACTAGGCTGGAACGTCTAATCGGTGGCATTTTGAAGATGCGGTGGACTAACTTCCACCATTCTTAGTTATTTTTGAACAAATACCTCTCAAAAAACTCACTGAACAAACTAAAAACTGGATAAAAGCTCTAATCGAATGGATTGTGCACAATACTTAAATAAAACAATATTTTCATAAATCAACACTGTTAAGCGATAATATAAATTTGTGGCGTGCGAGCTGTCAAGTTCAAAATGATAGAGTAGTGAAAGTCAATTAATCAAAAGAAACGTATTTTCCATCACAAATTACGGATGGTGAAGAAATGTAAGTCAAAAAACGGAAGCACCGTGTTTTCATAATCAATTTTCTCTCATAGAGCAAGCTGTCAATAGGTGTTGGAATCAAGATAGCGGAGGAGAGTGCCTGTCTCTTCTGGTACTTGAAATATTAATTCTGCTGTGGGTGCTCCATGATTGAATAATCGTTTGGTGTCCAAATGATTTCTGTAAGAACCTTCTACACAGTATTAGGGAACTTTTAACAAAAACATGAATGATGTCGGTAGAGTCATTCTCAAGTTTTGGCGTGACCACGTGAAATAGGGATTCATCTTTATATACAAGATATGTTGCCGAAATGGCCGTTCGGGTTTAAAAAAAATAAATTTATTTTACAATACTGACTACAATTATATCTTCAAATATTTTACAATACATGTACAATACGACGAACAAACGAGGAATCTGCGGAAACCATGAAGAACATCTATTAATCATCTCGTGCTTAGATGCTTTCCTCAGCATTTTCTTTTTCCACGTGCATCCTTCTCTGCACCATAACTCCTCCCCACCTAGTCTGAAAACTGAATAGGGACGTTTTCTGCTTTCAGGAGGTTTTCTTCTTTATGTCTCTTCCTTGGGCCTCTCTTCACTGGATTCGGGATTTTCTTCATTTTTCTTGTCTTGGGGTAGGTCAATTTTCTTTTGGATTTGTGTTCTCCAAATAAACCAAAAGGTTGCAGCTTCTTTAGCAAGCAGAAAAATAGTACAAACTGAGCTGCTAGAAAACCAAATTAAGAGATTAATAGCGGCTTCTTCTTGTATTTGAAGAAAATTTGCTTTATCTTGCATTTCCTTGACCTTGTCGAGGTCAATAGTCTTGAGGATTAAAGCTTTTTTGGACACAAAGTTCGATCTTGCATTCCAAAATTTTATTTCTGGAAGGACCAAAGTGTTTCCTTTGATTTGATCCTACTGACTGCGCTATGACAGCCATTGCCCAGGGCGAATGTAAAAAATAAGCTATCAATGTAAGTTTGCTTCAACCTTACGTTCCAAGTAGACTGCGTCTTCAGATGTTCCACTATTTGATATCATAATGACCAATCTAAAGCTATGAGCATAAGCATAACCAAGTCATCGTATACAACTGATAACAAAGGACGAGGCTATCCCGAAACACGCAGATGCCAATCTGATATGGATGTGCCCGCTAGGGCTGACCATTGTTATTGGAGGCGGGCCAATACCCGGAATTACACAGCCACTAAACGTTTCTACTAGCTTAATCGTACTCAGAATTATGTTTGGGTGCATTGAACTTGGAAGCACAGCTTTACACTATGTCCAAATCGGTCGACTTTTATTCCGCACAATTCATTTTACTAACCACGCCATAGGCGAGGCAAGTATATCACGCTCTTTAATGTACAGGGTGCTTCACTTAAGGATCGACACAGAGCAGTAGCATGTAGTGGGACACCAAAATATTTTAATTTAACACAACTATCCAAAATACTAATTCCGAAAGAAATTTAAATCTCAGTTGTCCTTGAACTTTGAAAATGCAAAATAGTTTACATCGGAATATTCGTGATTATACTTCAGATCCAGTCCGAAGACATCACTTTGTTTATTTACTATGTAGTCCGGCCCTGGAGTACAAGCCGCACACCAAGTTAAAAGACAAGAGATCCCGCTCCCGTCCTGTTGCGCTCCGGTCTTGCACGTTGAGTTATTTGTTAAAAGAAATGGTACTTGCTCGCAACTTGGGAGGGTTGAAAAAAGGGGTGGGAGTGATGTCTTCGGACTGGACCATCGTATAATTACGATCGAACTTCACTTAAGGTAAGTTCGTTTGATCGATGAATTATACTTTAGGTCCAGTCCGAAGACATCACTTTGTTTATTTACTATGTAGATGTTTACAGATAGAACACAGTTGCGAGCGATCTGATGGTGTTATAAAGTGGAATCAAAGTGTTCAGAAACGACAAAACCATATATTTAGTATTCCTATGTAACAAACATAAAATAAATTCTCAAATTGTAACCTAAGGATAACGTTGATTTGAGAAATAACTGAAACACAGGAAACATGTAACAAACTCTTAAGAGTATTAGAACTTAACTAATCAGACCAATTTTATATCTAGGATTGCATTTGCAAACTCATTGTTTGGTTGTAGAGGACGATTATAAAATCTTGCAAACGTGGAACGTTGCGTCCAACCAACTGTTTTACATATGTTATCTACGGAAACGCCTTTTCTTAACGCCTCAGAAGTCGCCGCATGCCTTACTGAATGAGGCGTAAAAAGTGCTGTGTCTACTACTGCAGAGGCAAGGGTCTGTTTTACCCATCTGCTTAAAGTGTCTTTAGACGCCTTGCCATGGGGTTTTTTCCCTGTCACAAATAGGAAATCGTCATTGGGTTCTCTTAAAGAAGCCGTTCTATCAATGTATCCTTTCAGGATTGTGGCCACGCAAAGAAAGGGGTTTTGTTGAAAAATCGGGATGTGCAGAGTGGGTTGAGGTTTTCCAACTCTACTGGTTTTAATTGGATCCGATATATTAATAGTTGATTCACTGTGACCATGGATTATATTTGAGAGACGTATAAGAGATATCGTCTGGAGTTTTTCTCCTGTTATCAGGGCTAATAACGTCGTTAACTTCTGTGACAGAGTTTGAAGACTAAGCGGTGATGATAACTTCTCTAAATAATTTAGAAGGGGTATAGGGTCCCAGGTGGCAGTATACTTTGGTCGTGAAGGCCGTAAGCGAGAGATGCCTCTTTTGAAGCGTTTAATTATCGGATTAGAGACTAAATCCTTTGAGCAAATTAATGAAAGGGCAGACGTATGGAAGTTAAAAGTACCATACGTAAGATTTTGATTATTTGTCAATTCTTGCAAGAATGACACCACTTCTTTGATTGTGGGATTAAAAAGGGAAATGTCATTACTGAAGCAATAACCCCACCATAATTTATACGAACTGTTATATTGTTGTAATGTGGAAATGCGTAAAAATAAAATCTATTCCAGGGAATCGTAAACGCGTCAATATATGCAGATCCTGGATCTCTATGCCAGGAGACATATAACTTGCATTTAGAATTTGTATGGGAAGCAAAAAGATCAATCTCTAGGTTTCCGAAAACGGTGGTTAAACGGTCGAAGGCGGTTTGACATAACGACCATTCCGTTTCCAAATTCGAAGAACTCCTGGACTCGGTGTCTGCTATAACAATATCCTTCGAAGGAATGTACGAAGCGAAGAGCCAGAGGTTCCTTTGCTCACACCATTGCCAAATTTGTTTTGACAACGAACAGAGGTCTGGGAATTGAACACTCCCCATTCTGTTGATGTATGAAACAGCTGTCGTGTTGTAACATCTAATTGGAATATTGCAGTTTTTCAAATTTCTGGCATAGCACTGAATCCCGTACAAAATAGCCCATAACTCCAAATTATTTATATGTAACCGTTTTTGAGAGTCAGACCAGAATCCATGGGTTCTGTCATGACCACAACCAGCACCCCATCCTGTAAGTGATGCGTCGGTAAAAATTGTTATATGAAAGGAATCATACCTGATGTCATTGAAGGCTTTTGAAATATGATTTGTCCACCAAAAAATATCTGGCTTTATGCTTTCAGGGATAGGCTTCTTTTCGTCAGGAAGTTCTATTTTTGAATTTACACTATTTATCATAAAGCCTAGAAATGTTATGTAAGTGGTAGGTACTAGGATGCTTTTGTTTTTATTGATTATAAGACCTCACGATTTTAAAAGACAAATGGTTGTGTTGACATGTTTGAGACAGGATTCATAGGAATCTCCGAATATTAGGAAATCCTCTAGGTAATTGACTGTAGAGATGCCTAAAGTGCGGAGAAAAGAGGCGACTGGCTTCATGAGTTTTGTGAAACATAACGGAGCTGTGAATCACCCGAACGGTAAGCAGGTAAATTGGTACAATTGACCTACAAATTGAAATTTAAGGAATGGTTGATGGTCATTGTGAACGGGTACCAAAAGGTATGCATCTTTCAAGTCAATTGTGCACATATACATGTTTTTGTGAGTCACTTTAATAGCCGTTCGTAGGTCCTCCATTTTAAAATGCGGACATTCCACATATTCATTTAATTGTTTTAGATTTAAAATAAAACTTTTTCCACCGCTGGATTTATCTGCTAGGAAACATGGAGAGATAAATTGTTCGGGCCTTGACTCAGATTTGAGTATGGCTCCGGACCTTAACAAATCGTTTATAGCTAATCTTACTAGCGATGTTTCTGTAGGGGAAAAATTATTTTTAACCAAGTGGTGGCATGATGGAGGGTTGTCTTTAAAGGGAATCCTATAACCTTGAATCCAGGATAAGATTGTCAAATTTGAGGTTAGTTTGGACCATGAGTCCAAATAAAACTGTAAACGGCCAGCAAACGGAACTTGTTTTACCTTCAGCGTTTCCTGGTTTGCTGTTGTCTGTTCTGAGGAAACTGTTTCGAGGAATGGCCCTTGTATTGCCTCACCTCCCTCCTGCGGTAAGACGGGCGATACCTGTTTAAAGGTCCTGCATTCTTGGACGAGCAGCCCCGCCCCTCTTCTTCCTCTGATTGAGAGCTAGTGCGTGAGGGGATAGAAGGCAAACGTAAGTCCTGTCCTGCCTTTTCCAAAGATTTCAACTTTTTTGCTCGTTCACCTAAATCTGATCCAAACAAAAATTCACCAGGTATGGTATTTTCAATCAGTTCTTTAACTGATTTGTTAAGTACTGGGCTAATTAAATATTTCCTTGTTTTCGGAATATCGTGGAAAAGAGCCGCCGATATTCGTGCAGAATCTGTCAAAGACTTTTTCCCTGACAAGACTCCTCAAGGAACTGGGTGATTTAACCTCCTAATCCCCGCTTATTAAACTTAACTAGGGCTACCTATTATGAACAATCATCGGGACGCGAATGCGTAACAAATAATTACTGGATTCGTATTTTGTTTGTGTCTAACAGTACATTTCACTCAGTTCGAGAAGCTGTTAAGAAAATGTATTGCCAGTTTTGTGTAAAAAATGCACTTTATTTATTGGCGATTGTGCATATTTTGTGTGGGGGGTGAATGTTGGGCATATGTTCGTAAAATTGTGGATAATATGCAAAATTGTGCATGCCGGAACATCCCCGGACCTTGAACGTCTACGGCTCAGCCGAGAACGAGAACGCCTAAAGTAGTGGGGCGAATCGGCACGAGACCTCGACCTGCTGCTCCTAGCCTCACGTTCCTGGTATAAAATGTCTTTAGGGATGCTGGATTCTTCTTCCAAGATAACGTTGAGTGCTTTTCCCCGGGTGGTTAGTCCGTTACCAATGTGCAATTGGTACCCGGAGTGAGCGGAATCCCTAGTTAAATGTGTGGATGAAAGAATAGCTTTCACTTCGGGATTTACTTTTGGAAGACGTAATAAAGCGAAATTAGATGGCACATTTCGTTTTTCGCTAAGGATAGAAATATCTTCGGCGGATAGCCCGTTTGCCAAAATATGGGACCACCTGGAGGCTAGGGCACCGTGAAGTTTAAAACTAGACGTATTAGCCTTTTCAGGATCGGCACCCAGAATATTTAGTGTGTCCTCTGATAATGGCATACAATCGGCATCGTCAAGTATCAAAACATCGTCCATAGTGTTTTGCGTTGTTGGCGCCGCTCCCAAATCCGGCCCTGTCAGTACCTGAGCTTCCGGCCCGCACGGGGAACGACCAGCTAGGCCTACCTGACGCTGTGCATTATCAGCTGGGCTGGATGAATTCTGGTTTATTCCCGCACATATTCTCGTCTCTCTCTACGTCGCCTCGACACGCTCAGTGATCGACTACGATTGATGCTACTCCGCGAACGGGACCTTGACAGTGTTGTTCTCGATAGATTTTGAATTGTGCAAAGATGTCAATAGAAATTGTGCATATTTCTTTAAAAATGTGCATATATGATATGCGTATACTAATTTTCTGGCGCAGCCGCCAATTTCAAAAAACTGAAATTTCATGGAACCATTGACGTGGTCCCTGCCACCAGGCTTTTCTTCCATGGTTTTCTGCTAAGTATATTTTATATTATATATAACGTGCTACTAGATGAGCAACAAAACAACCCATTGTTGTACATACTTACCAACCTACTCACCAAGCACTAAACCGATTTGAAAAGGAATCGCGTATTTTACGTGTTTCCTAACGCACAGACAAGCCGGGCGACCGTACGGCTGTAACACCAAAAACCGAATGACTCAACGTGCAAGACCGGAGCGCGACGGGACGGGTGCGGGAATCTCTTGTCTTTTAACTTGGTGTGCGGCTAGTACTCCAGGGCCAGACTGCATAGTAAATAAACAAAGTGATGTCTTCGGACTGGACCTAAAGTATAATCATGAATATTCCGATGTAAACCGTAGTTCAGTATTACCACGACACTTCAAGTTTACACTGAATGTCTGAATGAGTGTTATTGATCGCTCCTTAATTGCTCGGTTTATTTTACCAAGTCTAATGAATGACAAAACTTATTTAGAATTCCTTCTCCTGGTCCTACTTGACGAGGTGCCATAACAACTTAGATTAGAACATATATCATTCGGAATTTTTTTTTCGTAATTACAATACCTCTTTGCCCAGTGGCGTAGTAAGTAAGGAAGCGTAATTTTTTAAGTTCTGTTCAAGGCTAGCTATTCTCTGTTTAGATTACAGTTTAAACTGTCTCTTGTCACCTGAAAAATAAGCGCAATAATTACCTATCTGTCGTCTATCTTTCCGCACGGGTATTACGTATCCTGACAAGTAACATTATGTATTTTTTTGACATATAGGAAGGATGCCTAATATCGGATAGCTTCCGAATATCGGGCAGCGGTTTATTAGACGAGCTACTACAGCCATCTACTGTTATAATGACCAACATGTAACAGGAACCACATTAAATGCAACCTGTAACGTTCATATGTTTTTGTGACCTTCATTCTTTCCACAAACACGGGAAGTGTGTGAAATCCGCCATGAATATTTTGAAAGTGTTAACTAAATTGGTGTTTTCATAAAAAGGTAGGTCTGTTTTTGTTTATTTTTATGTTCATATGTCTTCTGTAAGCTTGCAGCCATCCACTAAGGATTAGAAAAATGTCCCTTTCGATTTGCTTTTTAAGATATATTGTCGTAATATTTTGAGGTTATGTTTCCTAATATCGGGCATGTAAAGATGCCAAATATCGGGTACCCGATATAAGGAACACTTAATGTTGTGACGTAGATATTGTTTCATTATATTGAAGTTATAATTATTAAGCATCTGTTTCTTCACAGATGCCTCCAAAAAAAAAGAAAGCAATGGATTGCAGAAGCGATGAAGAGGGCAGTAGAAGCAGTTAAGAACAAGGAAATGGGAACTCTCAAGGCGTCTAAAGCATTTGGCGTGCCCAAAAGCACACTGATTGATTATGTAATAAGTAAGAAACCGGTTGATACATTACTTGCTATCAAATTAGACAGAAAACCTGCTTTAACAAATGAACTTGAAGAAGCACTAGTTGAGTATGCTCTCGAAATGAAAAGAAGGTATTTTGGTCTCCGAGCGTCAGATGTAAGAAGACTAGCATTTCAGCTGGCGATACGTAATGGGCTTAAGCATCCTTTTTCTTGCCGAAGTGCCGCTGCTGGAAAAAAATGGTTGAAATCGTTCATGTCAAGACACCCAAAATTGTCTTTCCGAAAACCACAGGGAATTTCTGCAGCCCGTGTTAAGGGTTTTACAAAAGAGAATGTTCAAGCATTTTTCAACTTCCTTGGTGGCGTTTTACCAAAAGTTGGCTTTAATCCAGCAGCAATCTATAATGTTGATGAGACTGGTATTACGACAGTACAACACAAACATGCCAAAGTGATAAGTTTGAAAGGAAAAAGGCAAGTTGCAGCTTTAACTGCTTCGGAACGAGGTGCTTTAGTAACTATTGTAACGTGTATGAACGCTGTCGGTCGTTACATACCACCAATGTTGGTGCTTCCCCTCAAAAATATGAAGCCTGAGCTTCTAAATGGAGCTCCCCCTGGGTCCGTTGCCAGATGTCATCCATCGGGATGGATTCAGCAAGACATTTTTACAGACTGGCTGAGGCACTTTATTTTACATGTAAAACCTAGCGAACCCAAACAAGTTGTCTTGATATTAGATGGACACTATTCTCATTCAAGGAATATTGATGTTATCAACATTGCCAGAGATAATTTCGTCCATATTATCTGCCTACCTCCCCATTCTACAAATAAGTTACAACCACTCGATGTCTCCTTTATGTCACCTTTCAAAACTTATTATGCTGCTGAAATTGAAACATGGCTTAGAGCAAATCCAGGGAGAGTTGTAACTTCCTATAAAATTTCAGAACTAATGGGAAGAGCCTATTTAAGAGCAGCGAGTTGTGAAATTGCAGTGAATGGTTTTAGAAAATGTGGAATATTTCCATTCCAACCGACAATTTTCCGAGATGACGAATTTGCCATCCATTCTTCAAATGAAAAACAATCAGTCGAAGGAGATAATGACGAAAATCAGATTGCTGTGGATCCTGCTGTTGCTGAAAACTTAAGAAAAGAAAGAGAAACTACACCACCCATTTCGACACCTAAGCTCGTTGTACCTCAGGATATTTGTCCTATACCTAGCCTAAAGACAAAATATCAGTCTCCAAGGCCAGGTTTTTCGGGTGAAGCTTCTAAAAAAGGAGGTAAACGTTGTTCAACAGCTATCCTCACTTCTACGCCTTATAAGACAGATTTAGAAGAGAGCTTGAAAAAAAGAAAAAAGATCACACCGAAAAAAGTTAGCCTGAATCAAAATAAATCAAAACTAAAAAACGAGATGGAAAAAGTTAACAATAAAAAATCGATCCCAAAAGGAAAAAAAGGAAGAAAGAGGAAGATAAGCTCATCTAGCAGTTCTGATAGTGATGAAATTCAATTGGTAGACACGGATGACAACATGGAGCAAGATGACGTCGATGTGGAATGCTTTTATTGTTCCAACTGGTTCTCTGAAGATATTTCTGGATCCAAGTGGGTCCAATGCATGAAGTGTCTGCGTTGGTGTCACGAAGATTGCTCAGATATAGGCAAGGAGAAATCATTTATTTGTGAATTATTTTTAGATGGATAAATACTTGTTTCTTTTGAACTTTATTCTCTGGTTATTGAGAAATAGTTATTTTATTTTTTGTATTATCCTGTGCCTTACTGTAAAATAAAATATCTTAGATAGCTAATATTGCTACCCGATATTAGGCAACCCTTTTTTAATTTAAGGAAATGACACCATTTACGAATTTTCTGAATAACAGCAACTGGGTTTGCTTAATTTTAATTATCTCTTGTAAAACAAAACTAGGAACAATAAGCAATAAATATGTTAACCAATTAACTTTTGGGAATGAATAGAAAAGTTTTACTGAACATTTTTAAAAAGGTACCCGATAATAGGCGTCCTTCCTCTACTTCTTTCGTGCCGGTTATCAATGGACCCCTATAATTCAGAAGGTACCACTCGTATTTTGATGTTCCATACAAGCTACGGATATGAGAAAGAGATGCGAACGGTTATGAAAAAGACGAGAAAACTTTGTAGCTACTAAAAGGGATGAAAACTCAGTGTTAGATTCCTTTATAATGAATTAATTATCACGGAAGGGTCACTGCATCAAAAAATTCTATTACCCTTAATTTCCTGTCATAAACCTCATAAACCTCTCATAAACTTCTGGATTTAGTTGCGTACAAAAGCAAAATGTAAATGTGTGGATGGTGATATGAACTAAATACCAAGCGGCTTTAACTTGTCATCCACTGGACCCTCATTAAGGTTAACCCTGAACCCCATCTATACCCACTGCAAACCTCGTCTAAACTCTATTGGCATCTGTATTGTGGTCTACAAAATACAAATTTTTTCTAAAAATTGAAATTGAAGATTTTGAAAATTCAGAGTTCTTGACTCCAGTATCGTTTCAGAAAATAAAACTACATAGGGAAGTTCAAACTTTCTTTAGTTTCATCACCTATTTTTAGCTGGAAGGAATTAAAGATCTATAAACAACTTCACCATTTATTCAGTTCTTCAGCAGCCTAGTATTTGGATACCTACCATAAAAAACTTCTGGAGTAGTCGCAGTTTCAAGCAGACATCAGATCTATGTGGTATCAGAATAAGATTTTCTGTGCTTAAAAGGAACAGTAAAGCGACTTTATGGCACTATATAAATTAGAAAACTGCTATAAAACTTTTTACGGTCCAAGACGAAAGCTTTACAATCAAAATTCCTGCTCGAAGCGGAATCGTTCATTTTTTATAGTTGCGCAACTTGGTTAGTGTTCTGCCCATATCTAATCGAAAGGTACTTCTGAGGGTTGAATGAAAACAAAATGGGAGCCGTTGTAATTCTCGATGATCCCAGGCAATTGGTGATCGGCATGGGTACTGATATAAAAGAGCTATCGAACGTCAAAAAAAAAAAACCTATAAAATGTCATCTTGCGGACGAGGTAGTTTTAAGGGTGCAATCAGTCATTCCGCGTTTGCTCACTAGGATCGTTATAAGTTTTCTGTAGTCTGCAGTTTTCATCTCTGAGAAGAAAATTGCTTGAATAGCAAGATCGCATCTGAATGATTATGTGTATAATCTTATGTGTATAAAATTTTATTTATATGTTGTCCTTTCTGAAGAAAGGATATGTTCAAAGTTATAAATTAAGATTTTTACGTTTTTTTTAATTTTCACAAGCTTTGAGGAGAATTACGGGGAAACACCACCGCACCCACATTGTGTGTAATTACTGTACAGTGTACAGTCAATATAATTACTTCTTATCTCCCTCAATTTTGAAAGTCAGGAAATTTGCATAAGTAATTTCCAAAAGTAGATGCATAACTAATTCCTAGCTTTGAATCTCAAGTAACTTGCAACAAACCGCGGTTAAAACCAACGCGTTCAAGCGATTCGAGTAACTGACGTCACCATCCTGTGTGTCATCTTGAACCATATTATAACCGCGGTACATAATACGGAAGTTTTGGTTATCCGCTTGGATTTGATTTATGTTATTATCTTGTAGAAAGACCCACGTAATGTCACAAAAAACCAATATAATGTCGAAAATATCGACATAATGTCACTTTTGAAGATACGTAATACCTTTGCAGTGTCATTTTCTACTGATATTCCAGCCTTGTAGTCTGAAATCTAAATAATGAGGCGTATATGCAAGTAGATCTAGAGGTATTCGCGACATTAGGAATATAATCTCCTAAGATAGGTCTCCTACTATAAGAGAACCATAACAAATCATACGGCAAAAGTAAAGATACGAAGAAAAATACTATAATTCACTGGCCTGCATTTGTCAATTTTTATGTAAGTGTGCGGTATCTCAAAGCCCGTTAGTATATATGAAGTGTATCTGCATTCTTGCCTGAAGTCCAAAAATATATACAGGATGCTGAATAAAAATAACCAGTATTTACTTCCGATACAGCCGAAAGTGCCACCATTTCTGACATACTTTCTAAGTTAAAGACATGCCAGGGGTTTGCCGACAGACCGACTTACAGAACCGTCATTCATCTGAACGAGGCTCCAACGATTCGAGTTGGAAAATGTGTTCCACGAATGCGAATTTTTCGCATATCACTATAAAACATTGGTCATTCAATGTCAAAGTTTACCAATCATTGTCACCTGACCCTGCATCTACATAATGATGGGTCTAATGTGGAGAGGGGTATAAAAACTACCTTGATGTTACGGTTATCTACTTGAATACGAGACATGTTCATTCAAATCCCAGATTTACCATGAGTAGGAGTATCCCCATATATCCCTGTCCGTCTCTAAGGACATCCCTCACCCTAGAGGGAAGTTTATCAGGATATACAGCTATTTAACATTCAAGGCACTTAGAATGATCTATTGTTTTGGGAAGCCTATCAGCCAACAACGAAATATATGTATACCGTTTGCTTTGATTCTAATGCATTAACAATACTATATACTTAGTTTAAAACTTAAAAAATCCATGACAACAATTTTGTATCACAGTTTAGTAAAGATCTTTGTGGACACACGTAATCTGGAAATAGTCAGGGCAATAATGAGAATCTGGACCAAAAGACAGTAATCCAAGCTTTTTAATGCGCACAAGTATTTTGGTCACAAATGTGAAGGAGTATCCACAATATTTCTTTCTAAAAAAGTATTGGAGTCCTTTTGTACATACACTAAACCTGCTGGGGATAGATACATAATCGGTCGGATAGTCCAAGGTTAAGTAAAGTGTCAATACGTTTATGCTAGCATTTTGCAATGGTCTGCCTATCCCTATTAATAATAATAATAATAATAACGCCTTTATTGGATAACCCGGAGGGACATAATCAGCGAAGTTTAGCCAAGGCCACTCTTACACTTAACTGTTTATGTCGGTTACATCTGATGTTCAAAAAATGGAAAAAAATATAAGAACAATGAAAAAAAAAGAACACATATATACCTAAGTATAAAATACAAATAGACACAATGTATATCTGTAGCAGAAATTCTTATTTAATCAATAGCGAGCAACATGTTTTTAGTATGTTTACGAAAAGTTTCCAGAGACATCAATTTAATACTGTTGTCCAACTGATTATAAAATAGTGCTGCATAATATGTAAATCCTCGTTGGAATAATGCAGAAGTGTGTGGGGTGGTTCTGATACTATAACGATTCCTAACAGCCCTGTCATGCACTTCGTAATTAAATCTTAACTTAGCTCTTAGATATTCAGGCTTTGATGACAATATTATTTTATGAACTAAAACTAAGAATTTATGTTTAACCAAACTTCCCAACCTAAGCCAGTTCAATTCCCTATATTTATCACTTACGTGATCGTACTTACGCAACCCATAAATAAAGCGAACACAGTTATTTTGGATGATTTGAAGACGATTTTTGGTCAATTGATTCAAGCATGGATAATAAACGACATCACAGTAACTGAGCATTGACATCACCAAAGATTCGCACAGTTTTTTCTCAGCTTAAAGTTAAGCAAGTAGCGATTGGAATAAAGAGCCCTAGGTAAGTTTTTTTCACCAAATTAGCTATTTGGCTGCGGCATCTTAATTTTGTGTCAATTTCCACTCCTAGTACCTTAGCTGTTTGAGTATGCTGTAATGTTATGCCATCAATAGTCAGATGGAAAGAATCTTCGACAGTTTTCCTCTTCTGATCAGAACAAAACAATAACACTTGTGTCTTATCTGGATTGATAGCAAGATTATGTTCCATAGAAAACTGATGTACCTTATCTAAATCAAGCTGTAAAATGTCTGATGAATTTTGCGTATCTGAGGCGTTGAAATGGAATATTATTTGAGTATCGTCTGCAAATGTTTGTATCCCCGAATTGTCAACTGCTTTATGCAGGTCACACGTGTAAATCAAAAAGAGCACAGGTCCCAAAATTGAGCCTTGCGGAACTCCTGACGCAATAGTCGTAATATTGGATTGATCGTTATTGATTGCGACACATTGCGTGCGACCGGACAAATAGCTACGGAAAAAACTGACAGCAGCATCATCGAAGCCCATATACCTCAGCGTGGCGCACAAAAGTTTATGATTTATTCGATTGAATGCTTTGGAATAGTCAATTGATACCACTGTTGTTGCTAACTTTTTGTCAACTGCCCTAATAACATTATCACAAAGATCTAACAGTGCCGAGGTGGTACTATGGTGCTTCCTGAAGCTCGATTGACATGACGATATTATTTTTAGTTCCTCTATGTTGCTGTATAATTTTTTCCAAATGTTTTTTTTTATTGACCCGGTCCAAGATTTGCTGAGGACAACCCTCTACATGAAGAAAGGATGATATGTTGGATGGACCTAGCGAGGTGGTCTTAGTCGACGGATCGAGGTTGGGTTTTTTATATGCAATGACCACTGGTGCCTATTGTATTTTCTATTTCACGCGAGCCGCTGGTACATTTTTCACTCTTTAGACACATACTGTTCAAAATTTCGTCTAGTTTTCGGTCAACTTCTCATAAAACAAGCCATTTACAATAATACAAGAATTTTATCTTACAAACAACCTCACTTTTTATCACGTATTTTTCCCAAAACAGGTACAGCTTGGCAACAATGGACATCATTTATGTTATCTGTCAAGGAATGAACGGTATAAAATGGCCATTCAGAATTGTTCCTACTTTCAAATATTTCTTATAAACGCAAAAACTTTGAACTCATTGAAAATACGCAAAAAATGGTTAAGGAATTTCAACAAGTCTGAAAAATCACAACACAACCCTCCTACACAGTTTACCAAGTGAATACCACCACTTACGAATGTATTTTGAACTGTTATTTCAGCTAATAAGTTAATGTGTTATAACACGGCTGATTTTGAACCTTTTCTTGCAAAAAACAAATAATTTTTACAGTTTCACATCTATTTTCCTTATTAATATAATATGTTATATTATTATAATTTAGTGTATCATTTTGTGCAAAAATAAAAAAAAAGCGTATGAAACAGTATTCCATTCTAGAGTATTACCACCAAAAACGCAACTTTGAAGTTCTATAAAATAGCAACCTGGCGGTTCCTTGAAGAAAAAATTATATTTTCGTGTAAGTTAAATCCTAATCTTTCATTTTAAAGTAAGAAATGAAGTATTTGCGATATGCGCTAAAGTATAGTCTGACCCTAAGAAGCACATTTCTTTACATAACTGCCGCCTTACTTCGGCCTCCCATCGTTACCCTGTCGATCTTCGTATATCCAAAACTTTTTGTTCCTGGGATCTTGAGATCGTGGAACAATCTGCTTGATTAGTCTTTCCCAGTTCTACTAGCTTTAGACAGTTAGAAAATCGGATTTACGAAGTTTTTTAAAACTCCTCATAGCAGTCGCGAGCCTTGGATAAGAAACTGTTTTACCACTAAGTCTTGTAGAGTTCGTCATTGGTTTTCAGTGTACATATTTAGATATACTTAGGCTTGGGGAGGAACTGACTACAAAACGCTTTGCACGAGAATCAGCCTAACGCGCCAATGTATTTATGGGAAATTAACAGATCAATTTGCAACTGGTTTGGCAGTGGTCGACCGCTTGCCATTACACAGATTAATGGCGAACGTGGCAATACATGTGATTTGTTTGGACGGTATATTGTGCTTTGTACAGGTAGTATTTTGGAATGAGGTATCTGTCCGGTAAGAACCTGAAGCCACCGTTTTCACTCAACTGAAACTAAACCTTTAGAAATCCCTGACTAGGACCTTATGAGAAATGTAGGCATTTGACAAATAAGATACATCCAGATCAATCAATCAACATATTTGGTATTGTAATCGCGAAGAATTTCGAAAATGATGTACAAGGGCGGTTCAATAAATACCCGTGTTAGAATTGAAGACATCATTTTTCCCAAAACAATTCATTTTATTTTTCAACATAATCCTCTTTCAGAAAGTTACACTTTTCCCAACGCTCCTGCCATTTTCTTAAGCCCCCCCCCCCCCAAAAAAAAAAAGATAAGATTTGTCGAACTCTTCAAAATACCCCAACTAACAATTATCACTCCTATTAGAGTTGCAAGAATGATTATACAGTATTCCTTAAACAGCATTGTATACTGTAAGAACATTAGCAAAACCCTCTTAGAACAGCTATACAAGCGGAATGGGCACACCTAATAGGACACTTCAGTCATTTAAGAGGTTGTATAAGGGCTGCAGGTAACAGTTATAAAACAAAAGTGTAAGCCTCTTGCAGCCGCTTTAGGACATTTGCGTCAGTGCAAGATTCAGTTTTTGTGAACTATACAACTATTCTCTTACGTGATTCTACTTTTTTGCAACCAAACTATTTCCTATGTATTGTATAGACGAAGTGAAGAATATATAACTAACACATTATAGTCATCTTGTTTAATTACATATCGGCCATTGTGAATTTCATACACAGGTATATGATAAACTTCTACACTTTGATATAGGGCTATTGAATTACTTGCGCAGCAAATTTTATTGTGATTATCGTGCAAATTAGCTACCCAATTTCTACGGGCTTCGTATTTGATTCATATTTTGACACTGATCAAAAGTATGTCTAGATTTTTAAAATGGAAAACTGAACTTATCTGCGTCAAATCTTCCACAAATCCTATATTTAGACACAATTGCACTAATGTTTACCACTTTATATCTGTAATTTCGAACTGAAACATAATTATTTAATATTAAATAGAGGAATAAATGTTTGCCCAATATGGCGGGTGGTTGTGTACAATCATGGCATCGTCCATGTTGTCTTTAGGTTATTAGAATATTTTGGTGTTGCCTGCAGGTGTTATACAACAATTTGACAAATGTCTGAAATGAAATACCGACAGAGTCGAATGATTTACCCAGAATTTGTACCAGATCTATATCTTCTGTTTGAACAGTTGATAAAACCTTTTGAACCGATATGCATGCGCTGTTTGTCGTAAAACATTGGTTATGGCATTTTAACAAAAATATGACAGCAGAAAGCTGGGTTATGGTGAAGTTGTTTACCAACATATTTAGCACATTTAACAGTTGTATAAGTGCTTCCGTTGGGAGCAATTTGTTGGCTAATGTAGTAAATTGCACAGCAAGGCAACAAGGCTCTGGTTTGTTTCATAAACGTTAGCATGGGTGCCACAACACAACCATATTGACTAACTTGCAAATACGCCGTATAAAATAGTTGTATAAACGTTTATGCAACAGTTAAAAATTTGCCCTATAAGGTGTTGTATAACTATAATAATAATAATAATAATAATAATAATAATAATAATAATAATAATAATAATAATAATAATAATAATAATAATAATATTTATTCGCCAAAATACAAAAAATGGGCAAATAAATATGAAAAAACCACAGAAGTGTGTGGTTTATATCTTAATGACTAACAATCAATCATATATGTGTATAACAATTATTGTTAAATCTAAAAGGTATTAATGTAATTGGAATTTTGTAGTTTTAGTTTTCTATATAATTATGTATAGTCATTCGCTGCACATTACTAACCCAGTCTTTCAATTTTCTTCTAATTTTTTTCCAAAATTAAGTATTTTTATTTCGTTTGGTACTACATAATGTAATTTAGCTGCTAAGAATTTATGATTTTTTGAATAATGTTTTGTGTGGTCTTTGGATATTAGATGAGCCTATTCGAAATCGTGTGTTATGCTCGTGTTTATAGGATTTTTTCTTTTTATTACAATACTTATGGTATAAAGTGGTGGCATGTAAGAAATAAAGTTGTCTTGTATCAAGTATCCCTGTTTCTTGATATAAGTTGTTCGTTGGATATAATCTTGGCTTATGGAATATGGCTTTCAAAACAGTTTTTTGTACTATATTCAGGTCAGAAATATATGTCTTGCAGGCGGCACCCCAGGCTGTGATGCCGTATATTATATGGGTTTCAACTAAGGCATGGTATAGGATTCGCAGATAACTTTCTGTAAGAATGTTAGCAAGCATTTTGAGTTTATAGGCAACATTTCTAATTTTTTTTATAACATATTTAATATGGTTATCCCACCTTAGATGTGAGTCTATAAATATTCCAAGATATTTCAAAGTGTTAACTCTATCGATTTTGGTCTTTTGGCCATGATAATTAAAGGAAATTTGTTCGAAGGTAGGTAAAAATTTTGAATAGGATGTAAATGCAATAAATTTTGTTTTTTGAAGTTAACTGTTAAAATTTTAGTATCAAACCAGTCAATGATCCTTATAAAATCCTTTTCAGCTATTTGCTTCAGTGTGCTCCAGTCATCAGCTTTATATAATACGAGGGTGTCATCTGCAAAACATATAATCTTTCCAGAACTGTTAATTTCGAATAAGTCATTTAAGTAGAGACTAAATAATAGTGGGCCTAGTACTGTTCCTTGAGGCACACCACACTTGATGTACATTTTTTACTGTAAGTGTTAGTGATTTTGACAAGAATATTTTAAACACCTCATTTCAGAGCAAATATGTTGCAGAAAGCAAATTTGCATTCCACACAACATTAAGCCAGCATTTTGGTGTTCAGGCAACAACAATAGAAAGCTTTTATTGCTGAACGGTTCTTTTACCAGAAGCTTATACCACTACTTTGCTAGTTGGGACGCCTCCGTTTAGGCGACGACTTCCTCGTTCGAGCTACATTTTCCCTACGGGCCATTTATTCATATCAGGGAACAATAGAAAGTCGCAGGGGGCCAGATCGGATGAATACGGGGGGTGCGGCAGCACTTCATAACGCAATTCATGCAGTGTGGCTGCGACAACTCCGGATCAATGTGCTTGTGCGTTGTCGTGGTGAAACAGCACCTTCTTTTTCGTCAAATGTGGCCGTGTATTTTTTGTCGAAGTGGTCCAATAACTCACTTTAGTATTGTCCAGTGATTTTTCCTCATTTTCCTGAAAAATCCACGAGGATAACGCCACTCGCATCCCAAAAAATCGTTGCCATGACCTTTCCGGCCGATGGGACCGTCTTCGCCTCCTTTGGAGCAGATTCACCGGGAGAAATCCATTGTTTGGATTGCTGCATAGTTTCTGGTGGGTAATAATGTATCCTGGTTTCATCGACGCTGAGAACTCCACGCAAAACGGCTTCGAAGTTAACGGCCGGAATCCGCTTGTTGTCCACCGTGAGCAATCGAGGCACCTATCAAGCAGACCATTTTTTCATAGGCAACTTATCATGCACACTATTGATTGCCGGTCCGGTCGACACAGTTACGGCCTCTGTTACTTCGCGCACTTTCGTTTGTCGATCAGCGAGAATCATGTCGTGGACTTTTTGAATGATTTCCTCGGTAACCACGTCTACCGGGCGTCCTGATCGGTCCTCATGAAAAGCAGAGGTTCGTCCAAGTTTAAATTCGTTGAATCAATATCTAACTGTGGTAATGGATGGCGAAGTATCCCCATAAACAGCATTCAACTTTGCTTTTATCTCCTCGTATTTTTCCCATCCAAAAACAAAAAGCGAATAACCGAACGACACTGCTCTCTTTCCATCTTGGCGAAAATCACGAAACACGTGTTACTCGAATGGCTGCCAAATGCAAACTAACCTATCAATCAGACTGAAATTTGTTGTGCATTCGTTTGATAGATAGCAGCACACGATAGTAACATTAACGTCCCTCAGGAACGCCCTCTGTCGTGAAACACGGGTACTTACTGAACCGCCCTCGTATTATGGTTTTTGGACGTAAGCGTAACGAAAAACCTGTGTGTCTGTCTGTCCGCTAAGTCTTGACCCATCCATAACTTGGAAAATACTATTCGGATTAGGTGAAAGTTCCACTACTATTTCAAGAATGAAAAAGCTTCAAGATTTCTGAAAATCGTATCCTAATGACTTGGCCATATTGAGATTTTGTGCATGTGTTGCGAAAGCGAAACTACTAGAACACATTGTGTAAGTTTACTCCAGTCGATATACTCACAAATGTGTCATAAAGTAGTTACAGGTGTTGTCATAAATTAGTGTAAGAGTAATAAATTAGACTTTCAAAAGTAAAAACGGTGCTTTTGTTGAAGTGCTGAAACAAATACTTAAGCAAAATCGAACAAGAATGTATTTTTTCAGCTTTTCAGCTTTTATGTGCGTGCTCTCGTGGGTATATGTTGCACTTCCTTTTGCAGCTTGGCCAAGGTTAGAAAATTATATTTGAAGGGTACAGGTCCATAAGGAGCTAAGTCGCCAAATGTTTATTTCGTACAAAACAGAGTTTAACTTTTAAAACTAGTCATTGATAAATTCTTGATGGTTATTATGAATTCTGTTAATTAGATTAGTTATTTGGGTAATTATTGAGACACACACAAGAAATTAAACTTATATTGTCATTTATACAAAGTAGAACATAAGCATTAATTGGTCAAACCATCAAACATTGTTGGCCTAAAGGGGCCAAGTCCAAAAAAAACAAGGTATACCGAAAAGTAGACAATAGTTATTAATATAAAATATACTTCTAGTTCTTGGGCAGGTTATCGAAAAATTGTTTTGCTTCGTCACCACAGAATCGTTTTAAATCTTGTAGGTGTTTAAATTTTTTAGCCGTGATGGGTATCAAACCTAAAAATAATTTTGTTGTTTAAAAAAAATAGTATTTCAAGACATAAGTATTTTTTATACCTGAATAAGAATACGGAGGAAGTACAAATTCATTTTGCAATAGCACAGGTCCCTTTCGCTTAGTCTCTTTTCCCTTCACTATTGCTGACTCCCATGCTCCATTATAGGACTCCCGGTAATATATTAGTCTATGATGTTCTTGATGTATTTCAAATTCTCGAATAGGACGGGAACGGAAAGGACATTTCTTCAAATAATCCGTTTTGGTATTAAAAAAATTTGTCCATGCTCGAAAGTAGGATTGATCTATTTCCACAACGTCAAATGGTGATGGTTTTGCACGAGCACTTCTAAAAATTTCTACCCAATCTGAAGGAATCTCGGCTCTTTGGTGGGAGTTTATTAAGCCCATATTTTTGTCCGGTTCCATGTAGGAATGCCCACGAATAGGAAAAGTAACTTTAACATAATCAAGTCTATGTGTATTGTGGACAATATAATGCAAAAAACGAAACATCGTGTAATTTTTATTTTGCCCTCCACACGAGTCGCAGAATATTTCAAGCGATCTTACTTGTAAATCGAGAAAATTCCATAAAAAGTCATTCAGCATTGAGCATACATCGTCGCTTCCCTTTTTGCCAAGTGTTTCCGGGTAAATGTAAAACACACTTTTTGCTGTAGATAGAATGTGGATATTAAAGGCATAGACGTTCAGCTGGCTCTTATAGTAAACATCGTTTGTTGTTATGTTTGGGATACTGAGATTTTGTCCAAAATCGAGACAAATAGCTTCGTGAGTCACAGAGGTTCGACTTCGTTTCTTCGCAGCCCTTTTTCTACTGTAAAATACCTCAGCCTTTCTTTTGTGTACATCATTTTGTATTGTAATATGGCGTATTTCCTTTTGAAAGCGTTCTTTTTGAGCAATATCCATACTCTTTAAAACATCAGACTGAAGAGATTTTATTTTTATAAGAAACTCATCGCAAGAACTACATGTATCGGTCCTGGGATATCCAAAGGCTATGTTGAATTTTGTATTAAAGACTGTTCTGTACGACTCGTAAGATACTTTCATAGAAGGGTTCAACTCGCAAAACATTTTGAACATCTTTTTTATGTTTAAGTCTTTAGGTAAGTATAATTTTCTACTATCCTTCACACTGTAGTGGTTTTTCCTGCCTTTAAATGACTTTATATGTTCGTATATTGCTGCAAGAACGTGAGCATCAAATTTCCTAGGATGGTTTTTATTTTCTCCTCTTTTATCTTTTGGAGCGACTCCAGTCATTTTTAGTGACTTTTGTAGTATCTCTAATTTTTTTTTCTTTATTCCATGAACAGACATAAAAGCTTGTCTACAAATATTTATTTCCTGTAAGCTATTATCAGTTCTAAAACGTACCCTGTAAGAATATGCACTACTTCTCAAATTTGCTACGTCTTCATCTTTCCTAGGCCTTCTTCGGCGAATGAAGAGTACCGTAATCAATCCACATAAGTAGGAGTTCTGCTCATTAATAGAAGTCATTGCGTTAAAATTCTTGAGAATGGTTTTTCTTGCTTCTTCAGGTACATTTTGAAAACATTGTTTACGACAGTTACAGTTTGCACCTACCTCGTGGCTCTGCAGTCTAATCTTTTTCATGACATCTCTCATTCTTCCGTACTTTTTCCTCTTTTTTGATTCATTCTGTCTAGATACTACTTCACTCTCATTTCCGCTACTATAGTTCTCAGTATTCATTGTTATTTACTTTTAAATTACTTGAAAAACATTGAAAACACTAGCTACTCCGACTAATCTAACTCTAAACTGCGCGTATTAGATCGACATCTATCAGCTGTTTATATGGACTTTACCCTTTTAGGACCTGACTGATGCGGACTTGCCCCCTATTGGCGGTGTATGCGTAAATAAGAATTAGAATTTCACAGGCACTAAGCGCTTTTAGGACGTGTTTAAGTCGCTGACCACTTCTACGTTAAAATTGCTACAAGATGGCACCACTAGATCTATTTGTGTAAAATTACGACTTGCCCCCTTTTGGACCTGTACCCTTCATTTAATATTGAAATCCCGTGATTATGTTCTGCTAAACCTGTCTCTGCCACTGTTCGTCAAAGTTAATAGGAGGATATTTAAGCTGAATCTCAGGATTTGTGTGGGTTTGTCACTGCAGCGCGGGCACTTTCAGAATGCAGCTTTACTGTTTTTCGATCTGATTTACAAACAAACAGCTTGATTTACCTATACCACGCAGCACCTGGGCTGGATTTGATATCGCAGTTTCTGCCTTGACCTAACGGTTCCGTTTTATTAAGACTGTTGAGCTCTTAGAACATTCTTCCTATATTCATCAGTTCCTTAGATCATTGCATTCACTTAGAAAGTGAAACTACTAAAGGACCTGCGTGTTTGAATATGCAGTCACGTAGATGGAAAGTAACAGACCAGTAAATGGTTTTCCAGCTCTTCGTACTTGTCGCACTTACTTATTCATGCTTAACCCCATGTATACGTAAGTGCTCGTTCTGCACGCAATCCAAAATAACTTCTCGCCGAAAGTGAAATCATAGCCAGAAACTGCGCAAGCTGCTACCATCCCTACACAGTCTAGTGAATGTAGGTTGGTAGTTAGGTATTGTAAATGCCAACAACGTGTACAGAAGTATTTTTATAAAATAACTATGATGCTTTTTTAATAAACGTTCTAACAAGGTATATACAATCGTTATAAATCTCAAAAGGACACACTCTTGTGCAGCAGATTTGTTCTTTTGTTTTATTATGGCTCCCACAGCTTTTATCCGATAACTGTATATAATTGTTCATTTTTACAATTATTATAAGTAGTAGTATGGGGTGAAACATATTATAGAGGAAAATATTATTTTATTATTATGACAGTTATATATTATAATATCTATTGAGCTAGAATAGTCTTATAAAAATTGATTTATTATCTTACATGCAGCTGTTTTGTTTTGACTAACATTAAAAGTTAGCTTTTGCTGTTAAAGTGCACCCACTGAGAATAGATTATTTTCAATTATTCTTAAGACAGAGATGTATTGCAGGAGAAACAAGTTAGTGTAAGAAAGCCATGCGTCTATACAGGGTGTTACAAGTGTGATGCATTATCATTGCTATCTTGGTAACCGTTAAAGGTACGAGGCATACATGTCGATTTCAGTGCTTAACCACACATCGTTTCAAAATCAATCAAATTTAAAGCCGTTCCGGAATTATCCTGAAAAATGGATGTCTTATTGGTTTTTCAAATGTATTAATGCATGCTTGTGTATCCTCACAAACATTTTTTGTTGTTTTATAATGTTTATACAGGGTGTCCGCAAAAATGGGGTTTTTCTTTACACGACGTGTAGATCTTGAAAACATAAGCAATTTTTCTTAGTACCATATACACCAATGTCTTAAGGGAACCGAGATAAAGAGCTCTGCAACATCAAAAATATCTGAATACCGTCCTGTAGCCGCGACATCTCCGAGTGGTACTAGGACACTAGCTCAACCCGACGACAGAACTGGGTCGGGGTCAGTGTGTCAGGTCAGTATGCAACCTTCAACCGACGGTTACGGTCACGCGTGAAGAGGTAATCGCGTAGACGAGAATCCCTCAACAAGCACTAGAGAGAGACGTGGCTAGAGAAGTGCAAGTATCAAAAACTAAAGTGTGGCAAACGCTGCGTGAAGAGGGGCTGTATCCGTTTCACGTCCAACGTGTACAAGCCCTTCAACCTGACGATTTTCCAGCAAGAGTGCGGTTTTGTGAGTGGTTGTTGCATCAACATGACAATAATCCGGACTTTTTAAGTGCATATTGGTGACAGACGAATCTACGTTCACGCGTAATGGGGTGAATAACTTTCGCAACACTCATGTTTGGTCAGTAGAAAATCCGCACGCTGTCCGTCGGGCACATTTTCAACAAAAATTTTCGGTGAATGTTTGGGCTGGCATGGTGAACGGTATGCTCATTGGACCATTTATTCTCCCAAATCGATTGGACGGGGTGCAATACCTAGACTTTTTACGCAACATTTTGCCTTCCTTGTTTGCCTGCGTCTGCTCGGTAGCGCATCAGCTGATTTCATTTTCTGTTGGAGCGGTATGATTTCGGGCAGAGACGTACTTAGCCCTTCTCGTCAACTGGCGAGTGAGTACCTTTTCCTTTATTTTTTTTTACTTGGTCGCCCTCGCTTCACTACACATTACCTTTGTCATTTCAAGGGTAGTTGTTTCTGAAAAGGAAAACCCCAACTTTGCGGATATCTTGTATGTAGCTTTTGCTATGATAACTGCATAATAATATTTTTTTAATGGACCACATGAAAATAAAATATTAATAAATTAATTTTATAAAAAGTGTTTCACGTACCGCTAATCAAACAAGTCTCATGATGTTCGCAAACGAATAAACACGTATCAGATAATACCTGTCTAAATGTATTATGGAACAAATTAGTTCGGTAATGTTGAATGTCCTATGAAATTGTGTAAACGTTTATACAACAGTATTGAAATTTGTCGTAAAACCGTTTGTACTTTTGCTCTAAGAACGTCCTTAGGAACACTTTACAAAGCAAAATAATTCATAGAGCTTAACTGTCTTAATGGCAATTTCAGTAAAACATAATTGAGTTTCGAGAGCAGTAATAAAGCAATTACAAAACAAACAGCACGGACAGTTAACAGTTACAGAATGTCTTGGCTAGTTGGGCAGTAAGTAAGGAAAGGTATAGTGGTTAAACTCAGATGTCAATAATAACATAGTGCCACTACCTGCCAACATAGAAACAAACATGTATTATGAGGAAAGCGGCAAGCACAATCGGTACAAGATTCGTAACGGATGAACGAAGCGCTTTGAGTATGCCAACATGGAAGGCCGAGATGAAGGTAATCATCTATCTGATAGCGGCATTAAGACATTCTCAAAATATAATATATCTGCAGATCAACGGAAGCTTATACGCGAGTTGACATTGGAACCCCTAAACCTAGAAGGAAAAGCCATAACCAAGTAAGAAGATTGTTCGATCACATCTAGTAACATTTATGAACTCACCATGACTCCAGCATCGAACTAAAGGTCATTTTCGTCGACCTTGAGATTGGTGTCAAGAGCAAGGCCATAGTCACAAATTATTAGTGCACCACATAATAACTTCCAAAACCATCTATGGGGGCTCCATCTTGAGGAATGAAGTAAGCAACTATAAGTGATCATTTCTTCACAGAAAATGAATCTATCCGGTCACGTTCATGCTGTTCATCATCAGTACGATATATACTAAGTGACATATAAATCCGAACACCCAGTTTAAATGGTTTTATTTTAATAAAATTTTGTATAAGTACTTAATGAAGCATAATAAGTAAATGATAAAAATTTCAAAATGATTGCACTGCTTTAAAGCCCTTTGACCTTTAATAATGTGTGGATGCACCGTGATGTGCTACGCATTCTCCAACGCGCCTAGGCATGCTTCTGATCAGGTGGTCAATGTCCCCCTGTGGTATCTGAGGAGGACATTGCAAATTGAGCAACCTCCTACCCATCATATCCCACACGTGCTCGATTGGGGATAAGTCGGGAGATCTTGGTGGCCATGGTAACAATGTGACATCATTATGTTGAAAGAAGTCTATTGCGACTCTTGCAACATGTGGTCGGGCATTATCTTGGTGGAAAGTTGGATCTGCCAGGGTGTCAAGATAGGGTAAAAGATGGGGTTCTAGAACTTCGTGGATATAACGCTGCGCGTTCATGCTACCTCTGATGAAGATTAAAGGTGACCTGGAACCATAAGCTATAGCACCCCAAACCATAACTCCAACAGTGTGATGAACATTTCTTTCAACAAAAAACAATGGATTCCTCCTTTCACCACGTCGCCTTCTAACCCTGGCACGACCATCGTGCATGCCTAAACAAAATCGAGACTCGTCACTAAAGACAATACTGTTCCATTCCTGATCCCAGAGTGACCGTTGTCTGCACCACTCAAGGCGATTACGTCGGTGTTCTCGAGTTTAAGAGAGGACCCAGTGTGGCCGGTATGAAAACAAGCCAAAACTTCTCATTCGTCGGTAAACACTTGGCATGCCAATAGGTCTTCCGTGTTCTGCAAACCATTCATTTGCAATGGACCTGATAGTGGAGAAACGGTCCCTTAAGGCCAATAATCTTAGGCGGCTATCTGCACGGTCTGTTGTTCTACGGCGGCGTCCAGTGCCCCTTGCTCTTTGCGTACGGCCTTCTCGAAGCCATGCCTGACAACACCTAACCACAGTGTATACACTTCTTTGCACTCTAACTGCAATTGCCCGAAAAGAATGTCCAGCTTCCCGAAGTCCCACTATACGGCCCCTATCAAACTCACTAAGTTGACGAAACCGTACAGGTCTCCGTACTCTAGGCATCGTAACCGATCGTAAAGGATGTCAAGAACCAAAATCCGCCAACGTTGATTCTTTACTGCGGCTGAAATATTCAGTTTTAGAGCGTTAGTGAATTAAAAAAAAGCAGTATAAAAACCGGAATGTCCAACTGATAAGGCTGAAAATTTTTTCACTTGTTATTTACAGTAAGATAAATACATTCACCAACTTTTATTAAAATAAAACCATTTAAACTGGGTGTTCGGATTTATATGTCACTTAGTATATTATATACATTTTCGTACTCTTATTACTTCTGAAATCTGAACAGGAGTTTATTCTTAAATTTCTAAGGCAAGGGAGATATTTAGCCTTTCTCTATAAGAATTGGAAAAGTGGCAAAAAATTTGCTCAGAACTCCAAAATGTTATTCTAGAGGGATAACAAGCAAAAATTTTTGATTTCCTAATAAAACCCAATTCGCTGTTATTGAGCAATACACATTTGCAATAGATTTCTATGCTATAGGTGCTTGCGTTTTTAATTCTTCAGTTTTATCACAAAAATATTGCTTTTGGATCTCTGGACACTCAGCATTCTTTTTGAGTATCAGTCGTTAACACTATCGCTTCTAGCCGCAGGCTTTCGAGACGACGACTTTCCGGGCCCATTCTGCCTCTTCTGCTGTTGTATTAGCTATTGACTGCTCGCATGTCAAATACACAACAGTGCAAAGTCAAAAAATACCCTAGTAGTGGAAAAACCGACATCTCTCTCCTATTGCACACAATTTTATTGTACAAGAAATAAGACTATCCCTCTTAATTCAATACACATGTCTCGCCTGATACTGTTTCACCGCCTTTGCACACTTTTACATTTATATTTTAAAAAACAACAGTTGCTTCGGTATTTTTTACAATTCTGGGTATTTACAACTAACAGCATTGCTCCTAACATTTTAGGCCATGCATTTTCAATTCAGCTGATTCAGATCTCTTTTTTAGACGACTCCCAAGACCCCTAGACATATGATAAAAGTATTTCTGGATGGCAACGTGACCATAGTAACTGGACTATGACGTACTCTAATAGCTTTTTCAAGACCTGCTTCACCTTATTTCAACAATCGCTAAGCCTACACTGGATCGTCAATAATGTGCAGAAAATTCTTCTTCTTTGTCTGAGATACATTTTGCTCCCCATTTTTCAGATACAATAAAGATATCGGATACTCCTGCTGGAAAATATGCTACAACGGACGATTTTTCATCTAGGTAGGTAAAACCTAGGAGCAGTAGATGTTGGAAGAACATCGCTCAATTTTGTTTGTACTTTATCGCAATGCACTTACGAATGCCATGCTTTAACATACACATGTACGAGTACCATGACCTTCTAGGAGTTAAAATAAGTTCAATGAACTAACTCGGGTTTGCATAATTGCATTGCATAATTTTATCATAGGCCACTGGATTAAATAAGAAATATATTAACACCCGTTTCCAAATTCCACACAATTTCCCATTTTCATGACGTTATTCTTATTTTTATTCTTATAATTTTGGCGATAAGGCAATGGCCTAGTTTGTCGTCATATTGCGTTTCTTCACGTATACTAAGAATAATGTTGCACAGTGTAGTCCAGTGGGGCGGGAGGTTGCAACGTCGACGCCATTTTTGAACCTACCTTACCACCTTGTCGGTAGATGGCGGCAGCGATATCGTTGTGATTAGCCAGTGAAATTAGCTCTAAGCACATGTTGAGCATAACAATCCTGTGGTAGGCTACCCACCAGCGATGTAAACATGGCTGAAGTCACTCAACAATGCTTGACATACGACTTACAAACTTCATTGTCGATCATTGTTAATAATAATAATAAAAATAATAATAATAATAATAATAATAATAATAATATGCCTTTATTTTACCTGGCGGGTATATCAGCTAATAGCTGCTTTTAGTACCAACCAGGGCTACATAAGTTTAACAAACATAAAAAAAAATCACAGATACAAAAAAAAGTAATGATCAAGACATATACTACTGAGAAGTGACAAATACAACATAATAGTGTGTAAAATGTGTAGACAGATTTAAATCACATACGCTCACGCACTCACTGAAACATAAATAATGAAAAAAAGGAAATACATAAAAAAAACATAAAAAAGAACAAGAAATAATTACCATTTAGCTATGTAATCACAAGTAAGAGGCATTCACGTAAAGAGCAGTAGATGATAAAGTGAAATGTACATAAGTCAAACGCAACCAGACACTTAATGTAGAATCACAGCAGTTACAAGATGAAAGCTTAGTATAGAATTAGGTATTATCGAGAACAAATTGCTTTATTTTAACTTTAAAATTATTGTTACTCAAACTTTTCAGATTTGATGATAGACAATTATAAAGGGAAGGCGCTATGTATGAGAAGAACTTTGTGAATTGTGTTGATTTATCGGGGGACATATCGAGGGTATAACCTACAAAGCCTAAGTTCGCCGAGTGATGCTGACTTCTGTATGAAAGTTTGCTGCTCAGATATGCTGGATATTTGGTTAATAGGACTGTCTGTACTATGACCAACAAGTGTACAATCCATCTCTGACGCATCGTGAGCCAGTTGACATCCTTAATGTATCTAGTAATGTGTACCCTTCTCGGAACACCTAATGCATACCTGATACAACTATTTTGTACTTTTTGTATCCGATAAGCTTCCGACTTAGTCAGGCATGGACCATACTCCGCATCAGCGTATTCGACTTTGCTGAGAATCAAAGAGTTACAAAGCTTGATCTTGGTTTGACTAGATAATACATGTTTATAACTGTAAATTGTCTTCAGTTTAGCATATGAATTTTGCACAACCCTGGAAACGTGATCGTGAAACGTGAGATGTTCGTCTACTACTACTCCTAAATTTTTCACGGATTTTATATGAGGCAAGTCTCCACCTTACAAGTGCAATTCTATCAAGTTACTATCGAAATTACTTTGTATGGACTTAATAGTTATGACAGCAGATTTGTTTGAATTGATAAGTAACCCGTGATCATTATACCACTTTGCAACACGATCTAGATCACAAGACATTCTCCTGTTTGCGTCCAGGAAATCGGAAGGGTGGTAAGACAAATACAGTTGGGTATCATCAGCGTAAGACTGAATAGAACAATATTTAATTTCACGACTTAGATCGAACGTATACAAAGTAAACAAAATTGGGCCAAGTATGGAGCTCTGCGGTACCCCCTTCAAAATCGCACGCTTATCGGACATACAGCCGCCTACATTGACTAGCTGTGACCGCTCATGCAAGTAACTCCTAAACCACGTAACAGTACTATCAGAAAATCCAAGATAATGCAGCTTAACAAAAAGCAAATCATGATTGATAGAATCGAAAGCTTTGCTGAGATCCACTAGAATTGACGTTGTGACACAAGACTTATCCATAGCTCTGATATAGTCATCACACATGTTTATCAAAGTGGTAACCGTACTGTGACCTTTCCGAAACCCCGACTGAACATTTGGAATCAAACTGTTTTTATTTATGTGTCCTAGTATTTGCTCATAGACAATTCTTTCCAGAATTTTCGATAGCAATGGCAGTATACTGATAGGCCTGAAATCACCAGGTGCTATCGGATCATCAATTTTTGCAAGAGGTCTAACCATAGCGGCTTTCCATAGGCTCGGCACGACACCTTTTTCTAGTGAAAAATTTATAATGTATGTTCATGCATCGATACAGTATGGAATTAAGGGAATGAAAAGATCTAAGTTTAGGCCATCCAGACCCTTTTCACATGACTTAATTTTAGAAAAAATATCCAAAACCCTTTCATTAGTAACAAGTTTAAAGCTAAACGGTTGAACTGCAGGGGAAAGATGATTTGTTTTTTTTTATACTCCAACTACCACGAAGGCCTAAGGCCTAAGCACCCATTGGGTACCGTGGGGCTATGGGGGATACATGGGAAAGGGGGGACGCCACACGGACTCTGGCGAGGGAACACGTGTGCATGCAACATGCACAAATTCTGGCTCCGCCTACGAGAACCGCCGGGTGGTACCTCCGCGTTCGACAGTCAGAGACCATCTACCACCTACGGACAATCACAACATCCATGGCCAAGAGAAACATTTCTCCTGGGACGGGACTCGAACCCGCACAGCGCGCGGCGGCTGATCAGGAGACCGAAGAGTCTACTACTGCGGCCACCGCTGCTGCCTAAAACAAACACACAACATCCATGGCGAAGGCGAGATTCGAACTCGCGGCCCGGCCGGCCGGCTGATCAGTAGCACGACACTCTGACCCACGCGGCCAACCGAGGTCCCGAGTTGTGTTATAGAATGTCCGTAAGTAGTTATTAACATTATTGACGGGAATAGAGTCTATGAAATAATCATTAAGCATGTCAGGCTGTATTGAATACTGGTTATCATTTTTAGAACCATGAACGCCAAGGTTTTTGATAGCATTCCACCATTCTCGACTATTGTCTTAGTTTATATTCAATGTAAGCTTTCTTTTCCCTCCCGAAAGAGGCTGTGACAAGATTTCTAAGCTGTTTATAATATATCCATTTTGAAGCTATTATTTCACTGGGATATTTTTTCTTTACTGCTTTAATATATTGAGAATAAGCCTTATTTCGCAGTCGCATCATAAATTTGATATTAGTAGTGATCCAAGGATACCGTGCTTTGGTAATCTTTTTGGTTTTGAAAGTAGCACAAACGTTGAGTACATTTTCAACCAATTCATAAAAATATCGCAACTTGTCTTCAATGTTTTCTAAATGGACAACATCTAACCAATAGAGAGACGATGCAACTTCTTTTAATAAGGAGCGAAAATCACGAAACACGTGTTACTCGAATGGCTGCCAAATGCAAACTAACCTATCAATCAGACTGAAATTTGTTGTGCATTCGTTTGATAGATAGCAGCACACGATAGTAACATTAACGTCCCTCAGGAACGCCCTCTGTCGTGAAACACGGGTACTTACTGAACCGCCCTCGTATTATGGTTTTTGGACGTAAGCGTAACGAAAAACCTGTGTGTCTGTCTGTCCGCTAAGTCTTGACCCATCCATAACTTGGAAAATACTATTCGGATTAGGTGAAAGTTCCACTACTATTTCAAGAATGAAAAAGCTTCAAGATTTCTGAAAATGGTATCCTAATGACTTGGCCATATTGAGATTTTGTGCATGTGTTGCGAAAGCGAAACTACTAGAACACATTGTGTAAGTTTACTCCAGTCGATATACTCACAAATGTGTCATAAAGTAGTTACAGGTGTTGTCATAAATTAGTGTAAGAGTAATAAATTAGACTTTCAAAAGTAAAAACGGTGCTTTTGTTGAAGTGCTGAAACAAATACTTAAGCAAAATCGAACAAGAATGTATTTTTTCAGCTTTTCAGCTTTTATGTGCGTGCTCTCGTGGGTATATGTTGCACTTCCTTTTGCAGCTTGGCCAAGGTTAGAAAATTATATTTAATATTGAAATCCCGTGATTATGTTCTGCTAAACCTGTCTCTGCCACTGTTCGTCAAAGTTAATAGGAGGATATTTAAGCTGAATCTCAGCATTTGTGTGGGTTTGTCACTGCAGCGCGGGCACTTTCAGAATGCAGCTTTACTGTTTTTCGATCTGATTTACAAACAAACAGCTTGATTTACCTATACCATGCAGCACCTGGGCTGGATTTGATATCGCAGTTTCTGCCTTGACCTAACGGTTCCGTTTTATTAAGACTGTTGAGCTCTTAGAACATTCTTCCTATATTCATCAGTTCCTTAGATCATTGCATTCACTTAGAAAGTGAAACTACTAAAGGACCTGCGTGTTTGAATATGCAGTCACGTAGATGGAAAGTAACAGACCAGTAAATGGTTTTCCAGCTCTTCGTACTTGTCGCACTTACTTATTCATGCTTAACCCCATGTATACGTAAGTGCTCGTTCTGCACGCAATCCAAAATAACTTCTCGCCGAAAGTGAAATCATAGCCAGAAACTGCGCAAGCTGCTACCATCCCTACACAGTCTAGTGAATGTAGGTTGGTAGTTAGGTATTGTAAATGCCAACAACGTGTACAGAAGTATTTTTATAAAATAACTATGATGCTTTTTTAATAAACGTTCTAACAAGGTATATACAATCGTTATAAATCTCAAAAGGACACACTCTTGTGCAGCAGATTTGTTCTTTTGTTTTATTATGGCTCCCACAGCTTCAGAAGCCCTTACACAGCCCTAAAGTGACAGTTTGGGCTGCCTTGTCAGCGCATGGCATCGTAGGCCCTTATTTTTTTGAGGACGACAGAGGTCGCGCATTAACTGTTATAATGATAGAAGAGTTTTTGACACCAGCGTTGCAGAATTTCCCAGGCTATAATACGCAGACCTGGTTTCAACAGGGCGGAGCAACTGCCCACACCTCCAACACTTGTATGCCCGTCGTCTGTCAACTTTTTCCCAGCAAAGTAATTTCTCGAAGAGGAGACATTTCCTGGCCACCACGTAGTTCAGATTTGACCCCAATGGACTTCTTTTTATGGGGCTACCTCAAGAGTAAAGTGTACGATACCACTCCGCGATCAGTTGATGTCCTGAAAGAAAATATCCGAAGAGAAATGGCAAGCATTACAGTGTTGTACAGTCATCGACAATTTTAGACGTCGTTTATATGAGTGCCGTGATCGTAATGGATTGCATTTAGACGATGTGATTTTTAAAACATAATTCCCATTCAATAAAGATGATAACAAAATATAATAATTCTTCATAATGTAACTAGTTTGGTTTTATTCCTTTTTTTCCAGCTCAAAGGACTTATGGGCCACCCGTATTAGCAATTTTTCTTAGTACCATATACACCCAAGTCTTAAGGGAACCGAGATAAAGGGCTCTGCAACATCAAAAATATCTGAATACCGTCCTGTAGCCGCGATCCGCGACATTCCCGAGTGGTACTAGGACACTAGCTCAATCCGACGACAGAACTGGGTCGGGGTCAGTGTGTCAGGTCAGTATGCAACCTTCAACCGACGGTTACGGTCACGCGTGTAGAGGTAATCGCGTAGACGAGAATCCCTCAACAAGTACTAGAGACGTGGCTAGAGAAGTGCAAGTATCAAAAACTAAAGTGTGGCAAACGCTGCGTGAAGAGGGGCTGTATCCGTTTCACGTCCAACGTGTACAAGCCATTCAACCTGACGATTTTCCAACAAGAGTGCGGTTTTGTGAGTGGTTGTTGCATCAACATGACAATAATCCGGACTTTTTAAGTGCATATTGGTGACAGACGAATCTACGTTCACGCGTAGTGGGGTGAATAACTTTCGCAACACTCATGTTTGGTCAGTAGAAAATCCGCATGCTGTCCGTCGGGGACATTTTCGGTGAATGTTTGGGCTGGCATGGTGGCCCACTGTCAAACATGGAGGCGGTGGTTTGGGGGTGCTTTTCGGGGTTTGTATGCTCATTGGACCATTTACTCTCCCAAATCGATTGGACGGGATGCAATACCTAGACTTTTTACGCAACATTTTGCCTTCCTTGTTTGCTTGCGTCTGCTCGGTAGCACATCAGCTGATTTCATTTTCTGTTGGAGCGGTATGATTTCGGGCAGAGACGTACTTAGCCCTTCTCGTCAACTGGAGAGTGAGTACTTTTTCCTTTATTTTTTTTTACTTGGTCGCCCTCGTTTCACTATACATTACCTTTGTCATTTCAAGGGTTGTTTCTGAAAAGGAAAACCCCAACTTTGCGGATATCCTGTATATAGCTATTGCTATGATAACTGCATATTAATATTTTTTTAATGGACCACATGAAAATAAAATATTAATAAATTAATTTGATAAAAAGTGTTTCACGTACCGCTAATAAAACAAGTCTCATGATGTCCGCAAACGAATAAACACGTATCAGATAATACCTGTATAAATGTATTATGGAACAAATTAGTTCGGTAATGTTAAATGTCCTATGAAATTGTGTAAACGTTTATACAACAGTATTGAAATTTGTCGTAAAACCGTTTTGTACTTTTGCTCTAAGAACGTCCTTAGGAACACTTTACAAAGCAAAATAATTCATAGAGCTTAACTGTCTTAAAGGCAATTTCAGTAAAACATAATTGAGTTCCGAGAGCAGTAATAAAGCAATTACAAAACAAACAGCACGGACAGTTAACAGTTATAGAATGTCTTGGCTAGTTGGGCAGTAAGTAAAGAAAGATATAGTGGTTAAATGCAGATGTCAATAATAACATAGTGCCACTACCTGCCAACATAGAAACAAACATGTATTATGAGGAAAGCGGCAAGCACAATCGGTACAAGATTCGTAACGGATGAACGAAGCGCTTTGAGTATGCCAACATAGAAGGCCGAGATGAAGGTAATCATCTGATAGCGGCATTAAGACATTCTCAAAATATAATATACCTGCAGATCAACGGAAGCTTATACGCGAGTTGACATTGGAACCCCTAAACCTAGAAGGAAAAGCCATAACCAAGTAAGAAGATTGTTCGATCACATCTAGTAACATTTATGAACTCACCATGACTCCAGCATCGAACTAAAGGTCATTTTCGTCGACCTTGAGATTGGTGTCAAGAGCAAGGCCATAGTCACAAATTATTAGTGCACCACATAATAACTTCCAAAACCATCTATGGGGGCTCCATCTTGAGGTATGAAGTAAGCAACTATAAGTGATCATTTCTTCACAGGAAATGAATCTATCCGGTCACGTTCATGCTGTTCATCATCAGTACGATATATACTAAGTGACATATAAATCCGAACACCCAGTTTAAATGGTTTTATTTTAATAAAATGTTGTATAAGTACTTAATGAAGCATAATAAGTAAATGATAAAAATTTCAAAATGATTGCACTGCTTTAAAGCCCTTTGACCTTTAATAATGTGTGGATGCACCCTGATGTGCTACGCATTCTCCAACGCGCCTAGGCATGCTTCTGATCAGGTGGTCAATGTTCTCCTGTGGTATCTCATTCCAGGCAACCACCAACTCCTCTCGAAGTGCTTCTAGAGTCTGAGGAGGACGTTGCAAATTGAGCAATCTCCTACCCATCATATCCCACACGTGCTCAATTGGGGATAAGTCGGGAGATCTTGGTGGCCATGGTAACAATGTGACATTATTATGTTGAAAGAAGTCTATTGTGACTCTTGCGGCATGTGGTCGGGCATTATCTTGTTGGAAAGTTGGATCTGCCAGGGTGTCAAGATAGGGTAAAAGATGGGGTTCTAGAACTTCGTGGATATAACGCTGCGCGTTCATGTTACCTCTGATGAAGATTAAAGGTGACCTGGAACCATAAGCTATAGCACCCCAAACCATAACTCCAACAGTGTGATGAACATGTCTTTCAACAAAAAACTGTGGATTCCTCATTTCACCACATCGCCTTCTAACCCTGGCACGACCATCGTGCATGCCTAAACAAAATCGAGACTCGTCACTAAAGACAATACTGTTCCATTCCTGATCCCAGAGTGACCGTTGTCTGCACCACTCAAGGCGATTACGTCGGTGTTCTCGAGTTAAAGGGAGGACCCAGTGTGGCCGGTATGAAAACAAGCCAAAACTTCTCATTCGTCGGTAAACACTTCGCATGCCAATAGGTCTTCCGTATTCTGCAAACCATTCATTTGCAATGGACCTGGTAGTGGAGAAACGGTCCCTTAAGGCCAATAATCTTAGGCGGCGATCTGCACGGCCTGTTGTTCTACGGCGGCGTCCAGTGCCCCTTGCTCTTTGCGTACGGCCTTCTCGAAGCCATGCCTGACAACACCTAACCACAGTGTCTACACTTCTTTGCACTCTAACTGCAATTGCCCGAAAAGAAAGTCCAGCTTCCCGAAGTCCCACTATACGGCCCCTATCAAACTCACTAAGTTGACGAAATCGTACAGGTCTCCGTACTCTAGGCATCGTGACCGATCGTAAAGGATGTCAAAAACCAAAATCTGCCAACGTTGATTCTTTACTGCGGCTGAAATATTCATTTTTAGAGCGTTAGTGAATTAAAAAAAAGCAGTATAAAAACCGGAATGTCCAACTGATAGGGCTGAAAATTTTTTCACTTGTTATTTACAGTAAGATAAATACATTCACCAACTTTTATTAAAATAAAACCATTTAAACTGGGTGTTCAGATTTATATGTCACTTAGTATATTATATACCACATTTTCGTACTCTTATTACTTCTGAAATCTGAACAGGAGTTTATTCTTAAATTTCTAAGGCAAAGGAGATATTTAGCCTTTCTCTATAAGAATTGGAAAAGTGGCAAAAAATTTCCTCAGAACTCCAAAATGTTATTCTAGAGGGATAACAAGCAAAACATTTTGATTTCCTAATAAAACCCAATTCGCTGTTATTGAGCAATACACATTTGCAATAGATTTCTATGTTATAGGTGCTTGCGTTTTTAATTCTCCAGTTTTATCACAAAAATATTGCTTTTGGATCTCTGGACATTCTTTTTGAGTATCAGTTGTTAACACTATCGCTTCTAGCCGCAGGCTTTCGTGACGACGACTTTCCGGGCCCATTCTGCCTCTTCTGCTGTTGTATTAGCTATTGACTGCTCGCATGTCAAATACACAACAGTGCACAGTCAAAAAATACCCTAGTAGTGGAAAAACCGACATCTATCTCCTATTGCACACAATTTTATTGTACAAGAAATAAGACTATCCCTCTTAATTCAATACACATGTCTCGCCTGATACTGTTTCACCGCCTTTGCACACTTTTACATTTGTATTTTTAAAAACAACAGTTGCTTCGGTATTTTTTACAATTCTGGGTATTTACAACTGCTCCTAACATTTTAGACCATGCATTTGCAATTCAGCTGGTACAGATCTCTTTTTTAGACGACTCTCAAGACCCCTAGCCATATGATAGAAGTATTTCTGGATGGCAACATGACCATAGTAACTGGACTATGACGTACTCTAATAGCTTTTTCAGGGCCTGCTTCACCTTATTTCAACAATCGCTAAGCCTACACTGGATCGTCAATAATGTGCAGAAAATTCTTCTTCTTTGTCTGAGATACATTTTGCTCCCCATTTTTCAGATACAATAAAGATATCAGATACTCCTGCTGGAAAATATGCTACAATGGACGATTTTTCATCTAGGTAGGTAAAACCTAGGAGCAGTAGATGTTGGAAGAACATCGCTCAATTTTGTTTGTACTTTATCGCAATGCACTTACGAATGCCATGCTTTAACATACACATGTACGAGTACCATGACCTTCTAGGAGTTAAAATAGGTTCAATGAACTAACTCGGGTTTGCATAATTGCATTGCATAATTTTATCATAGGCCACTGCATTAAATAAGAAATATATTAACACCCGTTTCCAAATTCCACACAATTTCCCATTTTCATGACGTTATTCTTATTTTTATTCTTATAATTTTGGCGATAAGGCAATGGCCTAGTTTGTGGTCATATTGCGTTTCTTCACGTATACTAAGAATAATGTTGCACAGTGTAGTCCAGTAGGGCGGGAGGGTGTAACGTCGACGCCATTTTTAAACCTACCTTACCACCTTGTCGATAGTTGGCGGCAGCGATATGGTTGTGATTAGCCAGTAAAATTAGCTCTAAGCACATGTTGAGCATAAAAATAATGTGGTAGACTACCCACCAGCGATGTAAACATGGCTGAAGTCACTCAACAATGCTTGACATACGACTTACAAACTTCATTGTCGATCATTGTTAATAATAATAATAATAATAATAATAATATGCCTTTATTTTACCTGGCGGGTATATCAGCTAATAGCTGCTTTTGGTACCAACCAGGGCTACATAAGTTTAACAAACATAAAAAAAAATCACAGATACAAAAAAAAGTAATGGTCAAGACATATACTACTGAGAAGTGACAAATACAACATAATAGTGTGTAAAATGTGTAGACAGATTTAAATCACATACACTCACGCACTCACTGAAACATAAATAATGAAAAAAAAAGGAAATACATAAAAAAAAACATAAAAAAGAACAAGAAATAATTACCATTTAGCTATGTAATCACAGGTAAGAGGCATTCACGTAAAGAGCAGTAGATGATAAAGTGAAATGTACATAAGTCAAACGCAACCAGACACTTAATGTAGAATCACAGCAGTTACAAGATGAAAGCTCAGTATAGAATTAGGTATTATCGAAAACAAATTGCTTTGTTTTAACTTTAAAATTATTGTTACTCAAACTTTTCAGATTTGATGATAGACAATTATAAAGGGAAGGCGCTATGTATGAGAAGCACTTTGTGAATTGTGTTGATTTATGGGGGGGCATACCGAGGGTATAACCTACAAAGCGAAAGTTCGCCGAGTGATGCTGACTTCTGTATGAAAGTTTGCTGCTCAGATATGCTGGATATTTGGTTAATAGGACTGTCTGTACTATGACCAACAAGTGTACAATCCATCTCTGACGCATCGTGAGCCAGTTGACATCCTTAATGTATCTAGTAATGGGTCCCCTTCTCGGAACACCTAATGCATACCTATTTTGCACTTTTTGTATCCGATAAGCTTCCGACTTAGTCAGGCATGGACCATACTCCGCATAAGCGTATTCGACTTTGCTGAGAATCAAAGAGTTACAAAGCTTGATCTTGGTTTGACTAGATAATACATGTTTATAACTGTAAATTGTCTTCAGTTTAGCATATGAATTTTGCACAACCCTGGAAACGTGATCGTGAAACGTGAGATGTTCGTCTACTACTACTCCTAAATTTTTCACGGATTTTATATGAGGCAAGTCTCCACCTTCCAAGTGCAATTCTATCAAGTTACTATCGAAATTACTTTGTATGGACTTAATAGTTATGACAGCAGATTTGTTTGAATTGATAAGTAAGCCGTGATCGTTATACCACTTTGCAACACGATCTAGATCACAAGACATTCTCCTGTTTGCCTCCAGGAAATCGGAAGGGTGGTAAGACAAATACAGTTGGGTATCATCAGCGTAAGACTGAATAGAACAATATTTAATTTCACGACTTAGATCGAACGTATACAAAGTAAACAAAATTGGGCCAAGTATGGAGCTCTGCGGTACCCCCTTCAAAATCGCACGCTTATCGGACATACAGCCGCCTACATTGACTAGCTGTGACCGCTCATGCAAGTAACTCCTAAACCACGTAACAGTACTATCAGAAAATCCAAGATAATGCAGCTTAACAAAAAGCAAATCATGATTGATAGAATCGAAAGCTTTGCTGAGATCAACTAGAATTGACGTTGTGACACAAGACATATCCATAGCTCTGATATAGTCATCACATATGTTTATCAAAGTGGTAACCGTACTGTGACCTTTCCGAAACCCCGACTGAACATTTGGAATCAAACTGTTTTTATTTATGTGTCCTAGTATTTGCTCATAGACAATTCTTTCCAGAATTTTCGATAGCAATGGCAGTATAATAATAGGCCTGAAATCACCAGGTGCTATCGGATCATCAATTTTTGCAAGAGGTCTAACCATAGCGGCTTTCCATAGGCTCGGCACGACACCTTTTTCTAGTGAAAAATTTATAATGTGTGTTGATGCATCGATACAGTATGGAATTAAGGGAATGAAAAGATCTAAGTTTAGGCCATCCAGATCCTTTGCACATGACTTAATTTTAGAAAAAATATCCAAAACCCTTTCTTTAGTAACAAGTTTAAAGCTGAACGGTTGAACTGCAGGTTAAAGATGATTTGTGTTATAGAATGTCCGTAAGTAGTTATTAACATTATTGACGGGAATAGAGTCTATGAACGCCAAGGTTTTTGATAGCATTCCACCATTCTCGACTATTGTCTCAGTTTATATTCAATGTAAGCTTTCTTTTCCCTCCTGAAAGAGGTTGTGACAAGATTTCTAAGCTGTTTATAATATATCCATTTTGAAGCTATTATTTCACTGGGATACTTTTTCTTTACTGCTTTAATATATTGAGAATAAGCCTTATTTCGCAGTCGCATCATAAATTTGATATTAGTAGTAATCAAAGGATACCGTGCTTTGGTAATCTTTTTGGTTATGAAAGGAGCACAAACGTTGAGTACATTTTCAACCAATTCATAAAAATATCGCAACTTGTCTTCAATGCTTTCTAAATGGACAACATCTAACCAATAGAGAGACGATGCAACTTCTTTTAATAAGGAGCGATCGATGTTTCTTATGTCTCTAGTAAGTACATATTTCGGACACCTAACATTTGTTTCACATTCAATGCAGAAATATACCAAACTGTGGTCAGAAATGGTGGGGAGACAGACGAGACCTGTTTTAGTAATGCTTAATTCTCTGTTCACAAAAACAACATCTATAACGCTGCCACTATTGTTAGTTACTCTTGTCTTTTTGTTCACAATTTGTTTGAAATTAAGATCCTGGATAAATGTTGATACGAATTTAAAATCTGGGCTATTAGTATTATGGAAATTGATATTCATATCACCCATGCCAATAATATCCTCGGATGTAGGAAGAAGAGATGCTAGCATCTCTTCTAGCGATGTCAGCGAGTTGTAGTGAACATCAGGAGGCTTATATATAACTCCAACATTGATTGTTTTTTTATTAACCTTGATCTTGATCCAGAGTTGTTCAAAACCATCAGTCTGAGACACTTGTAGAAAAGAGCACCTAAGTCCTAACCTAACGTACTAAGCAACTCCCCCACCTCGCCTGTCTTGCCTATCAGATCTGAATAGCTGATAACCTGGAATATGAACACTTGAATCAATAATACTTGGCTTCAGCAACGTTTCAGTTAAGCCGATGACAAAAATTTTGTGATAGTATATATTCTTTGAGGTCACAAAGTGAGCTAGTTAATGATCTCACATTCAGGCATGCTATCATTAAATTATGCTCCTCGTTCTCGATAATGTCGAAATCAGATAAAACAGACATGTAAAGTAAATGTATAATAACTAAATTACAAATAGAAAAAAGTAATAAAATCAGACACAGAAGAAAATAAAAAAGAGGATAGAAAAAATGTATTTGTTATGTGGATTAAAAGAGTTAAAAAAAAATAAAACCGGATAACCAAGACACAAGAGCAAAAAACTATATGGAGTAGTTGGTTTTACTTCGAATAAAGTCCTGAGTTTTTTGTAGGCATATACATTTGCTATCCCACACAGCATGATGAAGAGTAAATGGTTTTTATTGCCAAGATAAGCACACAAAAAAAATACATATAAATTCTAGCTGCTTTCCTGACAAACGGCAGAATTCGGATGTTACTACGATAGGTATAGAATGATCCGCTCTTCCATTCAACCGAAAAAAAACACAATAGTTGTTTACCTAGACCTTACCGTGATACAAGAAACTTGATACAAGAAGAGTTAAAGGAAAACAAAAATAAAAAACTGTTGTGTACTCACAAAAAATTTTGTATGCTTCATATTGTGAAGTCATCAGCCAATCGAAAACGCTTCTTTGTTTTTTTAATTAAATTCATAGACAAACTCCTGTATGAAATCGGTACCTTATCATACAGTCGTGCGACATTGTAAGAGAAAGAACCTTTAAAAAACGATTTACTGAATCCAGGAGTACAAGCTACGTGTATACGTCTGCTCTGAAAAAAAAATTTTATACAGATAAGCAGGGGTTTATTTGGTGATGATCTTACGAAACATACAAATTCAATGCAGGATCCCTCGGTTTTTCATTCGCAGCAGTTATAGGCTGAAGTAGTGTTGAGAAACACGATTTCGCCTCCTAGCTCCCGTGATAACACGCACGCATGAATTTTGAAGTTACTGCAACCTTTCTTCATCGTGTTTACGTAATCATGGCATAAACAGCACATCTGCATCAGTAGCATGTGACAACACTAAAGTCTCTACCAGAATTCTTAACAATGACACCAACACATCATCACAATCTTTTTTCGCCAAAACTTCACTAGACTTTTCTAGAACTAAATATATAATTTGATATATGAGTTGTGAACTCAAATGATTCAGAAAAGTATTCAATTATTTTCGTAATATACAAATTTGTTACTGAACGTTTGCACCGTTTCACATCTGGTACGTTTGTGGTCGGACGAACGAAAGCTATATTGCTAGTTTCTCACTCAGCAGCCACAGTGCTAACTCTGCTGTCAAATGCGAACCATGGCACTGTTCCAGCTTATTGTTTTTACTCTTGCAGCGCATTCACGTAATAAATGGTACTCTCATGCGAATGAACAGCAAATCAAGAAGAGCTAAAAAGTCAAAATGTGAAAAGGAAATAGTTTAACCTAGTAAGATGTTGGTGTGATGTTTCGTTAAGAAAATATCAGATTGAAAGCAACAAATGTCGCCAAGAATGGGATATCAAGGGGTGAGAGTTGAGCAAGGGTCTGGAAAGGTTGGAAATAAACCATTTTATTTATTAATGATGGAAAACAATATATTGAACGACAGCCGACACTTTTGGAAATACGTTTCAAGTAAGAAAAAATGTAATGTCTCTATACCTAGTTCTATAAATCATTCAAACTATGAAGTTAAAACCGGAAGTGGGGTCTATAATGCCTTTGCTGATTTTTTTGCAAGTATATATGTTAAATCTAAAAATTTTTATTTAAACAAGGATGCTAGTCCTATTGATGTTACCTTAATATCCATTGAAAAAATATATCAACAAATAGTGTCCTTAGAAATTAAAAAATCAGTAGGCCCTGACGGCATACCTCCTGTATTTATAAAAAACTGTTCCGCTAGCTTATGTTCTTCACCTAGTTTTCAAACTATCATTAACTCAAAGAGTCTTTCCAACGAGATGGAAAGAAGGTGAAATATTGCCTATTCATAAAGGAGGCGATAGACATCTTGTGGAAAATTATCGACCTATTACTAAACTTTGTATTTTCTCTCAAAACATTACAAAAAACATCATTACTGAACACCAGCATGGATTTTTCCCTAAAAGATCTGCAGAGACGAATTTGATGAGTTTTATAGAATATGCCTCTCACGCAATAGATGAGAAACTGCAGGTGGATGTTATTTATACCGACTTCAGTAGGGCTTTCGACAAGACTGATCATTCTATCTTGATGGAGAGACTTGCTGAGGTGGGTGTAGATGGTCCATTATTGCAGTGGCTAGCATCGTATATAAGTAATCGTAAACAAGTGGTGACTATCAATGGGTATCGTTCGGAGACATTCTTAGTAACTTCAGGCGTACCACAAGGTAGTCACTTAGGACCATTGTTATTTAACATACACATGAACAACCTTACTTCTGTTTTTCATTTCAGTAAATATTTGTTATATGCTGATGATCTAAAGATATTTACTATTGTTAGAAATGTAAATGACGGTATAAAACTTCAAAGCGATTTGGAATCTCTGCAAAAGTATTGCACTGAAAACAGTATCTTCCTGAATTTAACAAAATGTCATTACATGAGGCTTACTAGAAACATAGCGAACACTATAGATTTCAGATATAAGATAGGGACGGCAGAACTGGAAAAGCTTCATGTAGTAAAAGACCTAGGGGTATACATTGATGAGAAACTTTCATTCATCACTCACGTAAATAATACAAATAGAACACTAGGGTTCATAAACAGGACATGCAGAGAATTTACGTACCCAAAAACGCTTCTTTCATTGTACTACGCTTATATACACAACAAATTGATGTTTGCATCAGTAATATGGAATCCGTCTTACAATGTACATATAGCCAGGATAGAAAGAATTCAACACAAATTTTTGAAGATGTTAGCACATAAAACTCCAACCTATTACAGATCATCATTATATGCAAGTTATGAAACAGTTCAATATGATTTCCTTAAAAGATAGAAGAACGATTTCTGACATTTGCTGTGTTCATAAGTTGTTGAATGGCCTCACTGATTGTCCGGATCTATTGGCAGATTTGAACTTTAACACTCCTGATAGAACGTTTAGAACCTATCATCTGTTTAGAATACCGTTCCGTAGAACTAATCTTGGTCTTAATTCCCCTTTGGTCAGGGCTCAAAAAAATCATAATAATTTCTGTAATATAGATTTATTTAACATTAGCTTGACGTTCCTGAAAAAGGCTTTAAAGTATGAGTATTACAGCTGTATGGCTGACTAAAATAGAAATGTTTTATTTTTTTACATAACTCAAGTTATTACCTCCAATATCATTTCTGGTATAATTTCGATTTAATTTTGATTTCAGTTTTAATTAAACGTAAGTAAATGTTAAATTACGTATACTCATTTTATTAAAAGAGTTAAATTAATAGTTTATTGCTTATAATTAGAACTACTCACTCAGCTTATGTTGTTACAACAATATCGAAAGATAAAAAAAAAATATTAATATTGAAGTATTCAATAATGTAATATAAGTATATGTATACGATATTTTATGTAAGTTTAGTTTTAGTACACTGAGTGTGTGTTGGGTTTACCTGTTAGCACCCCAAACTGTATATAAATAAATAAATTTAGGGTTGAGGTGGTTTATTAGTGTTCATAGACATTGAAAAAGCCCAATCGACTCTGATACCTTGAGCTACTTCAACTATGTGCATCGCTACTGACTGCTCTTCGTAAATTGCCCTAGGGGATAACTGCCTTAAAAACAATACAAAACAGACAAACATCTTGAATCATATTTCAGTATTTTCCCAAAATGTCTGCTTTGCGTTCACCTTTTATATGTATAATATATGAATTCGTTTCTAAGTCGTTCTCCTGTATTGCCCTGTAGAATAACAACCTAACAAAGTGCCATGAGGGACTAAGCGTCATGACATATCTCAAGCCCTGCTACCCTTCAAGGTCATTTATCTATAATTCAGGCAAAGCATTCCCAAGGAGCATGTTACTTTGTGCCTACTTGTATAGTAAATCTGGGTCATCCTGAAAAGCTGCCACCATTTTGAACTAAGCTTACTTTAGAAGATGATTTATGACGATTGTTAGTTCTCATTCGCAGGGTAGCGGAGGCGGTGGAGGCGGCAAACTTGGTCGTTGAACAAAGTCGATTACGACCGCCAACGAAATATGGTTCTAAGTCGCCTTTGATAAGCGGCAATTACCAAGTTTCCTGCTGGTATACACAACGAGGTCACCAGTTATGATAAATTTTAGATAGTCCGAGTTACAGGCTCGCATAACTTACCCACAACATCTTCCGGTACAGTTCAAGTATTTGCTACTTGATGTCGATGATAGAGGAACTGCTGCATATATGGAATACCGTTTTGTTTTTTGGAAATAATTTCCAAGATAAAGGGGATAGCAGAATAAAATCATTAAGCTTTAATGATATAAACAATAAAAGAAAACAAAAACCAGGAACCCCATCAACATATTTATCAAAGTAAAAAACTCCAAAAGCGTAAATTTACTTATGGTGCAGCTAACTTGGAATATAATCACCTTTTTTTGACAATTGTTCACACTTTTTCTAAGAAACTAATAACTCAACCTTGTAACCGTTTTACAGTCTTTGCTAACTAATCTGTTCAACAAGACAGCTTATAATTATTAATTATTAAGTGAATTATTAGTTAATCAGTCACAATAATCACAAATTAGTATTTAGCCTGAACTTATAGTCTTCTTAGTTACTGTTCTTAAAATAATCACATGTATACGCACCAGATTTATGAGCACTACAAACAGCGTGAACCCACAATTCGAACATTAAGCACTGCACCTATTCCAAATTAACAACATGACACCCTAACTTGAAATTACATTTCACATGTTTAATTATAAATATATTCACAGAATCAAAATAAAATTGTGAACTAACAAGGACCCATAACAGTTCAAATAATTGCAATGAAGATTTTACCTATCTTAGTAAAAGATTATCAATGATTGCGCTGTTAGCGAAAAAGTTTTCAAAGTAAATGTGTGGCTGGTAGGAGGAAATGTCAACATGGCATCCTGTTTTTAATACTCGTGGTTTCGTGAGAATTACGGCAGTAGATTCACGGCAAAAACATAAAGATAGAGTTTTCATTTATTTAGATAACTATTCCAAGTTACCTGCAGTATTCCAAATATGCTGCACTTCCTCTATCAGTATCATTGTATTTAACAGCATAAACTACACAGTACAAAATACAGCGATTCACAGCGGTAAAAACATCCCAAAACCGTGATCAAACTATATGTTGTTGTTTGATGTGAATAACATACGGTTGTTGAAGTCGCTGGTTACAAATCTGTTGTCAGATTGTCTATAGGCAAATCCATCTTTAAGTGTTAGGGGTAAATAATCCCAAACTAAACGTGAATTTCTACAGATAGAATGGCATAGAATTCCTACAGGATCAAACGAACTTACCTGTAAGTGATGTTCTATCTTAATTATGTGAAGTGCTCGGCGAAGTAAATATTTAGAATACATAATGTAGTACCCTCGTAGTGTACCAAATCCCCACGATTTCAAAGCGCTTGCGCAGCGAAGGAACTCGGCACAGCGCCCTCCCTACCTTTCACCTCTCCAGCCGCCTATAAACACTTATTTCCCTCAAAGCCAAGTTGTTGCAACTATTGGGTGATACATAGGGATGGGGGAGCTGTTTACTTCGACGAGAACTTCACATAATTGAGATCGAACATCACTTACAGGTAAGGTCGTTTGAGCATGTAATTATGTTCCGTCCTTGTCGAAGTAAATATTTAGAATACATAATGTAGATGTTCAAAGCTAGTTGCAAGAACATACTAATATCGCTCTGCAATAGTAAACGATGGGTTGTACACAACTACACAAATCGTACGCAATGAATGTGTCAACTAAATGTACATTTATGTTGTAACAACTCAGGGGGGCTTTTAGCAACAGGTAATAACGTAATAACATAGTTATGTTTAAGGTGTGGAGATATGGTTCCCCTCAAATGCCGCTTGAGCAAAGCTATCGTTTGGCATAAGAGATTTTTTGTGACGTGTCTCAGAAAATGCAGAAAACGCCCGCCGCGAGCGTGAGACGACTATAATTTAGCAGGCGGAGATGTAGACGCATGTCATGCACTGTAGGCTGTCAGTTGTGACACTCTCTAAACGACAAAATCAACTTCATCCATCTGGGAGCAGAGGCACCATGATAAAGTGAAAACAGTGAAAAATAAATATTTTGACTGCACAGATACGTGGGCGTAAAATACGGTAAGACTAAAAGTGGTCGCCACATGAGTGACCCCAATACTTTCAAAAACTGAGAAATCCCAATTTCAATATTATCCAACCCAACCCGGATGTTGTCTGTTTCAATTAGTTTGCACACTCTGACCTGAGGTTAGGGTGTTGCTGATTTCGTCAACCGAATGTCTACTGAGCTTACCAGCAACCCCTTTGGTTGGTTGAGAACAAAAAACAAAAAGACTGATAGCTTAAACAGTTATATCTTGATCTCTTATAACACTGTAAAGTGAAAAATTCCAAGGTAGAAAATTAGACAATAACATGATGGATTATCGATGCTGATTGGAATGACAGCATTCCAGTGACGGCAACCGGGGTAAGCTTCAGAATTAGTGAGGGCGGAGCCCTGGGTCCCTCCAGCAGATCCTTGCGTTACTTCTAGAAGAGAAATTTCAGAAACTCCGAATACTTGAACCACGGTGACAGGTGTAGCTCCTACTCCATTACTACGTCCCACTGATGCAAAAGCTCATCTGTACCAGTATTACTCCTAGATTTTATACTTGACGCAAGGGCAGTAAGATTTTTCTCAATACACAACTGCCATAGTCTTCCCGCAACCTGGTCCAGACGTGGAAACTAGAAGCTCCAAATTCTATTGATGTAGGATGGGGTATAAAATGCGACAGCCTGTCAATTCTGTAGCATAGAATTCACCACAGAAGAATACTGCCAATGGTTCTAGATGATTAGCATGCGGGATCTTCTGCTCGGGTGACCAAAAATATGAGACTCTTCCCTGGCCAACGAATGTCCCAGCCCGAGAAATTTTGCAACTAAAAATTGGATAATTCAGTACCTCTGACCGCATCTTCAGTTTCTTTGAGCCCCAAAGTTATATTCTGTTAGTGGCATAGTAGCGTTAAAAATCTCTTGAGAATTTTACAAGACAAGAAATTTCACTAGTTAGTATATAGTTTGCTGTAATGAACTGATAGACAAGCTGACACCAAGATCCCGATCCTTACCGCAAAGTTTTGGACCCTGTCCTGGTTGCTGTTCATTATTGCCTTTACTAGGTTTAATAATGTCTGCACCGTCCGCTCAAGTAAAGATACTTTCTTTTTAAGATAATTCAATACTGAGCCTAAAGGTGCACATTTTTTTCTTAAGGTATGCCAGAACTGGTTTCATTAACTTTGTGAACATATGAGAGGCACAATTAACCCTCAATGGTACAACGGTACAACATTGTACTGGAAGAGCTGTGCCTTCAATATGAATTTAAAATATAATCTATAACTCTCCCTAATGGGTACCGAGATCTCTGCATATTCCAAATCCAGATTCGTTAAGAAAGTATCTGTACGGAGAAGTCTGATCCTAGATCATTAGTTTAGACTTAAGTGTTCTATCCCTATAAACAGGCAAAGTGTCTTGCGGTAAGGCATCAAACGTGTTGACCCATCAGACTTAGCGGCAATAAAAAATTGGATAGGTGCCGATTTTTCGTTAGTTCAACTTTGTTACTAATAGCATCGCAGCTAAGCAAATGAGAGACTGTCGAAGGTCGGTAGTTCTTTGATTGACTATTGAGATTCAGCTATGGCGAAGTGCTAAACCAGTCGCCATGTGAATGGCAAGTGACCACTTGAATCCAACTCAGGACTTTAGCGCCACTCCTAAAGCTCTGCCATTGATGATGAATACGCGTCAAACGCCCTGCTGATCTACGTACCTCATCTGCAATAATGGGTGATATCTGATGTTGTCAGTACGTTTTCTGGCCTTTTGGCTTTCAGTTGCTGATTTATATTTAGAATTGACTTACTTGGTCATACCTACACCGAATAACAAGATACCAATGGTTATTTGCTTTAATGTGATTGTCTGCCAGCATACGCTCCTCTCCCTTCTTTGTGCTGTATACAGACCAAGCACACATCCCTGCATGCGACAATTTCTATTGTAGCTTCCGCTGCCTCAGGCAACACCTTAGGTGGCTAGAATAGAACAGAATTTATTCACCCATCGTCATCAACAAGACCTGCCCTCGAAATCTCAGCCTTGGAACAACTAAGGTCGCCTCAACATCGTGATGATGCTTCACCGATTGAAACAGAATAATGGCTTTTAAGACATAACAATCCAGAGCGCCCTGCTGTTCGAATGTCACCTATGCAGAATGTAACTCTATTCGGGCATAATGATATTAGAACTCTGGCGGTTTAATAACCGGTCATGTTCATAGGTACAGTCCCGTTCCATAGTTATCACCAGACAGATGGAATTTGCTATCACAAGCAAAACTCAACGCTAGTCTACCATCAATGTACTTAATTTCTATATGTTGTTAATGAAAAATAGTACTTCATCTGTTTCGTAACCTGTCTTGTGCATATTATTGACCTGTTCGATGGCTATTCCAAGCCATATGGAATTTGCTATGACAAGCAAAATGTAACGGTAGTCTCGCACAGATAAAACCTATATATGTTATTAACGAAAAATGGTGCTTTAGTGGTTTCCCAAACTGTCATGTGCCTTCTGATAATGATGTTCCAAGGTTATCACAAACCCGATGAAATTTGCTATTACAGGCAAAATGTAACGCTAACCTCGCATGGGGGTGCCTATTCTCTATCTGGCGATAAGAAAAAGATATACATTGGTAGTTTCCTAATCCGACATGTTTATAATTACACACCTCTTCCATGATTATCAGAAACATCGTGAAATTTGCTATCACAAGCAAAATGTAACGCACAGATGTACCTAATCTCTGTCGTTTATTAATGAAAAATGATACTTCGGCGGCTTCCTAACTTCTCATGTACACCCTTACAATATTGTTCCATAGTTATCACAAACCAGATGAAATTTGCTATACCAAGCAAAATGTACCGTTAGTCTCACATAGATGTGAACAATTTTCATCTGTTAAAAATGAAAAATGCTATATTGCTACATTGCTATCACAAACCAGATTGAATTTGCTATCTAATCACTATCGGTTACCAATGAAAAATGGTACTTCGGCGGTTTCTTGTGCAATCTTATAATGATGTTCCAAGGTTATCATAAACCAGATGAAATTTGCCATCACAAGCAAAATGTAACGTTAACCTTGCATAAGATACCTAATCTCTACTTGGTAATAAGGAAAGAATATATCTTAACAACTTCCTAGCCTGCCATGTTCAAACTTACAATCCTATTCTATGGTTATCATAAACTAGATGAAATTTACTATCATAAGCAAATGAGAAAATATTGTTGACCATACCTTGTTGGCAGGCATTGCTGATGACTATTTGAGTGGGCCATACCTTCTACCGGAACGGTGAACAGGACCTATTTACCGGCATTTCTTGGAGGAAGCTCTTCCAGAACTTCTTGAAAATGCTCCATTGAACGTTCGACAGAAAATGTGGTTTCTGCATGATGGAGCGCCGGCTCACGTTGCTCTACAAGTACGGGAGTATTTGGCTCAGCGGTGTGGGCACCGTTGGACTGCCAGAGCTGGAGCAGTTTCTTGGCCTCCTAGGTCACCCGATTTAACGTCGCTAGATTTTTTCCTGTGGGGAAATGTAAAGTCTTTGGTTTACGAGACTCCAGTAGAGACAGAGCAACACTTAATCGGACGAATTACATCAGCATTTGAAATCATTCAAAATGAGTATCAAATTTTTAGTCAAGTCCGCCGAAATCATGTGCGACATTTAAATCGGTGTATTTAGGTTAGAGGGAGACATTTTGAACAATTGTTGTGATGACATCATGTACAAAAGGCAAAAATTGAATACGTTAAATTATATTTAGTAAATTCATCGTCTTTCTGAATTCTAACGCGTCTCAGGGCCGTAGTTGCGCAGTGACACTTTTTCGGATATGGGTCCCTATACTCAAATGTTGTCTACTGTTACACTGAATATCCTCTAGAAGTTTGATCCCTTAGTTCTGAAACACCCTGTATATGTAAGATGGTATCCTACGATTAATGGCCTTTTTGTATACCCTCAAGGATATAAAACCCTTGTAAAATAGCTTGTTACAATTTTTTCATCTCTAATTCCAGATATCCTGGTCGACATAGAAATCAAAAACAACAACTTGTGTGCAAACATATATTTCTTAAGCCTGATGATTTGGAAGGTTTTCAATACAGCTGCCCCAACTGAATCAGTTCAAAGGATACAAAAACTCAATTATCCATGATTTTTTGAGGATGCGATTAGAACATTTGCTGGAGTCACACTGACATCCACAGGTAGCCAGTGGTGGCCAACTCCAAAGCAACTAACGACAGCATTAGCAGTGCTACCAGTCATTGAGTCACTTGTCGGGACGCCGTCGCTCTTGTATCTGAATGCAGATACCGAGACGAGTTGATATCAGGTTACGGTTTCCAGTTGTTTTCAGATGAAAATACCCCCTGAATGGACAATAATACAGAGTTACTTTAATCCATATAGTATGCTATATTCAAAGCTCGTTCATACCTACAACTAGTCACCAAACAAGAAATTCGCCATATTTGAGTAGTGCAGTATTCTCCAGACATACGGAACAATGCTGCATTATAAATTCAAGCAATTTCCTCCTTATTTCAAGCAACTTGCCGACTATCATAAAACGCCCTTTCTTCATCTAAGGGCGATGATGGTAAATCGCAGAGGAATAGGGAAAGTTTGCCGTAGAGATGCGCCAGCTATTTATTTTAATTCAGGTGTTCATTATGTTGTTGGCAAAGTTGGGAAACGGCGGTACTTCCAGCTAACCATAATCACCGAAACGATCAAGAAGGCGATTCTGCTACGTGATACACGCTCAAGAGCGAATTGCAGCTCATTACGCTAAGAGCATGTTCAGCTTTTACGGTATGCTTGTACTTTGTATAGGTACATATGTACAATAGAAGGATCCGTAAAGTTCTGGACGATAAATGAAATTACATATCTAGGGCTCACTGTTTACCAACATTTCGGCCACCTCGGTGGCCTTATTGTTATTTTTGATTTGAACATTAAGAAGGGCCATCGAGATGGCGATAAATGTGATTCCTTTACAAACATGGGAATTAGCATCAGCATGAAAATCAAAGGATAAGTTTCAAATTTTATTGTCGTAGGAAGCTTAGCAAGACGGGCAAAGTCCAGTTCACGTTTTCAGGTTCGCATTCGGCTAAACTTAACGCAGCGAGGCCATGGTCAAAAAAGAGTTTTTCAAAGTAGAAAGGCAAGAAGGAGCGACTGAGAATACGACCCCTGGGACTGGTAGCTGGTATATCAAGGGAAGGCTTACCACTTCTGTACAACGACTTCTACTATAGAGCTCACAGCTTAGGAGCTATCAATAATTATGAAATATGATATGTTATAACACATCAGTACGTAGCTCAAGTATCTTGACGTTACAGCAGCACACACAGTGAACATGAAACTATTGGTTGCTACTTGCAGGAAACATGCTTATTAGTAGTTTCTTTTTTTTTAGCAAAAATACAACTTTTGGAATTTGTTTAAAAAAACTATCTAAAAAATGTTCGACACAATCTTGGACGTGGAAACATACAGTTTTATTAAATGACGTCATTTTTAAATGAGTATACGCAAAAAAACGAGTCAGAATATTTTAACGGACGGCTGCGAAGACTATACACAGGGTGTTCCTTAATCATATGCGACTATTTAATCGTGTGGATCTACATGAACTAATGTTAGTTTGCTTTATAAACTATGGTCCAAAAATGTATCCTTAGAATAACTCGGGGTCTTGAAGTTTCAGGAAGAAAATGGAAATTAATTGAGATTTTCAGAATCGCTTCAGATATTTCACTGATATTCAGTAAGTAGTGAAAGTTAATAAAGTTGGATATTGTTCAATGCAAAAATAATCTTTAGCTTTAACAGTTGCGTGCGTACGGGTATTGACTTCTATATTTTTTAAGAAAAAATGGTACGCCAATGGTGTTTTTCCAAATAAAAATTATTTTTGAATTCCCCGTTCAATTTAAAACAAATGATCTGTCTTGAATTGTTTTCCTTTAATGCGCCATTCTTGAGTAAAGAAATATAACCCGTTCTACTGTCCGACAAAATTGATGTAATAATTGAAGAATGCAATTTAGCACTAAATATCTAGTTGCTCTGGAATATGTCACTGTTATTCAAATCTGTTCGCTGTGACATCTTTTTCATTATTTACTTTTTAAAATTTTTTTAATAATGGTGAATTATTCAAATGCAGAAATGGCGTAAATGGATTGAGTATATCGCACTGCCGACGGTAATGGTGAGCAAGCCAGACGGATTTATCACCAGAGATATCCCGATCGTACTTTGCCAAATAGTCGATACTGGCGTACCATTTTTTCTCAAAAAACATCCAAGTCAATACCCGTACGCGCGCCCCTGTTAAAGCTAAAAATTATTTTTGCATTGAAAAATATGCAACTGTATTAACCTCCACTACGTACTGAATATCAGTGAAATATCTGAAGCAGTTCTGAAAATATTAATTAATTTCTACCCTTTTCCTAAAACTTCAACACCCCGAGTCTTTGTAAGGAAACATTTTTGGGGCCATAGTTTATAAAGCAAACTACCATTAATTTTTCATGCAGATTCACACCCTCAAATATTCGCATAACATTAAGGAACACCCTGTATACAGACAATGTGGCAAGAAGTACCTCCTAATCCTAAACGATTGAACCAACCGTCTGTTGATGTCTCTGAAATGACATTTTTAACTCATAAACCACAATGAATGTTAAAAAATAATTTATTAATGGGTTGATATACTCTTTTTTTCCTTATTATGTAATCGAATTGGGTCAACAGCGTAATCTTTATCACAGATGTAAAAAGTGGAACTAAGTGACATGAGCAAGTCTATAAAACATGGCGCCATCTGTGTAGCACGAATATGTTAAACAGTTCCACAAACTTCCAAACTATCTATTTTCCAAAGAGTTATTGTGACTAGAGAAAACACTTCATAATGTGTAAGGATAATACCACAACAATGCATATGCAAGTACTGCCCGGTGTAATTAAAAAATGTCATAACACCACTATTTTTCTTTTGACTTGAACTTAATATTTAATATTTTAGTTTTGAGATCTATAGGTTGTGGTTTTATTTTTAAACATGTTGTTTACTATTTTCATTCAAGTGAAATGTTAAATGGCTCTAAGACTAAAGATAGGTGAAAATACTGTTTTGTCCAACAAAAAGTTTGTTTTCTATGTTAGGTTTTTTGGAGCTCTATTTGTTATACTTATCCTATCTTTATTCTGTTCTGATTCGAATAGAATGCTTAAACCGAACAACAGTAGTTTCTGTTTGTTCAGCTTTGAAACCATATGGTTGTTGTTTTGGCTATCTTTATACTCATTGTCTTTTTATTTTTCTAAATTGATTATTTTGATCTCTTATTTGTGATATTCCTAATATCTGGAGTTTCTCGACCGTTGTGAAAAACCGATTTTTCATAAAGGTGCCTCTTAAAATCGATTTGTCACAAATTATTCATTAACAAAAGCAGACATCGATTTTATATTAATCCAATCTTTTCGTTCGTTGTCACATCCCGGGTAACTTTCCGTACTGCAATTTTAGTTCCCATGTCAATGATTAGACACCTAGCCGCTTCCAAGAAATATAATGAATAATTCAGGAAGAATGTCGACACAACCCGAATAACGCGACACTGCAAGCTTCTTCCACGATCCAACTCCCAGTCGCGTCGGACACTATTCCGAGCTCTCTCGCAGTTTACAGTTGCTCCTAACAGCATTACTCAGCATAATACATAACTTCTGTAATCTACTTCGGTCCAAGTAACGGTTCCAGCAAGATTCGATTAAGAGCTATAACTGTGTTTGATGTCCGGATCTGAAGGGAGAGAAAGAGAGAGAGAGAGAGAGAGAGAAGAGGATGAGTAAGAGTTAAAGTTAGCTAAATTCATGTCATCACATGATTTATCGCTTTGTTATTGTTGATATTTATTATTGCGTCAGCCTAGTAAATGAACACGTTTGACCTTACTGCAATTCCATCAATAATTAATAAAAATTTGTATTTGGGATACCTAGTATTTTTTTTCAGCTCGACGAAAAATTCGGGACCCCAAAGTAGGCAGGAACTGAAATATGAAACATGAAAATATCATCTATAGAAAAATACACAAAAGATTGATAAATAAATTTCAAAAGTATTTTTATATAATCTACATTCGTTTACGAGCTTGTGTCAATTCTGTTAGTGTTCTCATTAGGCTATGCTTACGCCATAATTATGAGCCATCTCAATAAAATAGTTTTCTGAGTTATTTATTAGGGGCCATAATTAATGATAATTATACAAGAGTAAGAGAAAACGCTGAAGTTTCACGTTACTACACTATAATTCCTCCTTAAACTTTAAAAAGTATTTCAATGGGAGCAAACTTTTTTTGATATTAAGTACTGTTTTAGGGCCCATATCTTTTCAAAAATATCGTAGCAATAACCTAACCTTGTAGACTTCAGTTGTTCATTTATTGTAGAACAATAATTGTACTAAAGAGAAAAACTGTCTACTTTCTAGAAAATATAATAACGCTCAACAAACAGCGACTTTTATCTTGAGGGTACTAAACATTTTTTTTACACGTTGTATCATTTAAACAATATTTATATTTCATGAACACGTTAGTAGAGGAACTGCAACATATTTGGAATACTGGTTTTATTATTGGGAAATGCAAGGTAAACGGGATAGCAAAAGAAAGATTGCATTAAATTATTGGGAAATTATTCAATTTCAACTATATAAGCAGAAAAACGAGGTAACCCCATCAAAATATCTGTCAAAATAAAAAACTCCAATAGCGTGAATTTACTTAGTGTGCAGGTAATTTGGTTTTCTAACTAAATCTCTCAACTCTGTAATCCGTTTGCAGTGGTTGGTAATTAATCTGCCCAACAAAATAGTACCTGTTTATAATTATTAGTTATTAAGTTCAGTCACAAAAATCACATATGAGTATTTAGCCTGGACTTATAGTTGGTGTTCTTAGTTACTATTCATACAATATTCACAGCCCAACTAACAATTATCGCTCCTATTAGAGTTGCAAGAATGATTATACAGTATTCCTTACATAGCATTGTATACTGTAAGAACATTGGCAAAACCCTCTTAGAACAGCTATACAAGCGGAATGGGCACACGTAATAGGACACTTCAGACATTTAAAAGGTTGTATAAGGGCTGCAGGTAACAGTTATAAAACAAAAGTGTAAGCCTCTTGCAGCCGCTATAGGACATTTGCGTCAGTGCAAGATTCAGTTTTTGTCAACTATACAACTATTCTGTTACGTGATTCTACTTTATTGCAACCAAACTATTTCTTATGTATTTGTATAGACGAAGTGAATAATATATAACTAACACAATACAGTCATCTTGTTTACTTACATATCGGCCATTGTGAATTTCATATCCAGGTATATGATAGACTTCTACACTGTGATATAGAGCTATTGAATTACTTGCGCAGCAAATTTTATTGTGATTTTCGTGCAAAGTAGTTACGCAATTTCTACGGGCTTCGTATTTGATTCATATTTTGATAATGATCAAAAGTATGTCTAGATTTTTAAGATGGAAAACTGAACTTATCTGCGTTAAATCTTCCACAAATCCTATATTTAGACACAATTACACTAATGTTTATCATTTTATATCTGTAATTTCGAACTGAAACATAATTATTTAATATCAAATAGAAGAATAAATGTTTGCCCAATATGGCGGGTGGTTGTGCATAATTATGGCATCATCCATGTTGCCTCTAGTTTATTAGAATATTTTGGTGTTGCCTGCAGGTGTTATACAACAATTTGACAAATGTCCGAAATGAAATACCGACAGAGTCGAATGATTTACCTAGAATTTTTACCAGATCTATATCTTCTGTTTGAACAGTTGATATAACCTTTTTAACCAATATGCATGCGTTGTTTGTCTTAAAACACTGGATATGGCATTTTAACAAAAATATGAGAGCAGAAAGTTAGGTTATGGTGAAGTTGTTTACCAACATATTTAGCATATGTACAGCCTTTAACAGTTACTAAACAACAGTTGTATAAGTGCTTCCGTTGGGAGCAATTTGTTGGCTAAAGTAGTAAATTTGCACAGCAAAACACCAAGGCTCGGGTTTGTTTAATAAACGTTACCATGGATGCCACAACACAACCATTTTGACTAACCTGCAAATATGCTGTATAAAATAGTTGTATAAACGTTTGTGCGACAGCTCAAAATTTGTCCTATGAGGTGTTGTGTAACTATGCTATAAGAATATTTTAAATACCTCATTTTAGAGCAAATATGTTGCAGAAAGCAAATTTGCATTCCACACAACATTAAGCCAGCATTTTGGTGTTTAGGCAACAACAACAGAGAGCTTTTATGGCTGAACGGTTCTTTTACCAAAAGCTTATAGCACTAATTTGCTAGTTGGGAGATATACACCGGATTCATAACCACTACAAGCAGGATGAACCCATAATTCGCACATTAAGCACATTACCTATTATTCGAATCTCTTTCTTTTCTTGTATTTGTGGGGTGTTGACATTTCCAAAAAACACAGAGGAATTAATACCAGTTATGTACCAGTCTACAGAGAAGAATATGCTGAACAAGGACTTTTGCCTCCACGTTCCTTTCTTATCAGTTACAGTATTGTATTTCATTTGTTCTTTACTTTGGTTTGTATAATGAACTTTGCAGTCAGTCTCGATTCAGAACTCATTCAATTAACATCATTGTATTTGGTCTTTCTCAAAAATAAATCTTTTTAAAAACGTTTTCGTTGAAGAAAGATATTTGAGTGGCGCAGTCAATCCAGTAGGATAGCCAGACGAAAAAAGGACATTTTCGGTTCGTTTCAACGGTTTACTGGCTATAACGAAACCAACCGCGATTGGTCGCGAACGATCCGACGGAATATCGATATCGTTACCGTGATCACCGGAACCAGATTTGGGATAGAACCCTACCCAAATCGAGAAACCAAGACGACAGCAGCCCAGAGGACAGAAGGAACATCTGCTCCAGGACAGGCAACCCAGCAGTGGCCCAGGCATACGGACACATGGGACGGATTGGATTACTACTGTAAGTACGAATGTCTTACAGGGGTGAAAACAATCAAAAGCTGTTTGATGATATATTGAGTGACACTGATTCGGACTCACAGTCGGATACGGAACATATCCAACATAGTTTAAGGAACTTGCAATTAAGACCTAGTATACTAAATAGTACAGTCAATATGAACAACAGTCAAGTAAATCAATCAAGCATGTCATTACGCCCAGAGTATCTTAACATGATACCCGAATTTTATGGTCAACAAGAATTATTACCAAGATTCATAGATATTTGCGAAAAGTTAGTGAATAAATTTTATAGATTAGAGGATGAAAATGACTTCCAGAACGAATATCTTATGAGTAGCATTTTAGCGAAAATCAAAGGTAATGCAGCTTTAAATATTAGTAGCAATATTATAAAAAATTGGACAGACTTGAAAACTGCACTTTTAAATACATATCAAGACAAGCGTGACGTATTTACTCTAAATATAGAATTGTGTGAATTAAAACAGAACAATGAAACCCCCTTTGAATTTTATAACAAAGTTCAGAGTTTATTGAATTTACAAATATCATTTTTAACTACACATTGTGTGAGTGAAGAAGCTCAGATAATATGTAATTTTTGCAAACGCGTAGCATTAAGAGTATTTCTAAAAGGTTTAAAGGAACCTCTAGGATCGCTCATGAGGACGAAAAATCCTACAGACTTGAATGAAGCTCTGAATATATTAACTAACGACTTTCAGCTTGATCATAAGGTAGATAAACATAAAAATGTTAATCGAAGTAATATGCAATTAGTTCGCCATATGAACAACAACTTTGGTAATTATAGGAATCAATACCAAGCGGTACAGCGTCCAGTATTACAAAGACAATTTAGTCCTAATAATGTACGACCAAATAATCCTAATCAGAATAGAACGAATTTTCACAATAATAACGTTTTTAGACCTAATCAGATCAATAATCTGCCAAGGCCTACTCCGATGAGTACATCCACTAGACAGACGTATCAGCAACCAAATTTTCAAGGTAGAAATTTTAACAGACCTGGTGTCAACGCAGAACAGGCTATGTTTAACTTGTGTGTACAAGACCAACCTGTTGTAGAATTTCCAAATGATGACAATTACGAATGCGCTTATTCTCAGAATAATTCTGACGATTTTTTAGGGCAAGAAGCCTCGGAACAGAGACAACCACAAATCTCAACGGACCACCCAAGTCAATAGAAATTATGAGTTTAACCGACAAATATAGCAAACTACCATACATTGTATTTCCGGAGTATAATCTCAAAGTATTGATTGACACTGGAAGTACAAGATCTTTCATACACCCTGAAATTGCGAAAAAATTATTTTCAAGACATATTCAAAAAGACCCATTTCAAATCACTTCAGCACATGGTTCATCTATCGAACAATATAGTATGACAATACCTTGTCCAAAGATTTTTAAGAATCCAAATATTCTCATGAAATTTCATTTATTCAAGTTTCACGAACATTTCCAATGCCTTTTAGGACTCGATAACCTGAAAGAGATATTGAATGCCAACATTGATTTGAGCAATGATCTTTTAGTCACACCCACAACAAGGATACCCATGCAATATCACGAGATTACAAAAAATTCTTCTAATGTTATCACTATTCCACCTAGAACAGAACAGATAATTAAAGTTAACATAAAAAATTTAAAAAATGGTAATGCTATTATTCCATACAGAAAATTATCATGTTTAGAAATCCCTGAATGTCTTACTACAGTGAAAAATCACGAAGCAATTTGCACAGTATTAAATTTATCTGAAGAACAGATTTCTCTTGACATATCTCGACCAATAGATGTAGAAAATTTTGAAAATTACGAAGTTTCAGAAAATTCTGATCCACCGAATATTAATTCTTTGAACTTTCAAAAATATAAATTTGATATTTCCAAAATTAGGAAAGAGCATATGAACTCTGAAGAAAAAGACGCAATCACCAAGTTAGTTAGAGAGTATTCAGACATATTTCACATAAATGGTAATTACTTAACTTTTACGAGCAAAATTAAGCATCATATACGTACAAGCGATGAAATACCCATTTACACGAAATCATACAGATATCCTGAAATCCACCGAAAAGAGGTACAAAGACAAATACAATCAATGCTTGATCAAAAAATTATTAGAGAGAGCCATTCAGCGTGGTGCTCACCTATATGGATTGTTCCAAAAAAATTAGACGCATCGGGAAAGCAAAAATGGAGAATAGTCATTGATTATAGAAAATTGAATGAAAAAACATTGGGAGATCGTTATCCTCTTCCAAACATAACAGATTTGTTAGATAAATTAGGGCGATGCCAATATTTTTCAACATTAGACTTAGCTTCAGGTTTTCACCAAATAGAAATGGCAGAAGATGATATTCAAAAAACTGCATTTAATACAGAAAATGGACACTACGAGTTCACAAGAATGCCATTTGGACTAAAAAACGCGCCAGCGACTTTCCAGCGAGTAGTGGATAACATACTGAGAGGTATTCAAAATGAAAAATGCTTAGTATATTTAGATGACATTATAATATTCAGTACTAGTTTACAGGAACATATTTCTCGACTTAGAGAAGTTTTTGAAAGGTTACGTCAGTCAAATTTTAAAATACAGTTAGACAAATCGGAATTTCTTAGAAAAGAAGTATCGTATTTAGGTCATGTTGTAACGGCGGATGGTGTGAAACCAAACCCCGATAAGATAAAGGCAATTACAGAATTTAAAATACCAAAAACTAAGAAGCAAATTAAAGGCTTCCTTGGACTTTTAGGTTATTACCGTAAGTTTATAAAAGATTTTGCGAAAATCACTAAGCCATTGACAATCAGATTGAAAAAAGATGCAATTATTAATCCCAATGACGCAGATTATATTAAATGTTTCGAATTATGCAAGACTTTATTGACAAACGATCCGATACTCCAATATCCGGATTTTTCCAAACCATTCTTGATAACTACGGATGCAAGTAATTATGCAATCGGCGCAATATTATCCCAAGGTAAGTTAGGCTCAGATTTACCAATAGCGTACGCCTCACGAACATTAAGTGATTCAGAAACAAAGTATAGCACGACAGAAAAAGAACTTCTAAGTATCGTATATGCAGTAAAATATTTCAGACCTTATATTTTCGGACGTAAGTTTACTATTGTAACAGATCACAAAAGCCTCCAATGGTTATTTTCAGTTAGAGATGCTAGTTCAAAATTACTAAGATGGCGCTTAAGATTAGAAGAACATGATTTTGACATTGTTTACAGGAAAGGCAAATCAAACACAAATGCGGACTTTTTATCTAGAATAGAAGTAAATGTTAATGAAACAGGAGCACCGACTCCACTGGCACAATACATGAAAGAATTTAATAGAAATCTTGAAAATCAAGCAGGTCCATCGAATATTTCCAATATTCCCAATCAGACCGATAACTATTCGATCGCACCTCAACCCAATGATTTAGATAAAATTGATGAAAATGAAAATGATTCATCAGGACACACCGTTCATTCTAATATAGAAAAGCCTACGAAACCATTCCAAATTTTATACGTAGACACTATTTCTTTAGAAAATGCAAAATTTTTGACTATGACCGATTCATTTTCAAAGTACGGTCAGGCTTACATGTTGAACTCTGCCAATGGAGTAGAGGTAACAAATAATTTTATAAGATATTTTACACATCACTGTATACCAGATCAAATGATTTTCGACAATGGCACAGAATTAAAAAATTCAGTAGTCAAAGAACTTTTAGAATTGCATAAAGTCAAAATACATTTTATTAGTTCACAGCACCCAGAATCTAACGGAACCGTAGAACGTTTCCACTCAACGCTCATAGAACATTTAAGATTATTGAATAATCAGGTAGAGTACAAGAACGAACCTATAGAAACTAAGGTAAATTACGCTATTTTAGCTTATAATAACACAATACATTCTGTAACCAATCTTAAACCCTATGAAGTGATTACTGGTCATTTCAATACAGAATCACCTTTTAATATAGACATAGATAAGCAATTATTAAATAATTATTTACAGAATCATAAGGAAAAAATGAAATTAGTATATAGGAATTTAAATGAAAAGATATTACAGAATAAAGAAAAAGTTATAAATAAAGCAAATGAGAAACGTGAAGTTTTGCCTGATATTCCTAACAAGGTATATGTTAAGAATAAGCAGAAGCAACAGAAAACTAAAAATAAGTATAAGCAAGAAAAATTAATTAGTATAGATAAGAAATTAAAAAGAGCGGAGATAGATCCCACACATGCCAATACTTCCAAAAATATCCATTTATCCAATATTAAAAGGCCCAGGAAGAAAACTTATCAATTTAAATTTACTAATATTTCAGATACCTCATCTATTTCGGATGCGGAGCAGAAATAAGAAACATAACGAACAATTTAGGAATTTTGCCAGTAAATTTAGGCACAGCTAGGCTACAAAAGACTAAACATACTTTTGTGCACTATTATGATCTATCACCTTTATATAAGGAATATGAAGATTTGAATATTCAATACAGTAGTCTTAACTATAGTTATAGAAACCAATCTAAGATTAATAACGAGCTAGAAAATTATAGTAAGATAGTATCTTATATAAGGAGCTTGATTCAAGAGAAAATCGAATACATTAAATCTCATTCTCAAAAGACTCGCAATAAGAGAGGACTTTTTAATGGCATAGGCTATGTAGTAAAAACAATAACAGGAAATTTAGACTCCGACGATGGAGAACGTATTGATAAAATTTTATCTCATTTACAAGAAAATCAGCACCATATTCAAAATCAGCTGAGAATGCAATATTCAGTAAATAATGAACTTGTCGCAAAATTTAACGGGACTATTCAAGATATACTGCACAATGAGATGACATTAAAAAATAACATTTTACAATTGAAACATATTTTATTGAACCAGACAACAAACCAGGATATTCTTTCAGCGAAGGACATTATCAATCAATTAATTATCCTTTATAATGCCATATTGAATATTTTACAAGATATCGAAAATTCGATAACTTTTTGCAAATTGAAAACCATGCATCCCAGTATAATAAGGACTAGAGAATTATTTCAAGAACTCCGTAAGATATCCACATTTTATAAAAATGAATTACCATTTGAAGTAAAGTATGAAAATATGCTAGATTATGAATCTATTATTTCTATCAGTTGTAAAATCGATGAGAATCAAATAAGTTATTTTCTATCTATTCCTATAGATTATCCTGAACATTTCGATCTTTATTATATGTTACCTATACCGACTCTGATGCACAAATCAGAATTCGTCACTATTATCCCAAATTATAAGTATTTGCTAAAATCTGATCGAAATGAGATCAAACCCCTGCACGAGATTTGTACCCAAGGTAGAATCTATCAATGCCCTAATCGTATATTAGCCAATCACAAAGCCCAATGCGAGAAGTCAATAATTACAGAAGATCATACAGAACCATGTAGATACACGAAGCTTCAGATTGAAGAAAATCACATTGAATTTATTCCCGAAATTAACCAGTATTTAGCTGTATTTCTCACCGAAGAAAAATTGAAAATTAAATGCAAGGAACAAATCGATACAAAGTCATTACTTGGCATTTTCTTAGTCAAAACCAGTGAATGCCAAATATCATTCCAAGACAATGAAATTATCTTTCAAGACAAAACCTATGGAAAGCCCCTCGTAGATGACAAAATGGATTTCCATTTTATGAAACAAAATATCCCAGAGACACAAATTACTCTGAAAACGTTAAATTTACCAGAATTACAAGTTAATCGAATGTTACCAATTTTAGAAGAAAATTCCATAGAAAATTTTGGAAAACCCAGTATTTGGACCATATTACTATATCTCGTATTTTCAAGCATCTGCTGCATAATTTTATATAGAAGATGGAGAAACAAGAAAGCATCCAAGTTAGAAATCGACATTGAATTAGCCGAGATGAAAGAAGAAGGTCCAAGTCCCACAAAACGCACTAGAAGAGAAGATTCCAGTTCAAGATATAAGAAGAAAGAAATTCACCTTCCAGGGGAACCTTCATTCTAGGGGTGGAGGAGTTATGTACCAGTCTACAGAGAAGAATATGCTGAACAAGGACTTTTACCTCCACGTTCCTTTCTTATCAGTTACAGTATTGTATTTCATTTGTTCTTTACTTTGGTTTGTATAATGAACTTTGCAGTCAGTCTCGATTCAGAACTCATTCAATTAACATCATTGTATTTAGTCTTTCTCAAAAATAAATCTTTTTAAAAACGTTTTCGTTGAAGAAAGATATTTGAGTTACCTGTACGTGGGAATATCCAAAATCATGTATACACTAGGTATTTCCAAATTAACAACCTGACTCATGATATCAAGTGATACGTGATACCGAGTTTCCCTATTGTGAACGTGGAAAATACGCCCGCTAATAAATAAATATTATATGGCACAAATTGGCGGAGATTATAACCATTGATTCAAATAAATAGATATTCAAATTGATTTTTGAGCTGTTGAGTTGGATGGACCCTTTATGCATGTATAAATAATGTACGTTCTATAAGCTGCATCAATTCTGTATATAACATGCGCGCTGTATAGAGAATAATAACTGGTTTTAAAGGGATTTCACGCAGCATGCTCCAGGGCAACAGCTATATTTGGTTTGGCGAATTCAGCAAAATCTATTCACTGTGCAGCTGGTTTATATACAAACACAACGATAGGAGATGTACAGGGTATCTATTAATGTAATATTATGGTTACTTGAAGTTGCCCGTGCGCTTAATATTCTGAGAGGCAGATCAGAAGGGATGGTGTAACGAACAACAATTTGGACAGCTTAATCTAAGAAATGCAATGCAATGTCTGCAGTCATCCCTCTCCCTCGCCACGTCCCTATACGCCCATCCGTTCAGGGCCGTGTTGACCTGGCTCCTGCTAATGCTCAGCGTAGGCTCTGGAAAGATGTACGTACTTCTGGATCCCAGCCTAACCAGGCGATCAACGAGCTTTCGGCCCGGGTATCATGGAAAAATCTATAAAACTGCCAAAAAAAACCTATAAGATGTCAACTTGCAGACTAGGTAGTTTTTAGGGCGCAAGCAGTCATTACACGTTTGCTCACTAGGATCGTTGTGAACGTCCATCTATGAAGGAATCACTAAACTAAGCTACACGCAATATTGGTTGCATAGTTTTGTGAGGCTGAGTGATCCGTGTCTGTAGTTTTTATCTCTGAGAAGAAAGTTGGTTGGATATCATGATTATGTGTATTGGTCCGCATGTGTATAAAATCAGTGATGTTTGCTGTGTGAGAAAATTAGTACTGAATAATATGCCGAATATGACAGATTATTTATATGTTGTGCTTTCTGATGAGAGGTTATATTCAAAGTTATAAATTACGAAAAACTGAGGAGAATTACGGGAAATCATCACCGCGCTCGCGTTGTATGTAATGACTTAGCATGTATATGGCTTGTAATTCGACAGTGTACAGTGAATATAATTATTTCTTATCTCTCTCATTTTTGAAATCCAAAAAATTTGTGTATGTAATTTCCAGAATGGATAAGAAAAAGTGTATGCGCCACTAATTTTTAGCTTTGAATTTCAATTAAGTGTATTTGAGACAAGAATCCAATGTAATTATCATCAGCACATGCAACTTACAGCTTAGACCTCCAGAAATGCCATATCAGAAGCAGATTTTATATCACATCAGAGCCAAAGATTGATAACAAGCCTAGTGACGTTTAGGTAACACGTACAACTAAGTGCTAAGTTAACATCTTGTAGAAAAAACTAGATAATGTCAAAAAAAAAACAGCATGAAGTCAAAAACAAATCGGCGTAACTTCACTTTTTAAGATACGTGAACCCGTTGTGTCCGGGGATGACATAAAAGAGTTCCATCGTCGGTCTGGTCGCAACCAGTAGCGGACGTTTCTGTTGCTTCACGCCCTAGAGCGGCAAAGCTGTCGCATGCAATTGGTCCTGAGAACAGCGAACTTTGTTGCAATAACACATTCCTTTTTGATCGGTTGCAGAAAAAATAATTTTTTCAACTTTTGATTCGATTCAATTCGAGATCTACAGTATATTCAGATAAGAGATAGACCGGATGTAAACAAAAGGTTCGGGTGATTTTCACGCTAACGCCGCCGTCTCGACGTAAAACAGGAGCCCTCATTGGTCAATTCGCAATTAAATGCCTATGCCGAGCGGCAGAGCAGTCGTATCAAGGCAGAGTCACATTCAGGTTCAGACGTGTTACGTATGTCGTGTGCATCATTGCAATTTGATATTTCTTTGGACGTTTTCGTTTGTTATCTTATTAAGTTGTTGAGTTTGTCGTTGTTATTGTTATACCTTGTTATAATTATAGGCTAATTTAAACACCATTTTGAGATTATATTCGACTGTATTTCACCAAACATCAGACGGCATCCGAAGCTGGAAATCGAAGCGAAAATTTTGAAACCCTTATGTATATTTACATCATTATATATTTCTGATCCCACCCCACATGATCCTATATCCATCACCAATCGTATACACATCGAATTGTGCTAATTTACTACAAAGTTACGCAAAGCAGCATCTACTATCTAAAATATGTACTGCGTGACTCTTAATACGTCCCTGCCGAATGTTACAGCGTTCGATGGACACGTGGTCTTGTTTATGTCCGGTCTATCTCTTATCTGAATATACTGTAGTTATAATTAGAAGGCGGGCAACATGTTTGTGGATGTGCATTTTTGTAAGGTAGATGCAAAACAAAACCCATGGAGCTTAGAGTAGGCAGGAAAGCTGTACCAGTTGATACAAAACTCCAGACTGCCGGATTGGAAGGTACAACGAGCCTTAGTATCTGTAATGCCATTGGGACGTTGGTCGGACGGTCCCCTGAAACAAACAAGAAAAAAAGGCCGAGCTGTGTCATGAGGCGGTAGTTACTCAACTATTTTATCTAACCGAATCCTGAAAGCTGGCTATCCTGACAGGCGGAGTAGTGAATTTGGTGTAAGAAAACTTTATCCTCTCCAGCTTAAACCTGATCTATACAATTTTTTAACTATCTGAATGATCAGTACTGTGGAAAATAGTTAAAAGGGTATATTTATTTCAATTTTTTTGGCTTTTGGTATTTTTACGGATTCGCTGAGAGCAATCCGCTAGAATTTCATAACCATTACATGAAAGAAACGCCATTAAAATCATAATCAGGATTGAAACCAAATTCGTCTATCCTGGTTTCTAGAAAAGCCCAAAGTTGATTTTGTATAAGTCGAAAAAAATTATTAAGTCCTTCTAATTACTTGCGACAAAACCGCAAAATGTACCATTTCTCAAAAAAATTAAACATAACATATTGTAAGTGTTTAAACCGCATTTTGTACAAGTTTTTACCTGATATCAGTGCCAATGGTGTTTGCTTCTGAGGTTTTGGAGTTATTTCAAATCTTCCGTAAATTGCTCACCATGACTAACGAAAAACGCACTATCCATGAAATCAAAACATAAGTAGCAGATTTCACATTAAAACTGAACCATGGCCGAAAACCTGACAGTTTCGCAGGTATCAACCTGAATGCCTCAAGTGTCGCTATTCTCATATTTTGGTAGACGGAGCTCAGATTTCTGAGGGAATGACTTGGCACGTACGCGTTTCGTGAACGCATGTCTCCTCCTATACACGGTTTGATTCAATATTTATGAATGAACTTAAGTGTGTATGGGTCAAAATCAGGTAGGTGAGCATTTTAGGTTTTCGAATATCTGAGAAATTAAGTTTCCTTTTGAAGAAAACTAACAAGAGTAGTCTGTTGTGTCATTTATCAGGAATATTTTCCATGAAGGTGCACGAACAAAAATATATATTTTAGAAATGATTCACGAATCACCATCAATCAATTGTAATAAACCTGCCCCTAAATCGGAAAATGTTATTTTGTGATTTTTCATAATCAAAACACCTATTTTTCAAGTTATTCTCCATAAATCTTCAATTGGTGTAAATTCTGCTCCAAAACTTCAATTTATTTTATATTCTTGCACTACGTGGTATAGTAATAATTCAAATACCAAAGCCCAAAGGTCATTTCATTTGGTATATGTAAAATTATATATTATATAAAAGTATAACATTACGTATTAGTGATTTGTTTGCCGTTTTTGTGACGTTCCCAAAATGATGGGGATGTTCCCGAAATAATCATGAAGTGCTCTAAAAGACGCTGACGTTTTCTGGATGAACGCAACACCTAGTTTTTGACATATCGTATGCATTAAAATAAAATAAACGATTTAGTATTATACCTTTATTTGTACTGAGGGATGAGGAACGTGAGTATCAACATTCAAACTAAAAATGTAATAATTATACACTTTGTAGTTATATATAAGTTGCATAATATCACAAAGTAGCTTGGGTCTCGAAGTTTGAACTTAAAGTCTAACCAAATAACGAATTTGGTAATTCCAAAGACAAAACAAAAAGACGTAAATTAACATAAAAAGAATCAGGATTATTAACTGTAACCACATTACTTTTCAAACACGTCTTTAGATGTATCAAGTTTGGATGCATGTTCGCCTTGTCTTCTCCGTACGATGTGCCAGCATCAATATCGTCATTCTTTCCATGAAGCCGATCTGAAACCGTTTGGAGATTCTCATCATCTGAAGTGTCTTATCCGTATACGGCGACGTAAGTGCTTTCTCTATTGATATGAATAGGACTCAGAAACTCTTGATGTATTTTTAAGGGTCGATTTCACCAAGGTTGTCAAATCAACAGTCTGTTGTTCTCCACCTATAGGGTAAGAGTCCGTCAAATACAGCGAATGAGCTTCAAGTTCCAATCAACAAATTTTAGCAACCAATAGCTATGAAATGTTGTTAAACAAAATACTGTCAAAGTATGAGATGACAGCTTGTCATTGAAACATCACCAGCTTATTGGATATTAAGAAATTACATATAATTCAGTCAAAATTTAGAGAAACGTTTGATTTTTAATAAAATTCATGTTTTAATTACTATTGTTGATTTTTATTCACGTTTTTACTATTTTTTTCAATTGATATGCGATTTTACTGATTCAACATCATCTACTTGGCGTTTTCTCGTATAAACCTCTTGCTGATAGCCATTAAGCACCTACTTGATGACAGGCTCTACCAAAAGATATGTCTCGTTTCCAAACATTCATTCATTCACTTGCCGTTCATCAGAACCATTATGGCACCTTAGATTGATATTCCCACAAAACCATTCAGGTTTTTTTGATATCCATACATCCATGAAGTTGAATATTTTTCGTTGTTCAGGAACTGAACAAACATCCACACTATATTCACATAGATTAAGAAATTCCCAAATATTTGCCTTAAAGCTACCAGCAAACCTAAAACCTGAAAAAAAACTACAAATTTGCCATATTTTTCTTTTTTCACGAGTACACAACATTCTAGGTTATATTTATATTAGACATTATTTGAATACAGCTGACTATTGTATTTCAACACTCCCCTAGTGATACATGTGTGGGATCTGTCAACCCTTGGTCCCAGTTACAAAACATATACTCTGAAGAAGTTTTAATTCCATGCTATTCAATGACAACGCGGTGACTTGTGTGGTTGTCAGCGGCCATTTTGTGAGGGTGCGACATGGTTGCCAGATGGTGCATTAATATCCCGTTTCACCCTCCTGGTCCCAGTGGAGTAAGTTCCGCCAACTGTTGAAATATACTCTACTATGCTTTATAAGACTATTCATGAAGTTTTTCTCAAAATTGTTGCAGAACACTTGAAAAAATGCAATTGAAAATTTAAAATTATTTCCATGACGCCACAAAATAGCTCCGTCGGTACCTCGGGTTATACATCTTGACAGTAGGGATGTTCGATACGATCCTATATTTAGAAGTATCAATACATTTGAGGAGTATCGTCATCTTTCGATCCGGACTGTGTCAGAAAGAGTTACTGCCATTTGGCTGCGACACTACCCTGCCAAATCAGACATATATTTCATCATATTCAAAGAAATTGTACAAAATCTTCAAATTTGTAAAGTTAGCGGGTTTCACTTCATACGTTGTTACCCAAATCATCAGTTGCTGCCGTGATATTCATCTCGACCACTGCATCCTCACGGCTAGGCGACCTGTATGTTAAACTTGTATTGATAGGGCAGCGGGTTATGCTATAAATCATGTCACAGTTTTTGTGCACTGAGTGCAACGGTTAGATGATATCAAAAATATTTTCATAAATAGGAGATCTTTCCCATTCCGAATCGAACAAAAATTCAAAACCAGCAAATGTAAAAGATTCATTTCGCACCCTCCACCACGGGACGTGATCGTCGTTAGACTTGGCAACCCTGCGAGTGACAGATAGATATCCCCGCCAGTCAAAAAGACAATCAAACAATAAACATTACTAGTTTTTATGATTTCTGGACTTAAAAGACATTATTTGTGAAACATTTTTCATAATTTTTTGTCTATGTCCATAGTAACTGCATTATGCATCAGGGAGATGTAGGGATTGACACGTCTTACACATATTATCTGTGTTTTAGGATGAAGAGGACATAATGTTTTTATTGCTTTGAAGAAATTGATTAACCCGTAAATTAATAAGATGAAGAATGAAGATGAGGAATTGGTTAGAATGTATTTTATATTCTATTTTCTTGCAAAATACAGACACATCCACACTATTCAACAGGTATGTAATGATAACACTCAATATATTGAAGTTAGCAAATTCGAGATTGCCAAGCATGAACAAACATCCAAATCTGCAGCCAAATTTAACAGCTAGAAAATCGACCTATTATTTGCCGCATTCGAGTTGGCTTTGGGGATTTTGGATAACTGATAGTTAAATGTAAACTTATAACAGAAATCAAAATACATGAAAGTTGTCCTGTTTTCTTTGTACAACAGCATCATTTTGTAATCAAAAAGTGGTCTTGTTCATAATACAGTCGAATTTTCATGATTTTATTCAATATTTTAATAGAAATCACTGATATTCAGTGACCTTTGACAGCTTCTGTCAAATTGCATTTCGATAAGGTATTTTCCCATTGGTCCATAATATTAATGTTGGTGAAATTGGGCCTTAATCTATCATTTCTGGTGGCGCTTGTCTTGAAAAGATTCCTCTATCTTCAACTGAAAATGATAGCAGTTTAGTTTCTCGCAATAGTTTTGAAAATTGATGCAGTGGACACATCAGAAGCATTCTGCCAAACAATCTCAGTTACATTCATGGTTCCGGGGATATCATCTATGTTTTGAGGTATTGGTATGTCTTTTGTTGCAACTATTTCGTCGTCCGTGACTTCATGGAGTAAAATAGTTGAATTTTGTTAGTGAACGCACAAACTCTGCAGCTGTATTGACATCGTTTCCTCGTAAAACTAGGGCATAAGCAGTTCTTTTAGCACTCCTCCTACGCCATTCATTGGCCCCTTATCACGACCTGATTCACTGAATGTCCACGTTCAAGTAGTTATTTGCGGAAACTGCTATATTAAGGTTTTAATCCATAAGTAAATATTACTGCGATTTCTAAACTGGGATTTTGGTCCGTCTGAAAGCACGTGAAGGGTATTTACGTGATGCCTGGTACTTAATATTTTCTGTAACGCTGATTTCAAGTGACCCCATACAGCCTGAACCTGATGGTGTAAATTATCACTCACAGTGGCAAATGAAACAGTTTGTAGAGAAGTATCGTTTTTGAAGCTCCTCATCTAATTGATTGAATCTCTTATCCATCTTTTGTCATGTAATTTTCAGCGAAATCAATTTGAATCCTTATGTCAGTTTCTTTTAAATCATCTTTCAGTTCTCTTTTCGCCTTCAAGTTCTTCTTCTTTACCAGTCTTAACTTTCTCGTCAGCTTTTTTTCTTTCGTAATATTCCCTATCTTTCAGTCTCTTCATCTCTTTGTCTTCAGGTGACTTGTTATCTAAAAACTTGCATCTCCTTGCTTACGCATTTTCACGATGCCTTTTATAAGCTATACTATCCTGTTTTAATCGTTTTTTCGGAATATTCTTCTCCCGATTTTTATTGTTTTCCATGTTACTTGTACTGAATAGATACCTAAAATTTTATATATGTATGCTTTTTAAACAAATTAGAGTACGTTCTCGAAATAACCGTTCCCAAAATTACTATTCGATGAACAATTCAATGTCATGTTTTATGCCGCCATTTTAGATATTGGTTTTGGAGGTTATGAACAAGAAGGCGGTAATATTTATTATTACTTTGAAAGAAATATGAAAATTTGCGAAAAACTAATCATCAAACAGCGTTCCCGTAGTGACAGGGAATTAAAGTACGTCACACGCATCATAACAAACTAAACGTACTTACCAACAAAATAAATTCTTTTTTACGTAAATTCGACCAACGCCGTTTTTTGTATAATGAACTTCACGTAGGTGCTCTCTAACGCCACCTATTGTTTTTTGTTTTAGTTACATGGACCAACGCCATTAGCGTTCACGGAATGATTTGATAAATGCCAGACAGCAACTTGAGTAGCCAAAATATGAAGAAATTAAAATGATATGAATTTAATTGATAGATAGATTCTTAATTCAATGATTTTATAAGATATTATAAAAATATGACAGTTTTAGTTCGTAACTGTAATCACTTTTGACTTGTCTGAACTATGACAGGTGGTATAAGGACGCGTTCCCGAAATGACCTCTTCGGCCTGTTTTTGTTTAAAATCAAATAAAACATCATTATAAAGAATAAAGATACATTTTTAAAAAATTAATTTTAGTTCTTTCCAAAAGACGACGTCTAACAAAGCACCAGCTGATTCAAAGTTGCAATATTGTTAATAAGTTTATCAGTCCAAATTCTACCAACCACCCATTGTGGCACAGAAACCGTATATTACTATACCTGTTATTCTCCCTTCCTTCCCAGCATTTTTGTGGTCCTTCTTTCTTATAGTCTGCTTGGAGACAGGCCGGAATCTGTGTCAGCCGTCCAATTGATTATGCATGCCGCCGCTATAGCAGACTCCATGAAATCGAGAGCACTTTCCATCGACAAATGTTTCCATGAAGGCCTTCGTGCTCTCGATATGTAGGACGCTGCCATTTAAATCGCACGCTTAGCTGAAGTTCAATCGAATTTTTGATTTTATGTATTCAGTGACAAAGAAAGTAGGACACTTAGTGATTAAACTATAAGGTGGAAGCATTTGTTCTATCGCTATATTTCCATAATAATGTTTCCTAGGACCTAATTTATGTCCTCTTCAGGTATCACATTTCAAACTATCCGCATCTGGTTTTATAAAGTTGTCAGCGCTTGTATAAGGTAAGATAAGGAGCTCACTTTTCCGCGCATCATATCATACACATGTCTAATGGACGAAAGTTCTCGAGATCCAGGGCGTAAAGCAATTAGGCTGACTTGAAGGTAACTGAGAAAGTCTATTGTAGCTCTAGCAATATGATGACGCGCGTGATCCTGTTGGACAATGGGGTACTTAAGAGCTTTGAGAAATGGCATGAGATACGGTTTCCGTATTTCCTGGATAACCGTTGTGCCCTCATGCAACCTCTAACGAAAACTAACATAACTCACATGCCCCACTTTTTTTTCCGAAATCTAGCGATATCACAAACGTTTTCATTCCAAAAAGTTATAAGCGAAACTACATATGACAACTGCCCCGAAAAGTATCCAATTTTGTATCAATCCAAATTGAGGTATAATTGGTTCAAATCGCCTTGGCCAAGTTTTATTACATTGTTATATCTTGAATAGCCGTGATTGTTATATTTGTGCCTTCTTGTATTCTTTCAGCTCCACTAAAAAATTTATGAATTTTTTGCCCGGAAAATCGCCAAAAATAGGAGAAATCGCATTTTCACTGAGTTTCTCCAATATTTGACATTTTAAATGTAGGCTCTCTTTAAAACTGAACAAACACGGATCTTTAGCAATCAATTCAGGTTCCATAGTCAACATTATGATTTGTATTCCGGAAAATTGCAAAAATAGAAAAACCGCATTTTTGGAGATTTTTAACGTTTTAAACGTGAAATATCATAGTTAGCTAACTTAAACAATCAACGTGTATATATATTTTCTTCCATCCTTTCAGATTACATCGTCAACATTTAAATATGAATCCCGGAAAGTTGCGAAAATGCAGTTTTTTCGATATTTGGAGATTTTCCGCACAAAGATTCATGATTTTGTTAGTGGATCTGGAAGGAACGCAAGAAAGCACGGATTTACTTTGGATTTTTTAATTTGCAAAACTCTGATTATCTAATCAATAGTTTTAAAGAATATAAATAACAATGTAGCATCAGTACTTTTGGAATTTGTATGAGCAAAATTACACCTTTTATAAGTTGATCACACAAAAACACATTTTTGAGGTTTAAAAATTTGCTTAGCGTGAAATATGCCTTAATTTCGATTGATCCAGGTTTGTATACCTTTGGGGCAATTGTCATATACTATATAGTCTCGCCTTCGGTTACTTACGAAACTAAAATAGGGAAAATGCGATTTTTTTGTTATTATGTTCACTTTTAAGGATTCCATGAAGGATAGTTGACTTCTGAAAATAACAATGCCCCAAGTTAGCAGCTGAAGTCCCACGAATGCCAAGTTACAGTCTTTCCTCCTGTTTTCAATCAGCATCAAAGTCGTCACTTACATGGAAAAGCTTTTTCTGTGCGTAAAACTTTTCGATATGCTCACATCCTCATGAAATTGGGCATTTGAGAATGGACATGGAGAGAAACTATGTAAGAAATGCGCGAGAATATGTTTGTTTCTCGTAGTTTATTTTAGGCCTTAGTTACGCTGTTACAGTCTTGAAATGAAACAAAGATGCTGCACATAGTAAAATAAAAGCTGTTCCAAAAAATAAAACAGCTTTTGTTTAAAAAAGCTCTAAACATTGCTGATGTGACGAGCGTATAAATTGCTAGAAAAACTTGTATCTTCAGCTTTGGAAAATCGTATAAAATATCAGAATGAAGGCATAATTACCATAAATATTACAAATTAATTCTTGTTTTCCAAAAATCTTGGTTGCAACCAGAGGTCTTGCAGATCTTGATTTTATCATATTTGAGGTAAAATGGTATTGAATATTTTGGTAAAAAACGGCGATTTTGTTTTAGGTAGGGACACAAGTTTGGCAAAAAATCACGTGAACACTTGCAGCCCCCTAGGCGGGGGTGACACCAACCCTATAATCTTAAATGGAAAGGGGGGTCGAGTGATACCTTATTTTAAAGTTCTTTCAATTACCTTTATAATAATGTAAAATTCATGAGCTTCCGTTCAGTAGTTTTGAAGATTTATTGATTTAAATCTTAAATTAGACTTTAATAGGTATATCAGATTAGTTTGTACTACTTTTAGAAGAAATTTGACTAAAGGATTTTACTTAATAAGTAAATGCTTTTGTTCACTACGCCTATGGTTTATTTATCATGTTGTTGTTGAAAATAGCTATTGGAGAGTTTTTTTGTGGCCAAAAAGTTATTTCTAGAAGAAAGATAAGGAAATATCTCGTACTTATTTTAAAGAGGAATTAAGTACATAGTTTGCGATTGATTTGACCAAACTTTGTTGCTAAAATAACTTGTAACGCTTTATTACATAAATTAACCATGGTATATTCCACAGCAGAAAGGGTTGAAATTATCGAAATATTTTCCAGAAATAATCAGTGCGCTAATAGAACAGCAGAAATACTTAATGAGCGACATGAGAACAGTAACGTGCATCGAAAATATGTTCTAGAACTTGTAGCTAAATTTCGGGAAACTGAGTCAGTCGCCAATAAAAAACGCATCATTCAAAATCCCATAAGGAACTAAGTAATAGAAGTGGGGGCTTTAGGGCAAGTTTATGTAGATCCTACGTTAAGTACCTGCAAATTGGAGACTGAGTGTGGTGTTAGTCGACGTACTGTCCAACGGATTCTAAAGGCCCATAGTTTTCATCCGTATAAAATTCTCCTGGTACAAGAACTTAATGAAGACGATTTTGATCGGCGATTACAATTTTGTGAAGATATGAGTGAACGAATTATAAACGATGAACATTTTCTATTCAACACTTCTTTTCCGACGAATATTCCTTTTTCTTAAATGGCATAGTAAATCGTCATAACTGCCAATATTGGTCCGATTCTAATCCCAGAATTTATCATGAGGTTCATACACAGCCGCCACAAAAATTAAATGTTTTGGCTGGTATTTTTGGCGATCATTTAGTTGGTCTTCTTTTCTTACCTGGAAATTTGACTGGGGAAATGTTTTTGGAATTACTGGAAGACGCCATAGATCCTGCATTAACAGCCATAATTGAAAATCAGAATGATCGGCGGTACATTGCGAATAGGTTGATGTTCCAACAGGATGGTGCCCCACCACATTACGCACTACGTGTTCGACAACATTTAGATCAGACGTTTCCATATCGATGGATTGGTAGAAGAGGTGCCATTGAATGCCCCCCAAGATCGCCAGATTATCACCTTTGGATTTCTTTATGTGGGGTCATTTAAAAAGCAAAATCTATGCCACTCAGCCAACATCATTAGAAGACCTGCGACAAAGAATTGTGAATGAGTGTCTTCAAATTACTCCTCATTCATTTCATTTTTAAATTACTTTGCTGACAAATGTATTGATCTCCACTAATGATGATGTACTGGCTTTACTTAAGCTTTAAATCAATAAATCTTCAAAATTACTGAACTGAAGTACGATCATTTTATATTATTATAAAGGGAATTGAAAGACCTTTAAAATAAGATCACTCGACCCCCCTTTCCATTTAAGATTTTGGGGGTGGTGTCACCCCGCTTAGGGGGCTGTACGTGCTAACGTGATGTTTTTCCAAACTTGTGTCCTCCTCGAAAACAAAATCGACGAGTCTGAGCGTTTTTCCAAAAAAAAACTGGGCTGCCAGTAAATGCGTCTGTTTCGTTTTCGATGTGCCACCCTGTATAACCCCTTAATAGCTCCAAAGTCGTAAAATATTGGTTGATGGAGAAAAGGATATTACTATTGAATGTGTCCATCAACCATGTGGAACTGGCATGGATGTACATATCAAAATCTCGTGACACGGACAATAATAATTCGGTCTGCCACAGTTTGTCTATCGCAGAGTCGATAAGAAACAACAGATGAGGGTCCCTCTACTACAAAAAAGTAGAAGGCTGAAAGCCAATATAGACTCCCATTAGTAGCTAAGATGTTCGTATTGAGCAAGGTTGCTTGAAAATAACTACATTCAATTAGAATAGTGATAGAAATTATCAATTTGTGAAAGTAATATAATTATACTTGAAGCGGCCTGAATGACTATTTGTTTTGAAATAAATGCTTTCATACTTCTGTTTTACATCTTTTTAGTAAACTAGATATGCAGTAGCTTGTAGTAGCTTGCTCAATGTTCTAGCAATTTTAGGAACCTGACAACTTTTTTCAAAGGCAAATTAAAAACAGAAACTGTTTTTATATACCTATGTTATGTGGTGTGTGGCATTTGTTTAACTTAGTTTAAGTGTAAACTACGAGAATCAATGTGATTCCCACCCGCGACTTTTATAGCAATTTTATTTCTTATATTCAAACGCCAAATTTCAGGTGATTGATAAGACCATAGCAAACGTTCTCCAAAACAATGAATTGCCGGCCCTGCGTATATAGAGTGAGCTTACTTGCATTTATTGCCCTATCACGATTTGGAATAATTAATAAATTTTTTCCCACCAAAGCAGCCGCGCAGGCAGAAGCCTAAATGCCAGGATCGCGACTGCGATGAGGATCACAAAGAAACTTGTTAATCCGATTCTTGGACTGCCTATGGTTAGTAGAACTGGGAAAAGCCTCTTCCTGTAGATTGGTCGTATAGACCAGCTCTGAATGTACGAAGTTCGACACGGGTAGCATAGGAGGCCGAAGTCAGGCGGGTGTGTCTGGCAGGCACATAGCGCGGCGGCATCGCTGAGGAGAGCTCTGGGGAACAAAGCTTGTTGGCGTAGCGGTAGAAGAGAGCTAGGTCGTCGACGGCCCGCCGGTGCGAAAGGGTCCCGAGACTGTCTGCTAGAGAAGACTCATCGATCAGTTGGACAGCCCTCCTCTAGACAGCATCGAGAATGAACAATGTAGTTTGAACAATACTCGAGGCTAGGCTTTATCTGGGATGACGTCAGGAGGTCATGTGGGGAAAATTATTTTTTTGCCGAGAATTGACGAGATGTGTTCGCGCCAGATTAAGTCCTCGGTGATCTGGACTCCGACCAGCCGAATTGAACGGCTCTTTGGCATAACTCGGCCATCCATCGAAACCGGATGAACGCTAATACGAGTACTTTATATTGATTTCACTGATCAACAGCCAAAAAATATCCTAAATAAAAACAACAAAATATTACTATTTTTAATGTGCTAAAACCGGAATGAAACTTATTTTTTCAATATTAGTTCAAGTTTTAGAGATACGGTAATTATATGTGTTCCTGCTGTGACAGTGTTAATATACTGTAATTCACAAGAATGCACGTGCTACATGTTTATATTCGGCAAGGAAAGATGATGTAGTCGGCATGATTGTGTTACGTTATACATACGTGTACATTATATTGTTTTATATTAGCTATTTTTTTCTCAGTTGGCTGACAGCGTTCATGTAAGATGTCTCGAAAGTGTGTAAACAATCCAGATCAGTTTACGTGTGTGGTGATGTGACTTTTGCGTCTTAGAGACGGTCTATTACTCCACTAATAACAAAGGCATACCAGCTTTATTTCGGTTGTAAACTAGGTGATCAAGACAAACAGTGGGCACCCCACATCTGCTGTAATACATGTGCTTCAAGTCTGAGGAGCTGGTTAAATGGCAAAAAACGGTCTATGCGCTTTGCTGTCCCAATGGTTTGGAGAGAGCCTACAAATCATATTAATGATTGTTACTTTTGCATGGTACCTTGTGTTGGACAAGCCACAGGTATGTCCAAGAAAAAAAAATCGGTTATTAACTACCCAAACATACCATCTGCGATGAGACCTGTGCCTCACAGTGACGAAAATCCTATTCCAAAACCCCCAGAATCCTACACTTGCGAATCAGAAAACGAATCAGATCATGGCGATCGAGTGATTCGTCAGGAAGAAGATATGCCATCAACGTCAAGAGATCCTGATTTTATACCGAGCACGTCATGCCACCAACCGCACAAAATAACACAGTCAGAATTAAATGATCTTGTAAGAGATTTAGAACTTCCAAAATGTAAGGCAGAGTTACTTGGATCAAGACTGCAGCAGTGGAACTTGTTAGAAGACGATGTTTCGGTATGTGTTTTTCGTAAGCGCCACAAAGACTTAGAACCATTTTTCAATATGGAGAATAACTTGGTTTTCTGCAGTAACATTAACGGCTTACTGGCGGCTTTAAATATAAACTATAACCCAGAAGAATGGAGATTGTTTATAGACAGTTCAACATTGAGTTTAAAGGCAGTGTTATTGCATATTGGAAATATTTTACCATCTCTTCCTGTAGGGTATGCAGTTCGCATGAAAGAATCATATGACAATATGAAGTACCTAGTGACATGCATAAAATACGATGAGCACCAATGGCATATTTGTGGCGATTTGAAAGTTGTTGCACTTTTACTTGGGCTGCAGCTAGGCTACACAAAGTTTTGCTGTTTTTTGTGTGAATGGGACAGTCGGGCAAAGGCACTTCATTACAACAGACAAAACTGGCCTGTTCGTCAATTCCTAGAGCCAGGTCAAAAAAATGTACAGCATATGCCATTAGTAGATTCGAAAAAATATTTATTACCACCACTGCATATCAAGTTGGGCTTAATGAAAAACTTTGTCAAGGCATTAGATAGAGATGGGTCAGCTTTTCAATACCTGCGTCAGAAATTTCCAATACTAAGTGAGGCAAAGGTTAAAGAAGGTATTTTTATTGGGCCACAGATTCGAAATATTTTGAAAGATACACAGTTTGAAAACACCTTAACAGGTATTGAAAAAACTGCTTGTAATGATTTCCGTCTGGTGGTCACTGATTTCTTGGGAAATAGAAAAGCTGACAACTATAAAACCCTTGTCAAAAATATGCTGTCATCGTATCAAAAGATGGGCTGTAATATGTCTCTTAAGATACATTTCCTACACTCACACCTGGACTTTTTTCCTGACAATTGCGGAGCCGTAAGTGATGAGCACGGCGAAGGTTTTCATCAGGATATTTCAACAATGGAAAAAAGGTACCAGGGAAAGTGGAATCCTTCCATGCTTGCAGACTACTGTTGGACTCTTGGTAGAGATGCTCCAGAAACGATCCATAAAAGAACAGCAAAAAGACAGCGCATATAGTGATTCTTATAGGTATATGAATCTTGTTACTTTTTTAATATATCCTTAAAAATAAAAAGTTTTTTTTCTAAACCGCAACTAAGTTTTTTATTTCATTGTCATTTTTGGATTCAGCGCCCCAAAATTAACAAAGAAGGGAAACATCATTTGAACTCATAACAGATTCTTGATATTGGGAAGTACAACTTCTTGTTTAATTATTGGTATTGTACTAGTGTATTTATTTGTTCCAATGACATCAAAGGACGCAAAAAGCTCATAAGCATTGATCGGTGTTTACGGATACTATAATACAAATCTCGATAGCTGGACTTAATTGAGTTTTAAAAAGAAATAGTTAGTAATTTCGGGTATTAAGGGAGCTTCAGGCATTTTTAGCATAATTTATTATATCAGAGTATTGGCATTCAGATGTACGTGCATTGACGGGAAACTCCGAACATACTTTTGATTTTCTGCATTGAAGCATTTAACCTTTTATACATACCATTAGCATTCTTGGTACATAAGTTCATTTCTAAATTACACAAATGAAACTTTGAAGCGTTTCTTCTCTAAAAAATGTTTAAAAAAATCTGTCAAGTCGGGTGACTCTACATTTCCCACGCAACTCTGTCATCAGTTCATAAAAGATTATGCTCGGTACAAAGTGTCCATTCTCAGGACCGATCTTAAACTTAAGCCCCCTTTTTTATTATCTTCATTTTCACCCGTAGCTACGTCGTCGATGTATCTATTTTAAGAAATTACAAAGCGTTCTTGCTTTGGCATCGTAATTACATTGCGTCAAAGTATCATCAAAATCCGAGAGGTACTTTCTAAGCTATAGAGTGTCCCACGGTTAGCAGGCAGACAAAGAACAGAATATACATATATAATATGTTTTGGCACAAAATTCATTGGCTTTAATTTTAACAAACACAAAATAATCTCAAGTTGCTTACTTACTTTACTGTCGGCTGACATTTATTTATCTTTAAGTTTTCGCTTTTAATATGTATGACCTAGAAACAAGAAAAAGTAAGTAAGTTTGGGGGTACCCAAAGTTGAAATCTGCCAAATATTCCAGATTGAATACCATGTCTGAATCTCCCACAAAGTCTAAGACCACGTGCATTTACTGCACAGAGGTCAGGGAGATTGGTGAGAAGAGCAGAAAATCAGGTTGGAATGTCAACGAGGAGACTGGTTAGGCAATAGAGATCCTCTAAGAGTACTGTTTCGTTGAAATTGAGAAGGAATGGTCTTAAGTACCGAAAGAGACTTAAGTTCCCCAAATACTCTCAAGCGCATCTCCTTCGTATACCAAGATGCTGTCGTCAACTTTTGTTTCCAAAGGCAGCTTGATATTATTTTGTGTTTTTTATGTGTCGCCAATGAATTTTGTGCCAAAACCTTCATTTTAATGAAAGTCTGTAATACTATGGAGGCTGCTTTCACAGTTTGAGAATATTTTATAGTAAACCTCAAAAAATATTTGTGGGAAAAAGCATTTATGTAGATTGCTCAATCGCACACTTACAGGCGTCACCTAGGTCGTACATTTTTTCAAAACTCGTGAGTATTAGCATGCAATACGAGGTCTGTAGATTATGTTAAGTGACGGGACTGGCAACGTAGCGTCCGACCTGGCAACAGTGGAGACGCAGGGCTTGGAGGAGAGAGGGGAACATGTGATTCGCCTGCTGTACAAGTTTGAGCTGATTTTTTTTGTGAAACACTTTTTTCTATTGTGTCCCAAAAATTAGTGACATCAGTTTCAAGCAACGCTGTGCTCTCAAGTCTTGCTTCAGACTTTTCTTGATAAACAGCCTCACGGAGATAGTGTTTTGTCATGAGCCCAGATTTTTTGGTCGTTTAAGGCATGTTCAAGAGGGAAAGAGTCTATTAAAGATGAACCACGAAGTGAAAGCCTTCATATTCAAGAACCGATGAAGATATCAACAGAATCCGGGAACTTCTGCATCCAGATCATCGGCTGACAAAATGATCGGTGAAAAGTTAAATTTGACTTACACTACCGTTTATGAGATCAAAAACAACTGGGTGTTGCATCATGATAATTCTCCTTGTCACACAGCAATGTCAATAAACACGTTTTTAGGTAGTAAACACATTCCTGTGGCTCATCAGCCTACTTATGCGCCTGACTTGAGTTTCTTTGCCCGAAAAAAAAAAATCACGTCAAGTCATTTTGGGACAAGACATTCAAATGATTGGAACCGACCAGATAAAGGCTATTCCAATATCGGAGTTCTAAGAATGCTATAAGGAGTGGAAGAACCATCTCCAGCGCTGTATGGCTTCAGAAGGAAGTTGTTTTGAGGGTGAAAATATAAAATTGTGTTTATGTTTGAACCAAAAAATAAAAAAAATCTCATCAGTTAATTGACACACCTCGTGATACGCGGATTGCGCATTATTCATGGTATTGACAAAACATTCTGAATGTAACAAATAAATCCACCTAGCAAATGTAATCCTTTCCATTTCCACTTTACACAAAGCTACAAGCTTCATTCACTTTTGACACCTATAGGCTTAATTTGCTCAAAGTACAATACCTGTGTCTATATTCGTCAGAGTTTTGGTGGAATTCTCACCGCTACTAGACAGAATGGAGAATTAAAATGCTAATTAGCTTGTATTCCAACGAAATAATGAATTTTTACCCCCAGCTTCGGGTTGGCATCCCTCGGGATGTCATTTTGGGAACTCAATTAAGGTTCGGGGGAAATTACGAAATGGGGATACAACATAATTTAAACATAACGGTGTGACTAAGGTTATCCTCTTAAATATTCAGAAAATATTGTACATATCATAAGAAACATCTTTTACAGCGAAGGAAGTACCTTTTTGGGAGATTATCATTCACAAGAGGCATAATAAAGGTATTTGAAAGATAGGGGAATATTTTCGGCATTACAAATTTTACCAAAAAATAAAACGTCTTCCCATCAAGCACTTAAGCACTGGTTGGTTTTAAAATTTTGGCGAAATACCATCTAAAATCAAGGAAATGTAAAAAATAGCTTTTCTCTGCCCTGATTCTGATAATTTATTTGTGAGTAGTGAGTGTTTACATGTCTATTTTGATCTTGTAAAAAATAAGTTTTGACTTATGGTGGTGTACTTATGAAATATCTGGGTCTTGTCAGGTGTTGTCGTCTCTCTATTGATACATTTCCAAAGATCTGGTGTCAGGCCAGGTGTTGTTGGCTCTCTATTGATACAGTTCCAAAGATACGTTGAATTGCTCCACAGTCTACAACAAAACATAATATCGTAAAACAACGAAATCTTTCATTCAAAAATAATTATACAGCTTCTTGTTTTGTATGTGCACTTTTGTTTTTTAAATGAAACAGCGAAAAAGGGGTGGAAGCGTTCGGCTGTCCCATTACAAAACATAGTAATTGCATGCTTACACTAATGGAGAAAAATCAGTTTTTCCAAAAAGTATAAGCCGTAGTAAATTATTAAAAAAATCGATCAAAAACTTCAGTTAGATAACCTCTATCCAAGTTTTCCTTTCTATAATTGAATGGAAAAATGTGCCTTGGAAACAGATCGGCAGCCAAAACACTAATTTTTCATAGGCTTAAAAAACTAATAAAACAAATTATTCTATTTCAAAACTCAGTAACTGCCTTTGCTTTGTTTTGTGATGAGTACATACATAAAAGATACTCCGTTACACAGAACAGTAAGTGCTGCTTCGTGTTTTGCAATAAATAAATTTGAAATATACGATATAGACATCTTTGATTTAATAAAATATAAAATGAAAAAGTATATAATATAAAACTAAAAAGTATATAATATAAAACTAACAAAGCAGACCGTATAAATAAATAGGTACTTTAAACAAAAACGAATAATATTACAAAAATGACGAAAGGAACGAACAAATCACATACATAGGTTTGGTAACACAAAGGAAAACTAAGCTAAAGAAACGGGATAGCACCGATACATTGTATTCAAATACCGGAGTCTACGACATCCATTTGCTCTTGGTCCACCAAACCTTAAGAGGTTTCTGAGTCTGGCAGTGTTTGCCAAAACAACTTTCGGTTTTCCGGAATTAATGGCACTAGAGTTTTTAAAATAATCACTTTTTGTAAATCCATGGAGTATTACGTTCCGTGAAACTTGCTCTTTCGGTAGAGTCTTTTTTATACTCTAGATTTGACTTTTCTGCTTTAGCACGGTGGAAATTTAGCTGATATTGAATTTCATCGTCTTCTGTATTTTGTGTGCTCTTTAACATTTTGCACTGTTCACAGATATCAGATTTGGCTTGGCAAAGTGAAATATTCATTTTCTTCAAAACTTGACGGTATACATCGATTTTGCAAACGGATGGATGTACAACTTCATCATACACTTTCTTATATGTCAACTGTCTTGGTAAATACCTAACATTAGGGGCATTCTTGCTCCGATAGTGACTCACTGATGGCTCGAATGACTCAATATGTTATTATATCTCGATTGGATTGGTTACGGCAGCCACCTCTACGCTCCTTTGCCTGATCTCGTCAAGGACCTTTTTTAATTACTGCTACTAATTCTGTTATTACAGAATCGTTGCTATACTATGAAGTATTCAAAAAGTATGGCTGCATATCACTATCTTCTAATGGTGAAGTATAACGCCTTGATTCACACCTCTTACGTTTGGCTAACTGGGTTCTACATTTAAGCCAGCTTTATTTGCTTGTACAACCACTTTCGTCTACTTGTGAACTAGCTTCTTCTTGGTACTCATTTTTCTCTTTTTTACCTTAATTTTAATTTTGTCATCATTTTCCTTCACTATCCCTAGAATATGGTTGTGGTGTGGGGAAGTAATCCTTATCTTGGTCGCTGTCATCGACTGCGCTTTCTATGCGATTAAATTTCAAATCTTTAATTTCCCGTGCCGAATCGTTAAAAGAGTAAAAAGCTTTCAACTCTTTTAGGTAAGTTTCTTTTTGATTTTGACTCTCATAGTTGCATACAAAAAATTAAGGTATTTCAAAATTTACTTTTGGATAAAGCGGGAGTTCATCGATATTCTAAAAAAATAAAGAATTACTGACGATGAAATTATAATGTTTTAGAAATGTTTTTAGTTACCTTCTTTAACCTCGACCGTACCGAAGAAACTATATTCTTCGTTCGTGTACTAAATGCCAGCATATTGTCTCACGGGGCAGCATCCTCTCGCTATCGTGGTTAGAGACCAAGTTATTGAAAAACGCGGTATGTCTATAGTTACAGGGTAGATGGTGGGGATTCATTGCGCTCTTGCGGGATAAATTGGGAGACGATTTCTCAAATCAAAACACATATTCTGCTTTTCGCAGTGCACACGCCGAGGAGTGAACACAAACCGAGGACAGTGAGACCGCACGCGACACAGGCGACACGCGACACGCGCGCGACCGAGACGCGACCGACGCACGGAGAGAACGCCGGAACGTGAGAGTGACGTCCACCGAATAGGCAAAGCCTAAACCGGGCGGACAAAAAACTCTTACACAATTTCCACTCGTTGGACCCCCAAGAAAGAGGCCGTCCATAAAAGTCGAGAACTGACAGTTGGATGAAACATCCACCACGTGCTTCCGCGACGCGTGCGCGATCGAGTCAAATTTCGGGCAAAAAGGGCAAAATTTGGGAGGGGGGTTAGCTCGTTCGGCAGCACACACTCGGGGAATGTGCAGCGGCCTGAACCACGCAGCGCCACGCCAGGAATTCGGGGGGGTTGAGGTTGCTTGGAACAGGGGTGGTGGAGGGTCCGCACAGGGTAGAAGGGTGTGTGTGTGTGTGCAAATCAAAACACAGTAACTACAAAAACCATAACAAAACCCAGTAACCTCTTAGCAGTTACATGTTTTTGATATGGGTTTTGTTAGTTACTGTGCTTTGCAGTAGGAGAATCCTCGATCAACTGTCGGTTACTGTGTTTTGCGCATACCATATTTTCCTTATTGATGGACCGATTTTAGTTTTAACAATACCAGAAGGTAGAGCAAAGTTCAAATTTATTAATAACTCGATTTTGACAAAAATGTCGGTTACTGTGTTTTGTTATGGGACAGCACTTTGACTGTGTCATTCATGCACTTTTAGTAACAATGTATGTTCGTTGATAAAGCATTCCTTTAGAGAGATCGTACTTATGTCACTGTGCGTTACTTTAAAGTCGAGTAAGATATGACGTTTAGCTCGAGTAAAATATGGATTGCCCTAGCACAAATTTGATGAAGCAATGGTTTATTAGGTGGTTTCAATAAGCTTGTTTGCCATTGCCAATGAAGGCGAACTTTAAAATGTGATTTGAATCTTCGTCCTTATGAAATTCAACTTGTATAGGAATTAAAGGAAGCTAGCCTCACTGAGAGATTACAATTTTCAACTTGAATGCTTGAGCAGTTCAACATACTCTTTTCAGACAACGCTCATTCTCATATGAACAGTTTTGTTGATAAGCAAAATTGTCGATACTGGAATGCAGAGCAGCTCAGCCGTTGCAACATCAAACGCCACTTCATTGTCGGAAATTCAGCATCACTATCAGCTAGAAGTTTGATCGAATCTTGCGTTGTTGAGGACGACCGCGGTGGAGCTGTGACTGTTAATTCACAACGCTATGTTTGAGTACTGAGAGTCTTTGGCCCTAGTGCTCCAGTAATTTGATGGGTACAACCCAAGGCATGGTTTTAGCAAGAAATGGCGGCAATTTGAATAGTGTTCGACAGTTTGAGGCTTCGTTTGGAAGAGTGTTTTAGGCGCTCTGGAGACATCTTGATAATGCCTTTTTGTAAGAAATAAATTAATAATATCCTTTATGTTACAAAACTGAACATGCTCCTTCAAGTATAACCAGCTTGAATTTACATCGGATTTTTTTATGGCCCACCTCCTTAAAGCTAAGATCCGATCAAAGCTTTGGCTTTTTTTACATTCTGCCAAGGGTTTGGTCGAATCCGAATACGCATAATTGCCGAAGTTGCAGTGATCTGCAGCCAAAATTTACATATCCCACAACTGAGTGTCTGACAAATATGCTACTATTCGAAATACTATAATGGAAATTGTTGTTTTTTTTTTGAACTTACTAATTACGAAATAATTACCAATTACATATTGTTGTCATATAGTGTCATGTGTCGACTGACAAGTAATGCGATGCCATATCATAATAACTGTATATACGTTCGACTCCGCAATCTACATATGTTGTCACATTTCAATGCACCTGATCATGCGACACTATTTGACTATACCAATTTTTTGCACCTTTGGCCAGGTTTTTTGGTTCCTAAACCACGCCTGACCATTTCCACGTCGACCCAGACAACCTTCAAGAAGGGAGTATATCCCCTTCCCAATTACACCAATTATAATTTATCCATCACAATAGCCTAGTAGGTACACTAAAATTTATTTTAATCCTCTTACCATAATATTTAAATACCTACTAACGTCAGAACTATATTCAGAGGAGTACAGTGATATTTCTCATAGAGAAAATTTTATCCCTGTCCCTGATTATTACCCTGCATCACTTCTTTCTATTTTTCTATACTTTGGCACATGTGAGCATGCTTTTCTGGAGCTGATATGCATGTATTTGTTTACCTAGGCACAATACAGTATTCGTAAGTCGATGGTCAACAAGGTAATTCTTAAATTGAGAAACTTCTGGGTGACGTAACTTTGACATTTTTCAAGATATTGAAGAAATGTTCTCAGTTCTGTGCTTCACTTTACTTACACTATCATCTTGCGTGTGTTTGAAAAAATAGGAAACCACATGATTGCCAGACTCCGACTAAAGACAGCGGATGATTCAGAAGGAGAATACTCTTAGAACTAGAAACATTAAAAGTTCTCACCAACTCACCTGTTCTTCAGATAAGTAAAAATATATTCCAATTAGCAAGCTCATTGCGAGATATATTGACCCTATGGGTGGAAGAGGAGGGCATTTGCAACACATCACAGCTAACAGTTAGTGGCTTTGCTAAACTGAGCGAAAGCTAAATATGTAACGAATGTGTATACTCAGACACGTAAACAGTTAATGACAAATGCATTCAAATTTATCAGATGATGTTACACGATTTAATATCATACAATGGTAACGGAGCCACTGAAATATGACAGATCTAATCAGTCAGATTCCTCTTTTGGATGGACGACCATTAAATCTCTGGCGTGCAATTTGGTTTGCCGCAATAACAATAAAACTCTAATATTAGGTATTACGCTATTATATGGTGATACTTAATGCTAAATCGAATAATAATGAAAACTGCGAACCGTAAATAACAGGTACACAATCATATAGGTATGTCAGGAGGGAGTCTTTGTAGCCTCTTTTTTGCTTTCCATGGCGACTGGGGACGAAGTATTGTAATCGAGAAAAATTTCGAAAGGGAGACATCGTGTGTATTATAGCTGAGACTCCTGGAATGCTTCATAGGTGTCGCTAGGCAACAATCTATGCATAATTCGCGTGCAAAATAAAGTAAATAGTCATCTTGAATTTGATAATTTTAGCATATATCCAACGCGCGACCGATCACGTTGTTCAAAAGTGGAAAAGTGGAAGAATCTAACGGTGCGACCTATCCCGTATGTGATTTTTTCGATAATCTTGGTAAGTTGAACTGTCACGTAACTAATACAAAAGGATAATTTTAAATATTGCTAAGGGTTCAAAGTTAATTTTTTTGTGGCGTTGCTTTGTCAAACTTTTTGATTTTACTGGTAATAAAGAATGATTATGATTTTGATATGTCTGTCATGTTTTCTCGTTTTCTATGAATTCCTTGACATAATATATATAATCATATTCTTGGTTAGATTTTATTTTGTCTTGTAAATAAATATACGGCAGGTCAAATTTCGTCAATAATTAGACTTATTATTGGTCTTTCCAGATTTGACCAAGAACAGAAGCCAAATGGCAGCAAAGGTACGAAGAAATTGAATCAGATGTAGGGTCTGAGTTACACATAGATGACACAGTTTGCATGATACTAATACGGAGCAATCCTCGGACTCTGATGACGAGGATATTTGTTTACCTTTATCTCTATCTGCTTTGAAGAAAATACCGCATTTCACTGGAAAGGATGGCACACCATGGCTAAAACACAAACCACCTAGTCTCCGAACAAAAAATTGTGTTCAAAATATAGTGATCAAGCTTCCAGGTGTAATAGGAGAAGCGAAGAACGAAAGAAATTATGGATTGCTGGAAAATATTTTTCCCATGGATATGATGATCAACACTATAGTTCAGAGTACAAATCAAAAACTGGATCAAATGCGTGTCTCTTACGGGCGTCCAAGAGACTGTTTACCTACAGATTTAGAAGAAATAATGGCGTTTATAGGTCTACTTTACCTAGCAGGTGTGAAAAGGGCACAACACCTCAATACGAGCGAACTCTGGGCAACAGATGAAACAGCATCAGACTATTTTCCGGCAACAATGTCTCAAAAGCGCTTCCATACTCTTATGCGAGCAATCAGATTTGATGATAAAGATAGTCGAGAAGAGCGATCAAAGCTGGATAACCTGGCGCCTATTCGAAATATATATGAAATGTTTGTAGCCAAATGCTCTAGTAGTTACAGTCCCGCACAGAATGTTACTATAGATGAGATGTTAGAAGCGTTTAGAGGTCGTTGTTGCTTTCGTCAGTACATTAGTAATAAGCCGGCAAAGTATGGCATAAAGATTTATGCACTTACCGATGCCAGAACATTTTACGTACATAATTTGGAAATTTATGCGGGCAAGCAGGCTCCAGGCCCTTATCAACTAGCTAATGATGCAGCAAGCGTTGTGAAACGGCTTATAAAACCAATAAACAAATCGGGCAGAAATATTACTGCGGACAATTACTTCACATCTGTTTCTCTCGCTAACGGGTTATACCATAACCATAAAATGACTTATGTGGGCACCATTAGAAAAAATAAACGGGAAATCCCTGGAGACTTCCTACAAACTAAACCTCGGCTTATACATAGTACTATGTGCGCATATGGTATAGACAAAAAAAATGCACTCTAACCTCGTTTATCCCTAAGAAGCATAAGAACGTCCTCCTGCTATCTACGTTTCATGATAGTGACACCATCGATCCAGATTCGAGAGAGCAAAAGCCAGATGTAATAACCTTCTACAAGCTTACGAAGGGAGGCGTTGATGTTGCGGATAAAATGAAGGCGGAATATTCTGTCACCCGTTTCAGTAATCGTTGGCCTTTCACCGTATTTTGCAGCTTCCTAAATATAGCTACTATAAATTCCCAAATTATATACAAGTGCAATACAGGAAAAACTATACCAAGACGCGCATTCATTACATCTTTGGCAAAAGAGCTTATAAGACCACACATGATGAAACGAGCTTCCCTTATAAATATTTCTTTTTCTCTTGGACAAAAAATTCGATCGATTACTGGCATTCAAAAGAAAAATACACCCCCACAGAATCCAGAAACCAAGGTGCGGATATTGCCAAACACGGAAAAATAGATTTACACAACATAAGTGTGACCGCTGTCAAACACCTATCTGTAAAGAGCATACCTTATCAACTATTTTTATTTGTAAAGAATGTAATGATGTTGGAGAAGAGAATTAGATTCTTATTTCCTCTGTTTATCATAACACATAAAAGTTAATTCTATAGTTAGATTCTTATTTTCTCTGTTTTTAAAAAATATTGCCTTTATTCCAAAAATATAGAAAATTAACTTTTTAGAAAAAATCTAATTGCGCGCCTTATGTTAGATAACGTCTATACACGCGACCGATGACGTTGTTTGAGGCCGCGCGACCCCTGGAGGGTTAAGTGTAAGAGTAGCTCAAGCTAAACTTCGCTATCTTTGTCCCTCACATGTACAAAATATGAATAAAGGCGTTATTATTATTATTATTATATGAACTCAGTGAAGATGAAGCTATATCAAGTGAAGATGGAGTATTAGAAGAGTCCCAAAACAACATTTCAACGGAAACCCTTCCAAGGACACGCAAAAGGGGACGTCATGTGGACCAAAAACAAGGGAAGAAAAATAAAAATAGGATATTAAGACAAGAAGGAAAAGAGTATTTTGGTGAGAAAAGGCAAGAAGAAAAATGGAATAATGACACTCCAAAAAAATCAAAAGCTGTAGGACCTAGGTGCGAATGCAATGGTAAATCAGTGATGAAATGCAATGAGATAACAGAAAAGCAAAGAAGTGAAATTTTCACAGGGTTTTGGAATTTTTGTGGAACGAAAAACATTTCTAAGGATGCTCATTGAAAATAAAAGTACCTCAAGAGCTTGGGACCGAAAAAAAGAGAACGAATCTAGAAGAGAATTCTCCTATGTTTATTTTCTTCGCAAAACTTCCAAAATAAGAGTCTGTAAAACGATGTTTTGCAACATACCTGCAATTGCGCCTAGAACATTGGTTGATTCAGGAAAATTAATCACACTATGCTTCAAATGATTTGGTAGATGATAATAACCTCAACGATTCGCACGATAATTCCTACCCAAGATTTAAACCCAGAACAGCGAAAATCAATAAAGAGAAGGAACATTTATGTAATTTCTTTAAGGTTCTACCAAAACTAGAATCACATTATTTATTATAGGAAGTCCACAAATAAATTATACCTTGAAAAAAATTCGCAATCAAAAATCGAATTATATCGATTTTATACGAATGACTGGTGCAAGAGAAATGACTCAAAGCCACTATCCATTGCAGCCTTTAACAACAGTTTCGACGATTTCAATCTAGCACTTTTTTTACCCAAAAAGGACGAGTGTGACACGTGTGTAGGCTACAAAACTTGTAATACTGACGAAGCTACTGATCAAGAACATCAAAAGAAGCAGGAGGAAGCAAGAAAACAAAAAGTGGTTGACAAAACAAAAGATGATGTAAAGGTTTTTGTAATCTACTTGCAATCAGTTTTACCGAGACCAAAAGCCAATGTCAGTGCTCTTTATTATAAGACAAAGTTAATAGTGCATAATTTTGCCATCATGGATATTAAATCCTTGGATGGATATTGCTCTCTGGCATGCTGGATTAAGTGCCAACACATTTGCGACCATCATTTACAAGTTTTTAGAGACTAATATTGTACCCCAAAGAGACTCCTTCAGTAAAGTGATTTTGTACAGTGATGGTTGTACTGGACAAAACAGAAGTGCAATTCTTTCCAATGCACTTTTCAATTTCGCACAAAATCATGGGATTACAATTAAATAAAAATTTCTAGAAAATGGACGTACGCAAATGAATTGCGATTCAATGCACTCTACAATCGAGCGGAAAGTAAAAAATAAGGTTATAAATGTACCAGCAGATCATGTGAATGTTTGTCAAACTGCTCGTATAAATCCGAAACCCTACCAGGTGTAGTACTTGAATCATACTTATTTTAAAAACTTCCAAGAAGTTCAATACATTAGTTCCATCCGTCCTCGCAGAACGGCAGGTGATCCGACTGTCTCAGACATTAGAGCGCTTCAATATAATGAAAACGGAATTTTATTCAAAATCGGGCATACAGAGGAATGGACACCTTTACGATTTAGACTGAAGAAAAGAGATAAAAACATTTGGAATTTAGAAGAGTTACCGTTGATGTATGCGACTCCCATACCAATCAAATCCGGAAAGATTCAACATTTAATGTATCTTAAATCTTCTATTCTTGAGGACGTTCATTATTTTTGTGATAATTTAACACATTTGTAAAACGATTCTTTCTTTGCCTTTTTTGCTTCTTTAAAGCTTAGTTTTATAACTAATTTAAGCTGTTAAACTCACACTTTTTTACAAATAAAACCTAATTTTGAAAATCACCATTATTTTCTTGTATCTAGCAAAAAATAGAAATAAAATATTCTGGAAACTAATTTTGTTTTACTAATTCTTTTTTTCTGGGAAGTTTTTTGTATTACCTGAACAATTTCGGATTTTGGAGTTTGGTCCTTTGCATCTAAGGCCGACGAAATTTGAAAAGTAAAATGAAACAAAAAAGGATTTACGTTCTTCACCAAGATAACGTATTTGCCAAAGCATACTACTTCTGTAAACGTGAGTCTATGTCGGTATTAGTTCAAAGTAATAAATAAGCTTACATGTCAAAGTTCTGTTTTGAATGACTATCTATACTTTTCGACCTCTTTGAACCAGAATTTGCTATTGTATACATTGTCTGCATTGGATACATGGTCAACATGAATATCAAGACCTATGCAATTACAATTGTATACGCGTATACGATTGTACAATGCACCACCACACCCACCACTGGTTGAGGTTCATCAGAAGAGTTTGTAAATGCATCCGTTGTTGACAAAGTCATTTGATCATATCGCCAAACATAGTTAACTTCCAGATATGAGGCTCAAGAGAACAGCGAAACTCCTGCATTTCTTCTTCCCAGAATAGCTGTTCTACCAGGACTTACGAACAGTTTCCCGAAAGATGATTAAGCTACGCCTACTTTCTCTAAGTTACTATGCTCCCTTCTGATAACATATTGCCGAAACTGTTTAAGGAAGCAATGCTGGGCAGCTTTGAATTAATCACTAGGCTATTAACATTGTTTTAAGTATTCTCATGTTCACACAAGATCTCATAATGAAAATACCTTAAAAGTCGCTTAGAAATACTTATTGCAACAGGTCGCATTGTAATCATTACAATAAATTTTAATTTTGAATTACTAACTGTTACAGTGAAATACATTTTAATGTCTGTCGTAGTAGTTCGAGGGACGCCTTTTAAGTTTTGCATATGGAAATAAAACAACACGAATTATGTAGTCGGAACTTCAATCTCAGTCACAGCGAACACACACACTGTAATTCCGGTTCGGTCCATGTAAACTATTGTTGGAATCAAATAAAGTTTTTTAAAAACGAAGTTTGAAGTTCCGACTACATAATTGGCGCAGCCGGTAGGATATACGAAGGGCTTTTCAAAATCCGGATATTGTAATAATGGTTCATTTGTTAAAAGATTCTTACAATGTTCAAAAGCTTTGAGAAATTTTTCGTCATGTTTAATTTCTGCTCCTTTTTTCAAACATAGGGTGAAAGGGCGAGTGATTTTTGCAAAGTCCTTAATGAACTTACGATAATAACCAATCAAACCTAAAAACTGTTTAATTTCGCGGGTGGTTCTAGGCAATGGATATTTGAGAATGGCTTGAATTTTGTCGGTGTTTGGTTTTACTCCTTGCGATGTGACAATGTGACCAAGAAAAGCTGCTTCCTTTTTCAAAAATTCGGATTTGTCTAATTGAACTTTGAGGTTTGTCTCCCTTAACCTTTGGAAAACCTTTTTCAATGATACAATGTGTTCTTGTAAAGAAGTAGAATAAATTATGATGTCATCCATATACACCATAGTGTTATCTAGTCCTCGCAAGACATTGTCCATAACACGCTGAAATGTGCTTGGTGCTCCTTTAAGACCAAAACTCATACGAAGGTATTCGTAATGACCTCCATCAACACTAAACGCTGTTTTTTGAATATCATCCGGGGCTATTTCAATTTGGTGGAAACCGCTAGCTAAATCCAAAGTTGTGAAATAATTACAACGACCTAATTTGTCTAAAATGTCAGAAATACATGGAATGGGGTAGCGATTATCTATGGTTTTTTCGTTAACCTTTCGATAGTCAACCACCATACGCCATTTCTTTTTACCACTAGCATCAGGTTTTTTGGGAATGAGAAAAACTGGAGAATTCCAAGCTGAACTACTGTGTCGAATAATATTCTGATCTAGAAGGGATCTAATTTGGCTTTGCATTTCGTTTTTGAGCATGTGTGGATAACGATACGATTTTATAAGAACAGGAATTTCACCGGTGGTCCTAATATGATGCTTAATTTGGTTTTATGAAAGTTAACGCATCACCCTCGTAATAGAATACGTCTGAGTAGGTTTGACACAATTTTAGAATATGAGTTTTTTCTTCATTATTGAGATGAGATGTTCGTATCAGGTTACTGATATCACGTCGCAACGGCGAAGCTGATTCAGATGGTTTAATAATAGCGTGGAATAAAGCGTAATTGTTTGCGTCGAATGGAAATAAAACAATAGGCTCATAAAGGAAATTTCTTGATAAGTGTTACTTGGATTTTCTAGGTCAACTAGGGCATAACCGTTTATAGCATGAGTAAGCGTTTCCTTGATTACACAATGTCTAATTTTGGAATTTGGAATCAAAATTTCTCCATTATAAGTATCGACAGGAATTTCGGCTTGGGCCGCCATGTAGGGCTCAATTTCTATGAAAAATAACAAACGATTTTTCAAACCATGAAATTTGATTGGAATTTTGGCGTTTTTGGTACGCAACATAGAATTTCTAAGGTCAATATGCGAATTTAGAAGTTTCAAAATATCTAAACCAATCAGACCATCATAATACTTGTGAAATTTGAACAAATGAAATTTTATAGGCTCACTAACATTGAGTTCTGAGAAGGCAAGAATTTTAGCACAATAGTCTCTCTTCGAATGCTGGAAAACTGAAGTTACTTCGAATGGTTCTTTATAAATACATTTTGGAAAATGCAATTGTGCAAGATCAGGATTTAAAAATGATTTCGTTGCACCAGTATCAATAAGAAGCTTTAAAGGCGGATTTTTAATTTCAATATAAGGTAACTCTGTTTTGTCATAAATCGTGTTTAAGTATATTATGTCTCCTCTATCATGGGCACGGCCATCTGAAAATTTTGTTTTTCTTCATCAGGCTTTTGACCAGTTTCAGAAACATCATTTTGTGTCTCATCGGGGTTTTCGTAATATAGATCAGAACAGTCATACTGATTTTCACTATCCTGACAATATTCCGAGTAATAGTCATTGTAAGGGTTGTTTACAAAATTTTGATCATAAGGATCACTCTCAACGTTGTGTAATTCTTGAGAAGCAAAGTTCCTTGGGCCAGAAGGCCTAAAATAATTATTTTGGAAATTCTTATTTCTATTGATGCTACTAACACCACTCATAGGAGTAGGCCTGTAGGAAGGTCCTTGATTAGGCGGATTACGCCAAACATTAACATTAGGTCTATTGCCAAAAACTTGTGCGTTTGTTGGAAATTTTTGTGGAAGAGGATTTTGTCTAGGTTGAATCGGAACTAGTCCTCTTGGGAATTGAGGCTGATAATTGAAATTTTGCTGAGGCCTAAATTGATTCATAGGCTGCATTTGAGGCTTAAACAAATTTTGAAAATGTGGTTTGGATGGAAGGGCAGGCTGAGGTGGCTTATTGAAATTTGAATGTGCACCAGCCTTTTGTAAATATCTAATGTTATTATCTAATATAAGCTTGAGCTTCTGCCAAATTTTTAGGTTTCATCGACCGAATCATGGAACTTTGTGGCTCCTTTAAACCTACTAAAAGTGTATGCAATGCATGACTATCATACAGTGCCTTTTTACTTGTTTTAATAGCATCAACTGTTTCATGAATATTTATATAGTTATGTAAATGATTCAGCATGGTTACAACTCTGGAATAAAACTGTAAAGAGCTTTCATTAGAATTTTCTCTAAGGGCAGTCATATCTGAGATAAGACTACTCTCATTTCTTTGATCACTAAAATGAGCAATTAGCAAATTTTTTATGCTCTGCCAGTCTGTGGAACCACTATGAGAAAATACTTGCTCTGCAGCACCAGTCAATTTCGAGAAAATGCCATGCAGCAGTATTTTGTTTTGGACACATACTGTATCGTCAGTGTTCCAATAGTTATTTAATAAATCTTTGCTTATTTCTAAATATCTATATAGTATACAGGGATTCCCATCAAATTCTGGGACAATTTGGAGTAATTTTATGTCGAACTGGGGGGTACTATTTCTACTGGGGGTCGTCATTATTATCCTTTCTATAGTTTAGTTTGCTTGTCTTATTTCTCTACTTTCTAATTCTAAGCTTGCTATGCGATTAGCGATTTGATCTGCACTATCACCTTCGGAAGGATGTACAGGTCGGGGTGAGTCACTCATGAAAAAATAAGGATACAATGAGCACCTACTGATAGGTCCAGTACTTCATCCCGTTCTTGGCCTAGGTTCCTCAGGTGGACGTCGACTTCAACAGGACAAAGGGCACTTGTGGTCCAAATTCTTTCTTCTTTCTTCAGTCGTACCGGCTCGTCACGGAGGTTCGTGATTCCCAATTAAGAGTTCGGACTCAAGGGCTAATCGGCGAAAATCCCTTTGGGAATCCTACTGCGGGCTGCGCCAATTATATAGTCATTCAATCTCAGTCACAGCGGACACACACACTGTAATTCCGGTTCGGTCCATGTAAACTATTGTTGCAATCAAATAAAGTTTTTTAAAAACGAAGTTTGAAGTTCCGACTACATAATTCACGGTAGGTAGTTTTAAATGACTTTATTGTATTGTGTAAGTATTCTACACGAAGATTAATTCACGTCTGCATGCGCTCGAACCAATTTTCGAAGCACTTATTCCACTTGTTTGCTGGCAGATCCAACACGGCATTTTTGAATGCGTCAACTGCTTCTTCTGGTGATTGGAATCTTTGACCACGCAGTCTGTTTTTAATTTTCGGGGAGGTAAAGAAATCGATAGGACTTAGATCGGAACTATATGGAGGATGGTCCAATAATTCCACGGTTTCTTCCGTTAAATACTGTCTTGTTTTTTGGGCTGTGTGCGAGCTTGCATTGTCTTGTTGGAGGATGATTTTTCCTTCAGGGTTGATTTTTCGAAGCTCGGTGATGACTTTTGGCAAACAAATGGTGGTATACCAATCCGCAGTAACAGTTCTCTGCTCATTAAGAGGATTTGTTGCAATATGACCCTCTTTTGACACAAATGTCGCGACTAGTGGTGTTGGAAAAGTAATCATATGGAAGTCGAGTACTCGTTACCCATAGATACCCGAAGTAACGAGTACCAATCCGAGCACGAAATGATTACTTTGATTACTCTGTTTTCCGTATCCCTACCCGGTACCTGCACAATCGTTGATCGTTGAGTGGTAAAGCTGGTTAGACTGTAGCACTGCCGCTCATGCACCAGGGTTGCCAGACATCCCAAATTCAGATGTAAACCTGGCAATTCATTTTTTTTATTGGCGGACATAGAATTTGGTAATAATTACCAATTATTGTTTTTACATCTGAAGTTTACCTATTTACACCGTGACACAAATTCGCTTTTATTGTTGTGATCTTGGGAACCTGAAAAGGAATAAGTAGTCGATTGGACCGGATCAAAGTTCGGCAGTATTATGAGGCAGAAAAGCGACAACAAGGTAACACCACCGTTCAGGAAAACCACAATAATAAAAGTTATGTCAATTTGACTCGTGTTTCCATGCACTGTTTTGCTTAAAAAAAAATATAATTCAGTATGAACAGCAATAGTATGTGTAGACCAAGCTCAACGTAGAATTTTTTATACTGGTATATTATGCTTAATTGAAATGCTTCGAAAAGTCACATGCCATTCCGAATTTCCTTAAGCCCATATACAGATCATCGTTCTGACTAAAAGACATGTTTTTAAGTATTTCTAGTAAATACAAAGTATTTTCAGTTTGTAGGCTCATATGAGTCATAAAATATGACACTCCATCCTATGATAACTCATCTCGATAAGCATACAGTTTTAAGATACAATGTTTGCATTAAACACGACAGTCTTGAATAAACTATGCTTATAACATTTTGCAAATTTTAAGGTCGTCTATTTTCTTACAAGATTCGGTTCCACTCAACTTGTTTAAATTCGACATTAGTCACACGACGCAGATTGCCAAATCGTTATACCCATAGTACTCCTAGTAATCAAAGTAACGAATACAATAAACGATTACTCGGAATTAACCTCTAAGGCAGATATTCCAACCCGCCCCCGTAGTCCCCACAAACTAATAAAACAGTAACAAGCATGATTAGAAAAATAAAGAAAAGTCTAACTGCTTAATCCATAAAGTCATCGGAGTGTTGACGATGATTTGACCTTTTGATGAAAGACTGCCTATGAGGACACCGGTGAAGAATTGTACGTGGTGGTAGCATTATACTGAAAACTGCGTTGCAACAGGGTTGTTGGGTGTCTAAATATCCAGATAATTGTGTCTGAGTAAATGTCGTTGTTCAACCAAATGACTGTCTGTGGCATTTTTCCGTGAATGCACCTAGTCGAACGCAATCTCCATATGAACAATGGCTGCTGGATGACATCGCAAATCGAAATCTTCCACCTGATTGGCTGCTTGTCTGGGGATGGAGGAGAGCAGAATGGCAGAATAGTGCCATCAGTGCTACATTGCACACGGACAATGACGTTCGAACTGAAATAGATTCCAGGCTGATTCTATTACGAGTGGAGAGGCTATGGTCGTTTTGATAACTATTATACAAGGCGTATGTATGCAAAACATGCGTGTCAATCGAAACATAATATACCCAATGACAAATAACACCCTGTAAAAACGATTTAGTTTTGATGAAATTGTATATACTGTTAGACATAAGTGAAAGGGAGTCACGATTATATTTTGGAATGATAACATACGCTGTATCGCTGGACTTTCCACCCCGTTACCGTATACATTCATCCAGTCATCAGACCGAACTTCTGAGGAGATCGTTGAAGCCTTTTTGAGGTATCTCAGCACAAGCTATCTGCATTTGATTTCGGAGAGCAGTGTTGGTGGATGGTGAGGTAAAAATTTATAACCTATAGGGATTTTAAGAACACTGTTGTAATCAAATTCAAGCAGGATTTGGCTGCAGCTGGCTTAGAAGAAATGCTGTATATTACTGATATTAACTCTAAAATGGGCTGCTTATTGAGCTTTCTAACTTTCATGCTCCTATTCGGACGGCTCGTGTCACCAAAAAAGCTGCTCCATGGTTAACTTTTGCACTTAAGGTCATTCTTAAGGCGAGAGATGAGGCTTTAATTAAATTTTCTCACAATCTATCAGACGAAAATTGGACAGCGTATAAGCAGTTAAGAAATTATTCACTTGCTTCAAACCGGCGTGAGAAAAAGACATATTTATCTCGCTTTGATAGTCTCAATTCTAGAAAAGCTTGGGGTCAGATGAGAGTAATGAATATTTGTCCCCAGAAACACATTGAAATACCTTATGATCTATTAGACCCTAACGAAGTCAATAACCACTTCACGTTAAATTAACAAAATCATAACATCAATTCTCGTTTGATTGACAGTACAGTAGAGTTTTATGAGAACAGATTTAACAGGCAAGATGTTACTCCATTTACATTTAGGATGATGACCTCTGAAGAAATTTTGGACCTAGTTACCTCTATCAAGTCATCTGCTACAGGGAGTGATAAAATTAACTTGAACATGCTAGGTTACTGCTTACCTGAAATTTTATTGTATTTAACACATATTGTTAATATATGCCTTGAGACCGACACTTTTCCTGAGGCTTGGAAGGAAGCTATTATCATCCCTAAGCCAAAGTCAAAATCCAACCACTCATAATCATTTGCGGCCTGTTAGTTTGCTGTGCTTTTTCTCGAAGGTATTAGAGAAAGCAGTGTACATTCAACTAGTAGAATATTTACAGCAAAATGACTTGCTTCCTAATCATCAATCAGGATTTCGTGCGGGACATAGCACTACTTCAGTTTTGCTTCATCTAACTGACAACATCGTAGGTAACTTAGACAGGCACATTAATACCATATTAGTGATGATTGAATTCCCAAAAGCCTTTGATACAGTTAATCACAAAATCATGTTGAGCAAGCTGAAGTACATTGGACTATCTGTCCGCTAAGATTTTTCCAAAGCTACTTGGCTGAAAGAAAACAGGTAGTTAAGTCGGTTAGGGGCGTCTCTTCTAGTACTGTGGTTTCGTCTGGCGTTCCGCAGAGGTCAATTCTGGGACCTCTGCTATATTTAATTTACATTATAGACTCAGACTCATGTGTGGAATTTTGTTCTATACAAACGTATGCTGATGACGCACAATTGTCATTTCACTTCAAATATGTTCAGTTAAATGAAGTGTCGTTTAAAATTAATACTGACCTAATCAATATTACGTATTTTTGTAAAAGCACTGTCTCAGGATCAATCCTGAAAAGAGTTCAAGTAAGCTTTTTTCTCCGAAACACATGTATAATAACATAAAGGACGCAATTGTACTCATTATAAATAACGAGCGCATCCGCATGGTAGAAAATTCTAAAAACCTGGGTGTTATCTTGGACTCTAACTTGAAGTTTGATAGACACATCGGTTACCTGTCTCAAAAACCGTATGCCAAATTAAAACTTTTATACTCCAACCGTTTCATTTTAAACTCTAAGACTGGGAAAAAATTAGTTGAAAGTTTGATCCTGTCATCTTTGCAACATTCTCTGATTTTGTTCTATTCTTATTTGGATTCGTCGGATCGGTATAGGTGACAAAAAAATCAAAACAGCTGCTGTAGGTTTGTGTTTGGACTTCGTAAATATAGTCATGTCTCTTCGAAGATTAAAGATTTGAATTGGTTAAAGATGGAATCACAGTTTGTTTATGCTATGAAGGTGTTTGTCCATAAAGTAGTTCGCACAAAAAAAGCCACCGTACATTTTAGAAAAGCTAGCACCAAGAGGTAACATTAATCAGAGAAACCTCAGACGCAACCTAAATTGCGATGCCAGTCCACTACACAGCCGTTTTCCAGAAAAGGTTCACATTTTATGCTGTCAAGTTATACAACTCTACAGATAAAACGTGTCACAGTAAGACAATAGTACCTTTCAGGAGACTCGTTAAGAAACAGCTTATGGGATATTGATAGTTCAAGTGTGTTGTCAACACGTTATCTATTCATTTCATTCACTCACATTTATTTTTCTTCTTATTATTACTATTGTTTGTGTATCGAGTTTAACTATATTACTCTTTCGCACACAGTGAGGTTGAGTATAAGAGTAGCCATTTGGATAAGCTTCGCCACACGTATGTGTATTAACAAAGATTATTTATTATTATGATTATAGATCACTATCCCGCCAATCGTAACCCCCCCCCCAAGGAAAGAGGGTGGCTTGAGCATTATCGAGGTAGTTTCTTGTAAGTCTATCGATATCGGAACAGGCATCTTCAAAATAAAATATTTTTGCGGGACTGGCCACCACTTTATTATTAGAAACACAGCAAAAACTGCCAAACAAAAAAGTTCGCATTATCCTCGGCTTTAAAGGTCAGTTATTTTTTTCTTAGGTTAACATAGCGGAATTCACAGAAACATCACTTTTTAGATTCTAGATTGTTACGCCCCCTAGCGGCCATTTCAGAAACTTGACAAGATTTTCGAGGTTTTTCTTTTGGCCGTTTTGCTGCGGGCATCTGCGATGGATAGGTTCCCAGATACAATAGCTCGCATTCTTAGTTGGCCACCCTGTACACATTAACAAGAGGATATCGATGAAGTTCTGCCGATTTTGTATGTAAGACGTCCTTAGCCGTCCTAGTTGCACCGATACGGAGTAACCTGATGGATCTTAACTGAAGCAATTTGACAATGTCGCTAAAGCGATCTGTTACTTGAGACAACCTAGTTTGAACCATCATCGGCACGTCAACACACTAGTTATTAATTTAGCATTATCTCGTCAAATCGTAAACAATAGCTGCAGCTGACTGGATCTGGTTGCATGGTCGCTAATTAGTCCGAACTTTGGATGATCGATGTTGCCGTAATCACATCTGAGGATCAATTGTTTGAGAATGACGCAGCATCAAGTTCCTACATTTAAGCTGAAAGGAATGAAAAACATGATGCTTCTGCCACCTTATGACCAACGAGTTTGGATATATTAGAAGCAGTATGCCTACATTGCATTGTTTGTCGCCAAAATTGCGTAGTTTTAATGCGTGCTTTTGAGTCATTTGACTATCATTGCCTTCCAAAGTGATGAGAACGTTGTATCAACATAATAATACTTACCGGTGGGAAGATCTACCTTGATTAGGCTTTTGCCGCTCTTTGCAGACTATCGAATAGGTCCTGCAGTCGTCTGACACAATTATCTGCAAGCACTCGCACTTTCAATAAATAATACTAAAAATACGGATTTAATAACAGATCGGCAAGTGACACTAAACTCAACACTAAGAAATGCTTTTCAATCACATACATCAAATAAAGAATCCTGTTCCAGTATAGGTATCAGATGGAGTGTGCCAATATTAATTCTGTAAGGAATATTCGGGGACCTGGGTGTTACACAAGATACGAAGTGGAGCCTTTATAGCCATGACGCCCCAAAATATCTGCGTCGGTACCTCGGGTGATACATCAAGACAGTATGGATGTTCGATACGATCCCATATTTAGAAGTATCGATACTTTTGCTTCCCATACCCGATATTTTGGATCGATATTTTTATATACGACACTTGGGTGTATCGATACATTTCACGAGTATCGTCATCTTTCGATCCGGACTGTGTCAGAAAGGGTGACTAACTTCAGATTACTTTTCTTTTTTGTTTCCTTCCCCTGGATATCGATAATTTTATTCCAATATTTTAGGGCATCGATACTTCCTAAAACGACAAGAATCGATACATAACGATACTTATTACGGATCTAAACATCCCTAATCCTAACAGCTTGTCGTTCTTCTCAACTGGGCTGCAGGGTGTGGTGTTGTTTTTACTATCTTACATTTTGCTAAAGTCTTATGACAAATAAAAGCTTCAAATAAAATATTGACGAATATGCATAGAATTTAGAAAATAAATTCATTTTGCAAATTTGAGATTATCTATGCATGGACCTGGACCGGATTTTTCGGTATTTTCACCGAAAAGGAATATTTACTGATAACATCATTCTCCACGATTTTTCAAAATAATTTAAATATTTCTATATTTGCCAAAAAAGAGTTGAAACCAAAAATAAAGCTAAAAGTTAATTTTATTTTTTTATATGGTTTTATGCCTCATATCATTTATATACTAAGTGACATATAAATCCGAACACCCAGCTTAAATGGTTTTATTTTAATAAAAGTTGGTGAATGTATTTATCTTACTGTAAATAACAAGTGAACAAATTTTCAGTCTTATCAGTTGGACATTCCGGTTTTTATACTGCTTTTTTTTTAATTCACTAACGCTCTAAAAATGAATATTTCAGCCGCAGTAAAGAATCAACGTTGGCGGATTTTGGTTCTTGACATCCTTTACGATCGGTTACGATGCCTAGAGTACGGAGACCTGTACAATTTCGTCAACTTAGTGAGTTTGATAGGGGCCGTATAGTGGGACTTCGGGAAGCTGGACTTTAGAGTGCTAAGAAGTGTAGATACTGTGGTTAGGTGTTGTCAGGCGTGGCTTCGAGAAGGCCGTACGCAAACAGCAAGGGGCACTGTACGCCGCCGTAGAACAACAGACCGTGAAGATCGCCGCCTAAGAGAATTGGCCTTAAGGGACCGTTTCTCCACTACCAGATCCATTGCAAATGAATGGTTTGCAGAACACGGAAGACCTATTGGCAAGCGAAGTGCTAACCGACGAATGAGAAGTTTTGGCTTGTTTTCATACCGGCCACACTGGGTCCTCCCTTTAACTCGAGAACACCGACGTAATCGCCTTGAGTGGTGCAGACAACGGTCACTCTGGGATCAGGAATGGAAGAGTATTGTCTTTAGTGACGAGTCTCGATTTTGTTTAGGCATGCACGATGGTCGTGCCAGGGTTAGAAGGCGACGTGGTGAAAGGAGGAATCCACAGTTTTTTGTTGAAAGACATGTTCATCACACTGTTGGAGTTATGGTTTGGGGTACTATAGCTTATGGTTCCAGGTCACCTTTAATCTTCATCAGAGGTAACATGAACGCGCAGCGTTATATCCACGAAGTACTAGAACCCCATCTTTTACCCTATCTTGACACCCTGGCAGATCCAACTTTCCAACAAGATAATGCCCGACCACATGTTGCAAGAGTCACAATAGACTTCTTTCAACATAATGATGTCACATTGTTACCATGGCCACCAAGATCTCCCGACTTATCCCCAATTGAGTACGTGTGGGATATGATGGGTAGGAGACTGCTCAATTTGCAACGTCCTCCTCAGACTCTAGAAGCACTTCGAGAGGAGTTGGTGGTTGCCTGGAATGAGATACCACAGGAGGACATTGATCACCTGATCAGAAGCATGCCTAGGCGCGTTGGAGAATGCGTAGCACATCAGGGTGCATCCACACATTATTAAAGGTCAAAGGGCTTTAAAGCAGTGCAATCTTTTTGAAATTTTTATCATTTACTTATTATGCTTCATTAAGTACTTATACAAAATTTTATTAAAATAAAACCATTTAAACTGGGTGTTCGGATTTATATGTCACTTAGTATACATATGCATACACACTCAGGCAGTTGGGCACATGAGAGGCGTAGATTTGGGTTGCCTGAATATGACTTATTATAAGAGGATTTAAGTTATTGAATTGAAATCTATTATCATTGCAAAATACAAGGCAAGATCATAGCAACTAATTTTTTTGTCGTACGTTTTACATGCAATCATCCAATCCAGCTCTTTCTAAGAATAATGTTATTGTACAGCACTTAAGTTCTAGCACCATTGAAGTGTCTTTGCTTTCCTGACAACTTACAAATTTAATCTTGGTTGCTGCTGCAGTTTCACAGTTACATAATAAAATCAAACCAAAGACATATCCACTGATCGTTACCGAAACTAATAGCTACTACAACAATTTACCATACATCAATCTACGATGAAAGAAAAAAACGTTAGGTGATCATTTTTAAGCAGTTATCATTAATTTTTTTTTGTTTGTTCTACATCCTTAGAAATAATTCTGTGTTGAGCTATGAGCTATTGAGGTTCTAGGACCTGTGAAATAAATTTGTTGTTGAGGTGGTTCTCATATTAGAACAGATCGTAACAGCTAAGATAAGCATTTCGTTGGTTAATCAACCCTTAGATTTTACAGGGAGTCGAATATGACGGAAGGCTCATTTCTAACCTCAATATCTCAAAAAAGTTGAATTCAGGCATGGACGCTAACATACAAAAAACGTTTAGGTCATAACAGGAATTTCAAAATACAGAAATAAGAAAGATTTTCCATTCCTTTTATCTTTCATATCGAAAAGTCCGAAACTCGTCGTAGTATTGAGCCTTTGTACTGCTGAAAATCTAACGCGAACCTACCCAAAACAGTAATGCCAGTTAAAATTTCCACTACTTTTGGCAAAGTTCGATAATTGCACTGGCAATGCGCCAACTCTGTAGTCGTTCACAGGAACAATGATCGGACGGAAAGTACCGGCTTACCGCCGACATACTGCAGCACGAAAAACTAGTTTTTACTTTCTTTGTTTTGTCAGGAAGTGTTTTACCAAAAGAACTTGTGGATGGAATACGAGTATAGCCGCAGTTGTATTTTTGGTCTTGAATACGCTTGGAAATGATTCCTGATACCATTTACGTAGCGGGGCAACCGGATCGTTGGCAAAGTTTGTGATAACATCGGTCAGTATTATAGTCGGCCAAGCTTAAGTGAAGTTACATGCAACTGGAAATCTCCTATTTGTCTATACTGCGTAAAAATTCAAATTTCTGCCATGTGATACCCATTATGACTGGTGGTCAAACAGGTGTTCTCTAGGAAGTGACTCAGTTTTACCAACTTTTAGCAACTCTTAAATAATATGAACAAAGTGTCGTCAATTTCTTTTAGAAGGGGGTCCCAAAACTCAAGCGAGGGTTGAAATACACAGGATAAGGTTGTTATGGAACAACATGAGGCATCTGGCGTCAGATGGAGCGTTAGATTTCCTCTTCGTTCCATGAGAATATATGGTATTTCTACCTAAATTGGTTGATATCAATGCGGTTACCGTGTAGTTTCAACAAAGCAGTGCCATATGTCAAAAAGCTGGAGAAACATTTGGTTGCTGCATGGGACTCTCTGCTTTCGACGATTATATTAACCTCCTAGATAATGTAGTTTAGCACTAATGTATTTTTATGAGGCTATTATCACAATAAGAATAATAATAATATTTATTCACTCAATGTACAAAGATAACAAACAACATGAGTAAATAAATATAAAATCAAAACAGGCCCAATAGAAGGCATCGCCTGTACATGGACCAATAAATTTAAGTTGAAACTGTAGAATGCAAATGACAAAAAACGACAAAAATTAGCTACAGTAGATTATGTATTTAGTTGATGTTCGTATTTATGAGTTTATGAATTTCAGTCCTAGATATAGAATGTAGCCACTTTTTTAAATTTCTTTTGAAACAGTTTCCGAAACGTAAATCTTTTAAGTCTTTAGGTATAATTTCATCAAATTTAGGCGCTAAATAGAGATCTGATCGCTGCATTATAGATTTATGCGGTTGAGGAACTACTGTGCCACGAATTTTGTACCTTGTATAATGATTATGTTTAATTTTTTGGTCGGTGTTTACAAATTTATGGTAGTGAGTGATACTGTGTAAGAAATAAAGCTGTCTTATATCATACATTCGAACATCTGCGTATAATTTTTCAGCGGGATAAAGTTTCGGTTTTTAAATATCATTTTTAGAATACTTTTTTGAAAAACATCTAAATTATAGATATCTGAGGAACATGCAGCTTCCCATGCTAATATACCATATGTGAGATGAGGCTCAATCAGTGCATGGTATAATGTTCCAAGATATTTTTCTGTCAATATATTCCCAAGGTATTTAATTTTGTAGGATACAAATCTAACTTTCTTTAAAATATAATTGACATGGATGTCCCATCGTAAGTGAAGATCCAAGACCACTCCAAGGAATTTTATGTTGGCACTCTATTAATTTGCATTTTTTGATCATTAATGTTGAAGGAGACATTTGTGTAATTTGGCAGATGTTTAGCATAAGATCCAAATGGTAAAAAATGTGTTTTAGAATAGTTAATGCTTAATTTTCTACTGTTAAACCACCGAATAAGTTTGATAAAATCATTTTCAACTACATTTTTCAGATCAGACCAGTCAGTGCCTTCATATAATATTGCAGTATCATCTGCAAAACTAGTTATTTTGCCAACACAATTAATTTGGAAAATATCATTCAAATATATATTGAATAACAGCGGACCTAAGACAGTTCCTTGTGGGACACCACACTTAATATACATTTCTTTACTAAATGATTCTGATATCCACACAGATTGTGGGCGATTTGACAAATAACTTTCGATCAGTGAGTACGCGTTTCCTCTGAAACCAATTCTCTCCAATGCTTCTAATAATAATTTGTGATTAATTGTGTCGAAAGCTTTCTTTAAATCAACAAAAATGCAGATTGAAGGGATTCTGTTATCAATATTTTGATGTATTTGATTTACAATTTTAGTTATTGCGTCCGGTGTAGCCTTCCCTTCTGTAAATCCATATTGATTTTCACTTAAAATTTTGAATTTTGTGAGGTATCGAATCATTCTAGCAGATACATTAATTAATATCAGTAAAAAACTAGTCACAATCATTCGACAAGATACAAAGTGCGGGCTGTTGTTCCCCAGGTTTGGGCCTTGGGCCAATCGTTAACTCCTTGTTTATATACGATATCCCTATCCCCAGTGACTGTGAAGTCTTTCTCTATGCTGGTGACACCGCGCTCGTGGTCCAGTCTTAGTCTGGTAACCTAGTCCATGACACGCTACAAAGTGCGATAGAGGAGATATTAGAGTAAGCGGATCATGTCTGATCAAAATTATTTATTCGAAAACGCACGATATCTATTGTACGAAGAAGCATCACAGCACCCCCAGAGGTTTCTGTTAGTTGGACCATGGGAAAATTCTGCTATAGGTATACCTTGGTGTAATTCGTTATAAGGGTATGACCAGAAATATGACGCAGCATTCACAACAAAATTCCAAAGTGCGTTTCTTCAAATTAATCATTTATTCTGTAGAACGTCAAAATTAAGTTTGGTTAACAAAATTCGACTTGACCAAATGATCATTAGATCTACTATTACCCGCATGGGCAGCTTGGTGTTTTTTGTCCAAACCCGCATGTGAACCTTGCTAGTATTGCAAAAGAAGTCCTTATGCACAATAGCTGGTGCCCCATGGCATGTCTCGAATGAGGCACTAGACACAGACCTTGACATCCCTTACTTGGTGGATTACATTAAACATCTAGCCCGGAAAGCTATGAACAAGCGGAATTGCGTCAGTGTACTTTATAGTGAAGCAAGTTTACAATCACTCCAAGTCGCGCCAGAATTTACTTAGACACACCTTAGGCTATTAAAATTATACTTTTAGGAAACACCTCCCTCTAAATTACTTTTAGGTTAGCTTATAAATTATTCCACTCAATTAATATTAATGCCAAGGCACTATTAACAGTTGATCTTATTTTTCTTCCTCTCCCTTTTTTCCTGCTATTTTCCCTTCTCTTTTACCTTTCTCTGCTTTCTTGGACAGCAGACTCGCAGACTGACAAACGTACTATGACTATTTACATAAAGCCAAAGGTGATTCCGTTCGTCTTGGCAAGAATTGACGAATTGACGAGAATTGGTATAGCTCTCCAGAAAAGTGCACATTTGTCACTCAAAATGCCATTAGGTGCATGCTTCGATACGCTTTAATGGAAAATAATGATTTAAAGGATACAAACTGTGCGGGTTCTACTTAGTTCAAGTCTTGAATGAATTTTGAGTATTTGTGCTTCATGAAAAGGTATTTACTCGTATTTATTGAATATTGTATATTTTTTTCAGGTAAGAGGACATTTCCCAGAATACAAAACAGTAATCATTGGTAAGTTTATACTAAGGGTACTAAAGAGAAAAGCTACAATAGAAGTTTCTGTAAAAGTTTCAGTTTCTTTTGCCTCTGGTATTTCTCGGAAAATAAACCAAATACTGAGCAAGAATTCAGGAAAAACGGCTTCACAGGCAAGCTCGTTTTTCAAAACATACACTGTTTAAATGGGAACACTCGACGCAAAACAATATTATATGCATGATGAAAATACATAACAAAATTAATAAAATGCACTCTCTGTTTGCATGATTCCTATGTTTTTATCTCCAATATGAACGCGACATATTTGTACAAAAATAACAATTTATATAAATATTGCGTACCTGTGTGGGCAGTCAGCGAATCAAATGCTAATAAAACAAATAAGTTTGCAGCGACCTGTAACACGCCACTTAAAGGAAGAGGGTCTATAAGGCTGGCTTTCGAACTTTTGATCAAAAACTGGAAATCTAATAATTTTTCATGTATATAAAATACTTGAGCGATTTAACCACATACGGCACTTATAGAAACAAGGGATGAATATCACTTCTAGGTCAGTTTTAAGTGAAATTTCGGGGTTTATAGAGTAAGTAATCAGGTATTTGCCTTATAGGTCTCTGGAGTCCCCGAGTCCTAAGTCGAGATCAGTTTGAGAAAATTTGAAAGGCGTTTCCAGGTCATTTCAAGGTCAGATTCAGAAAATGCTATGGGAAGTTAAATCAACTAGGCCTCTACGAAGGCTTTTGGGGTTACCGAATCCAAACTTGAGTTTACTTTGTCGGTATTAGGCCAAGTGTATTCCAAATTTAATTCAAAGTCAAATTGAGAAAATACCGGGAAACTAAATAGTAGGTTTTGGGATCACGACATTTAAATGACCCCAAAAAGGCCGTTAAAGTGACCTAGTACACCCCAATTTGCCAGCATTTTCTCAATTTGACCTTGAATTGATATATAAGTGACCTCGATACGTTCTTCAAATGACCTAATACGGACAGATTGGCCCCAGATCCGGACTCAGACATCCCAAAAACTTGCGTACAAGTCTGGTAGATTTGATTCTCCGACATTTTTTCAATTTGACCTTGAACTAACAACGCAGATACCTCAAAATGTCCTTTAAATGACCTACTACGGACAAGCTGACCTCAGGTTTAAAATAAGTTATCCCAATTTGCCATTGAATTGACATATAAATGAGCATCTTCAAATGACCTAATACGAAATAACTGACCCCAGACTCAGACTCAGCTATCCCAAAAACCTGCGTATAGGTCTGGTAGACTTGATTTCCTGGTATTTTCTGAGTTCAAAATTGGTTACACCAAAAACTTGGGCACAGGTCTAGTAGATATGATGTTCTGGCATTATCTTAATTGAACTCACATACTGACCCCGACACCAGATTCGCAGTAATCAGCCTCTAGAACGTCTGTACAGGTTTAGTAGATTTCATGTTCCAGCATTTTCTCAATTTGACCACCAATTGGCCTTTAGATGACCTTCAAACGTTCTTCGAATGACCTGATGCAGACAAAATGTCGTTAGATTCGGACCCCAAAAACCCATATGCATATCAGCTAGATACCAGATACCTAACCACTTACTCCGGAAACATGGAGATTTCACATAAAACTGACCTTGAATTGACAATCAGCATGGCCAGAAGAAGGTTTGTATAAGTGCTTGTTGTGGTCAAATCATTATGTTAGGTACATAAAAGAGAAATGGGTTTTCTGATTTGATCAATACTGTATCAGGTCGAAAATCGATCTAGCCGGTACCAGTTAAAGTGCGTTTAATGGTCAACTTTAGCTGCCTACATCTCCAGATTGATAGAAAACTGGACATGCGTGGGACCTGACGGAGGAAGAGCGACCTCTTTGCCCATCAACGTAAGTAGCTCTTCGGTATCAAGTACAGATAACTACGACTTCCTCTTACTTATGTCTAACTATCTACATAGAATTTTATTCAAACAAAATTTCAAGTGGATTTCAGTTCTATTTTCTTGGTCCCTAAGTATATTTGTGAAAGAAGTGCAATCTGAACCTCATCCTTCACCGAGTCTTAGAGGTGCCAATAAGCAAAATGCGATTTTTCTGGGTCATTTGCCCGCAGAAGAGCAGAAGCTTCAGCATCCTCCAAAGATACGCGATAAATTCCGATAAGCTGGACAACTGTGACGGCCTGCAGTATCCCGGGTCCTTTTAAACCGTGACTCCGGAGTCAGGGGATATTCCGGATGACCGTTCCGGCGGCGACCGTCGCGTACGGCGACCCGTTGAAAACCGATATTCAGGAGCTCGTATGCAGGATGGAGATGTCTTTACGGTGTGTTGAACATCGCCTGCTCTTCGCTTACAAATATAGTCGGTTGCATAGGTAAAATCAGCTGAGAAAATATCATCTCGAATGAATTGAGTTTTTGTTTCCTACAAACTGATTATGCTCAAACACAGGGCCCAATATGAGTTGGGTTGGCAAATATCATATACGTGAAGTTTTTAAAACAGACTTAATTCACCATTTTGGAAAATGAATAATTTTGTTTGGATCCGACGTATTCTAAGGGCTTGTTGCACAAAACCCTACTAACCCAAGTTTAGGCGAACACTAGTTCAAGATTGACAACATTTCACCGACAGATGCTTTGTACTGTCACAGGTCAACGGCAGCTCAACTTAACTAGTTTAGCTTAAGGTTGGTAACGTCGAATTTAAGGAAAGTTCCAAGTGTGCAGCGGAGCCTGCTCCAGTTCTTTCGCGTCTCTTCCAGATATCTTATGAATCCGGCACCTACCTAGAAAACTGGAAATTGGCTCATGTCCAACCCATCCCAAAAACGGAGCTAAGACCGACCCTTACACCTACAGGCCTACAGCAGCTCTGTTTTCTGTTATAAGCAAGGTGATGCTCTTAAGCAAACTTCCATTCTACAGCCTCCCAGAAAAGCTTTACAGATGGGTGTTTGACTTTACCTCTGACCACAAAATATCTGTCGTAATTGAAGGGTTGTCTTCTTCATCCCAGAACGTCGACGATGGTGTTCCCCAGGGATCGGTATTGGCTCCAACATTGTTCCTCTTACATATTGAGCTTCTTACATGCAGAACTGGACGATACGGCCTCTCCTTTGTCCCGAGGATGTCGAGATTGTGGAACAGTCTACAAGAGGAAGCTTTTCCCAGTTCTACTAACATTAGGCAGTTCAAAAATCGAACTGACAAAACTTCTTTGGGATTATCATAGCAGCCGCGCTGTCCCGGCATTCAGGCTTCTGCCTGCTTCGGTATATTAGAAGTAACTTACGTAACAAAAAAAGCTTCTCTCAAGGTATCACAAACGTGATCCTCTATTCCATTAAAAAACGTTACCTCCATTTTTAAATGCTCACTATCACTTCCATGCTAAAATATGATATTTTTTTATCAATTCCATCATCCTCAACTGCAGCCTGCAACTTGACTCATTCAAAAAATTAATACGAGGGAACCTTTTTGAAAAGTATTGCGTGATAGCTTTCACTAACAACCCCTTTACCGTGTAGTTTGTTCCTATAAACGTCTTGACCTGAACTTGAAAAAGGAACTCGCTGGGCTTCAGCTATTCCTTCCAATATGTACATACAGGTATGCGCGGAGGATATGCCGGTGCTCCCAACATTTTGCCCTTATACATGGTGGGTTTTTAGTGCGAGCTCGGTCGTAAATGCCGCTATGGTATCAAAAAAATTAAATACAAAAATGTTCGCTATCAGTATGCTCCTGATTTGGCAAATGTTTTTATGTTTACATCGTGATTCATAACTACGCGGTCACCGAAATATACGTGATTTATTGGAGATCCATATATATTTCATTGCTAATTTGGATAGTCTCCTCCAAATAAACCAATTTGGTATAACATTGAATATAATCCGTCAAAAAAAAAACACCCAACTTTGAGAGCTTGCACCTCCGAAACTGTTATATACTAAGTGACATATAAATCCGAACACCCAGTTTAAATGGTTTTATTTTAATAAAAGTTGGTGAATGTATTTATCTTACTGTAAATAACAAGTGAAAAAATTTTCAGCCTTATCAGTTGGACATTCCGGTTTTTATACTGCTTTTTTTTTTAATTCACTAACGCTCTAAAAATGAATATTTCAGCCGCAGTAAAGAATCAACGTTGGCGGATTTTGGTTCTTGACATCCTTTACGATCGGTTACAATGCCTAGAGTACGGAGACCTGTACGATTTCGTCAACTTAGTGAGTTTGATAGGGGCCGTATAGTGGGACTTCGGGAAGCTGGACTTTCTTTTCGGGCAATTGCAGTTAGAGTACAAAGAAGTGTAGACACTGTGGTTAGGTGTTGACAGGCATGGCTTCGAGAAGGCCGTACGCAAGGAGCAAGGGGCACTGGACGCCGCCGTAGGACAACAGACCGTGAAAATCGCCGCCTAAGATTATTGGCCTTAAGGTCCATTGCAAATGAATGGTTTGCAGAACACGGAAGACCTATTGGCATGCGAAGTGTTTACCGACGAATGAGAAGTTTTGGCTTGTTTTCATACCGGCCACACTGGGTCCTCCCTTTAACTCGAGAACACCGACGTAATCGCCTTGAGTGGTGCAGACAACGGTCACTCTGGGATCAGGAATGGAACAGTATCGTCTTTAGTGACGAGTCTCGATTTTTTTTAGGCATGCACGATGGTCGTGCCAGGGTTAGAAGGCGACGTGGTGAAAGGAGGAATCCACAGTTTTTTGTTGAAAGACATGCTCATCACACTGTTGGAGTTATGGTTTGGGGTGCTATAGCTTATGGTTCCAGGTCACCTTTAATCTTCATCAGAGGTAACATGATCGCGCAGCGTTATATCCACGAAGTTCTAGAACCCCATCTTTCATTCTATCTTGACACCCTGATAATGCCCGACCACATGTTGCAAGAGTCACAATAGACTTCTTTCAACATAATGATGTCACATTGTTACCATGGCCACCAAGATCTCCCGACTTATCCCCAATTGAGCACGTGTGGGATATGATGGGTAGGAGATTGCTCAATTTGCAACGTCCTCCTCAGGCTCTAGAAGCAATTCGAGAGGAGTTGGTGGTTGCCTGGAATGAGATACCATATTAGGACATTGACCACCTGATCAGAAACATGCCTAGGTGCGTTGGAGAATGCGTAGCACAGCAGAGTGCATCCACACATTATTAAAGGTCAAAGGGCTTTAAAGCAGTGCAATTATTTTGAAATTTTTATCATTTACTTATTATGCTTCATTAAGTACTTATACAAAATTTTATTAAAATAAAACCATTTAAACTGGGTGTTCGGATTTATATGTCACTTAGTATAGTTATAGGTCTGCATTTTATACAGGGTTGTTACGAAAGCAAAATATTCATATGAAACACCTTGTATACTGCCATATTTTTTTATTCTCCTTTTCATTAGCTGTTTTCTGATAGGGGGGTTTGTACCACTAATTTTTAGTTACTTAAAATACAGGAAGAATACCTTCTTGACTTTTCGAATTTCATGCATAGAGCTAGGTAGATTTAATTTATGACGAATATACAACAATTTCAATGTCCTGCTGTTACCATCTGAATTCCATTTTTTATTTTATTGTAATATTTTACGTTTACCTTGATATCTGATTTACAAGCAGATTAGCTGTAACTCTAGAACCAGTCGTACAAACTACTGCAAACCTTATATAAAAAAAAATTGTCGCTTGGCAACCGCGAAATGTGAAGATATATAGGGTGTTTCATTTTGCAATCTTAACAATCACGTATGAAGTGGACATAGAACCATACATTTTTTTGACTAAAAGTTCAGTACTCCAGCTATAACAGACGGAGATGTGAGTTGTCAAAGATATGTGTTTTTTAGATTGTCCAATAGCCCAACCCTACTGTAGGCGATATAAAATTGCTTTGTTGGAAGTGCCTATCCAATCGTTATTTAAAGAAAGCATATTTTGGTCACCACGAGGCATGAATCTGTCACTGTGTAGAGGTTGAATATTTTTAAATAAGAAACATATTATTGGATATAATTTGTCTAATTAACTTCTTTAGATACCGTGCAGAGGTAACGACCGGGCTCACTAAAAATCCACCCTGTGTATCGAAATGTCGAACAATGTACTCTAAATGGCCATTTTCTTCGTTTCTACTGATCTTATGGCAGATCAGTGATACCAACAAACATTACTAGATTTCCAGTAACATCCCAATGTTGTACTTTGCACTATATAAAAGATCTTGTGGTGCTGGAAAATGTTTTGATTATTAAAAACGTAGTAAAATGATGTCAATTTGTTACAGGCTCTTGTACCGTGGTATCAAAATCTCCATCAAACCAAAATCCTTTCCCAACCTGAAAGAGAGATTAACATCGTTCGTTACTTACTGATCCTTCAAGCGTTCTATGGCTCAGTGCCTCTCACGCCACGTGTACAAAATACGGGCACTTCTTTTGCGTATATTTGAGAGCTGCGAATAAGAGAAGCAGATAGTAGGGCCGATAGAGCCATCCTTTCGCTTTAGAAGTCCGTTCATCCGTCCTACGGTCCATTTCGTGTATTTAAAAATATCTCAAAGGCACCTCCCGATACAAGGATCTGAGAAGTGGCTCCGACCAGGGACGTCGAGAGAACAATTTTTAGGCATCCTCAAAGAATGGAACAACTCACGCACTGGCTTATTGCAATTTATCTCCCCCTTTCCATAATAGAAAGTACTCCGTTAGACCTACTGACATCTTACTTGCAAGACGAAAACAGTATGTAATTATTGACAAGATACAGAGTAAACCTCAACTTATTGAATGTGGCATTTCTCAAGAACCATCATAGGTCCAAGACTTTTCGCAGTTTATATGAGCTGTCTATTGGAATATGATTTTACTGGCAGAATAGCGTTCTTTGCAGACGACACTGTAACACTTTTTGAGGGCACTTGGCAAGAAGTTAAACACGTCGCAAAGAGGGAAATTAAATGTATTTCGGACTAGCCCAGCAACATGTACCTAACCATAAATTTTGAAAAAGCAATATATATCCCTCTCACCATTCCGGAGTTCAAAACATTGAACATTTTGTCAGCAGGATCAACGATAGAAATTAAACAATTCGGGGTTGATATCGACAGATTCATGAGATGGGATATTCATGGCGGAAATTAGGTAAGATAATTAAAAACAGTTTTATATAAATTTTCTAAATGAAGATGCTCAACAACAAACAATTGGAAATGGTATATGTATCGCTGGTTTAATCGTTTCTATAATACGGTATTGGTGGATGGGGAGGGATATATAAAACTTACCTTACACAAATCGAAGCCATACAAAAACGTTTCCTTAAAATTATGCTACAATATAGAAAACTTTACCCGACAAATCTGGTATGTACTGAATAATAAAAGTTGGATCTCCAGTTGCTTTTAGCTTCCAAGATTCTAATACACCAGCCCGAAAATAGACAAAAGTTGATACCTATCTCCCACTGTTACAATACAAGGCACAAGTTAGAAAGAAGAATTGATATCTTTTAGCAAAAAAAGAGCATTACATTTCATAGCACTACGTATTTACTCTGAATTGACTAATACGATTTGTTTTTTAAGCATTTTAAAGAAAGACTGAGAGAATGAATAATGGGAACATCTCGCATAATTGTGCATGCATATATAGACATGAAGAGCTAGCGTGTCAAAGATACCCGGACTAGTGTAAAATCCCTTAAATATATACTGAAAGCTTTGTCTCATTTCGTAGAAGTACTGCCATTATTGTTTTCATGACTTGGTTGTGTGGGATAATGCGTCAAATATAATTTTTTTGTTTTTTCAGGGTAATTCAAAAGTCGTGACAAAAAATTACACATCTTACACAGGACCGCACTCTATGTAATATTTTTTTCTCGAGAGCTTCATTACAAAGTACGGGGTGTTGAAGTTTAAAAATAAAAAAAAATTATTATCCTCAAACCCATCAAATGTAATGAACTAAAATTTGGAATGTGGATTACCTAAGTATTGTCCACATTCAAAAGTCTTTACTTAAAATTAACGTGCACCAGTGACGGATCTTAGGGGGATTAGTGACATTATTTTTCCAAATAAAAATATACGCTACTGTTTTTCTTTTTACAATTTGCTACAAATAACAAATTATTCTCTTGTTTTTTCCTAGAGGGCACTGCTAATAATAGAATAAATTGCATGTTGTCATTGTTGCTTATTCTCCTCTACAAGATGACTGTCAAATTTTCTATTCGACATTTTTCTTTCAACTTCCATCACTAACTTTTGTTTTTTCATGGGGACGCTATGCCGGTATTTTGAACATTTAAATGCACTTTTCAGGCCTAAATTCATAGATGTATTTAGTTAGTTGGCCATGAATTTGTTGACGGATGAAAATTATAGAAAATAAAAAGGTATGGTGAAACCTGAATACGAAATGAAAAGTTTATTAAAGGTAATAACAATAATAACCATAAATGAGCAGGTAAATCATTAGCAGTTGTTCAAAATATTCGTTATTTTGTAGGCAAAGCCTGACTTTCTCTGTAAATAGTTAACTGCTAGATTCACTTCTATTTTTTTTAGTATTCCAAAAGCTGTTGATATGTTCGTCTGGTATACGAAACAAATGATATTTAATAATTTCAAGGCCTGCTCAGGAAACTCTGTTTTTCTGGAATAACTAATGGTTGTGAATGTCAGTGTAGATCATTTTTGAAATCAGAATCAAAAACTCTATTCATCTGCGCAAAAATCCAGAACGGAGTCCATAAGAAACAATGTTGGAGGACAAGAGCCGTTATATTGGAATTCTGATTACGCCATATTGTTGAGGAGGAAAAGTAGCAAATGTTAATGTGGAATTGATTTCGGAATCCCGCTACAATTAAAGTCAGGAAAAAATTTGGATGAAATTCAGTTTGTTCCGTCTTTTCCGGAACTACTTTTAATTTCTAAACTTTCTAAGCGGCATTTTGTTGATTACCTAAATACAAAACTTTGCCCCTATTTAAGCGACTTCATAAATATTAGAGTTTCAGAGATCTCAGTGATGAATGTCGGATTGTATCAATGAAATTGAAGAAAAAACTTATTTTTATAAATCAATTAGTCTTTCTACTTCCCATGCCTACTAGCGGGGAAGTGTTGCAATCTAGTGTCAACCATGTCCATCTGTCTGACTGGCGATCTGTCAGTCGATCTCTCTGCCTGTCCGCTAATCATATATGTAGCTGCTTATAACTTGAGAAGTATGAATCGGATGTTGATGAAATTTTAACACAACGTCAGTACTATGCCAAATAAATAAATAAATAAATAGCGTTTATTGCCCACCCGTTAAGGATACCATTTACATGACAATCCTAAGTTAAATCAAAATAACAAGAACAGAAAACATCTAAAGAAAAAAAGACAAACAAGAAAAAGAAGCAAAAAAAAAACATATTTCACTCAGGTGAGTAACATATCATAAATTATCCAAGCAATTTCTAGCTACTCCCATGTCTTAATAATTTGATATTGTATTGAAAGTTTCACACATCACATATATGGGTGCCTTCAAAAACAAATTTGTGCGAGCCCTGTCACAATAAAATATTTTAGCTGTACGAGTTTGAATAGATGGAAAATTACAGTTTATTTGAGCCACAATCTCATTAGCATCAATTTGATTGTGCAGTAGTTTATGCAAGAACATAATTGATGCACACTTCCTGCTCAGTTCTAATGACTGCACTTGAAACCTAGACAAGACCAAGGGCGATTTGTAATTTTTGAGAACCTTCCTAGTAGCGCCGGATAAAAAGGCCAAGAACAAATATACAAAAACCGCCGAAACTTAGTTTTTTGATGTTTTAGAAGATCTTGATAGTTGTTGAAAAAAATTTTCGAATTAAAAAAATTGGGGTGGTAGGGGGTGGAGGGAATATTTCAATTTTTTGATGTAAGCATATTAATACGGTCTCAGCGTTGATAATCCTACGCACCTATTTGACATACCTGTATTTCACACATACCAGGTACAGGGTGCGTCATCTATTACTTTTTTTTCTATTTGAGAAATCAACACGCTTTTTACGAGGTGAAATCGAATTTTCTTATCAATAAATGAAGGTTGCTTTATGCGATTTATGTACGAGGAATTACATCAGTTATGTGACGACCGCGGCTTCGTTTACAGACCAACATCCGAACATCAACATTTTCAATGACTTTTCCCAGAGTGATCGGATCTATGGCCGCAATTTTAGTCCGAATATTGCGCTTTAGGTCTTGAATTATACGGGGATTATTTGCATACACTTTTCCTTTAAGAAATCCCCAAAAAAGTAGTCAAGAGATATTAAAATCGCACGATCTCGGGGTCCAACTGACATCTGAATTTCCTGAAATTATGCGGTCTTGAAATTTTGTGTGCAATAAGGCGATTATTTGGAAATCAAAGATCGTCGGCAGCAATACGATCAAATTATTGCCACAAAAAGTCTGCTAACATGCCGCGATAACGTTTCCCGTTGACGGCAATGGAATTTTCTTCGGCATCTTCAAAGAAGAATGGCCCAACGATGCCACCAGCCCATAATCCGCACCACACAGACACTTTTTCAGGATGGAGAGGTTGGTCATGATCGTGTGGATTTTCAGAATCTGCAATTTTGCTTATTTACGTACCCATTGAGGTGAAAATGAGCCTAATCAGAAAAGAGCACTTTGGCCGAAAATCCGTCTTTCCAGCATCCAATTAACAAAAACACGCCGCTGTTAATGGTCTGCCGGCTTCAATTCTTGTTTTAGTTGGATTTTGTATGGATATAGGCGTAAATCAATGTGTAAAATTTGGCGTAAAGTGGTCTCACTAATTCCCAATTGTTTCGAACGGTGCCTAGTCGAGGTGGTTGGACCTTTTCGCACACTTTCACTCACTGCGGCTATGTTTTCACGAGTACGAACTTAACGAGCATGTTGGTAGGGTCTACGACCTCCAGCTGAACCATTTTTCCCAAAATGTTTAACAATCCAACGAATTCCACGCTCTGTAGGGCGTCCATGTCAGCCAAAGCTAGTGCGAAGCTTGCGAAAGGTATTTTTTATACTTCGACCGTTTTCGTAATAAGTTTGGATAACCAAAATGCGTGTTGTGTTGTAAGTTGTAAACGGATCCATGAATATAAATATAAATATAGTCAACGCCAAACAAAGTGGCGTGCACGTCATCAAGGTGGGTGTGTTGAAAAATTTACATTGTTGCCAAACTTTTTGTAAAAAAAAAAAAGTTATTATTTACATATCTAGGTTTATAAGCAATATTAACCTCAAATGAGAACAAAAATAATAGTATAATAAAATTATAGATCTGTACTTGCATAATCATTAAGTATGACAATTATTGATCAGATGACACTATGAAACTACCATATTTAATTGATAGCTTAAAGGTACTGAATAAAAATCCAAATGGGGTCCTCCAAATTTTATGCATGGTATTTATTTTACAGAATTCATACAGAAAAATGCATTCTAAAATTAGGTAAGCTACTGGTGTAAGCTTTTTCTGTACAATAAAGTTAGTCGGAGTTTCTTTCTTCAGAATCTGAATCTTCATCACTCTCAAAGTTGATTATTAAAGGTTCGATGTCTGGTCGATCAAAAATTCGTTCTCTTTCATACCATTTAAAAATTTCTTGCTCAGTATGTCGAACACTATTTTTCCACATGTCTGGGGTAACCGTTTGTAGAGCCTCGTTCCACATATCCAAACAGTCTTTTTCACTGTTACCATCTCTACCAATATGTCTGTTATAGTAACCTTTTGCTATGCCCCAAATTAACTCAATAGGGTTAAATATACAATGGTAAGGAGGCAGACGAAGAACTTTGTGCCCATGTTGTTCCGCCAATTCATCAATCACGTATATTTTAGGTGGTTTGTTTCTAAAAAAGCAGTTATTTTAAGAATAGGAATAAACAAAAGAAATATAAACTGTCGACCAAAATATATATAATTAAGAAGCATTATGTACCGAGCAACAATACTCAATAGCTCTGTTTTAAACATTGTGTTTAAAAATGGTATGTTTTGATTTGTCAACCAGTCTTGGATATTTTTTTTTGTCCATGCATTGTTGGGCACTTTGTTCAATATCATGCTGTGATAAGGGGCGTTATCCAGTATAATCATAGATGGACTCTCCAATTTTTCTAATAACTGATGTTGAAACCATTTCAAAAAATTGTCCTGGTTCATCTCTCCATGGTAATCGCTCAATTTTGTTTTCGAAGAAAATATCGCTTCACTACCCTCAATAAACCCATTTTCATTTCCAGCATGTAATATAATGTATCTAAAATATATTAGTTTTAAATTTTATAGTGCAAATTGTGTAAAAGTACATACCTTTTACCATCTGTTTTAATAGCTTTCACGCTTTTTTGGTTTCCATTTTGCTAAGAGCGACCTATGGTCCCATTTTGAAATATCCAAGTTTCATCGAGGAAGACAAACTGGTATAAGGCCTCAACCTTGGCTTGATTGTATTGCCTTAGAAATTCCACCCTTTTCAAAGCTATACTTGGTAGTTCCATGAGCCCTCATCGCGGATTGTCCTTAAGCCACTTAAATCCAAGATCTCTAAGCAACCGCCTTAAAGACGTGGCACTACCATCAAATAATGCCCTATCTCTTAATCGAGACCATAAAGTTTGTATCGTAACTTGTTCTTCTGAAACCATGTGTAATATGACATTATAATTTAGTTAACAAATTAATGCAAATTTCTGATAAGTTATTATAATAAGATACTTTTGTGATACATATTATAGATCACTTCTCGAATGGCACTTGTATCCAATGTCGCTGTGTTGGTTACACGTTTAATATAACTCCGCTTTTTCTTGGGCGATTCTAAATTTGCATCACTTTTCACACCCTCGGAAATACGACTAACTGTCCTTAAACTAATTTTTAAAGCAGCAGCAACACGCTACAAAAAATGAAATAAAATTTCACTAATATTAATATACATTACATATAATTATTAGTAACCTACCTCTTGAACAGCATTTAAAGGCAACAAAGGCCCGTTATTGTCCCTTTCTTGCTCAAAGTAGTGCATTAACGAGGCCACGAGTTCCTTACACCGACTATTTAACTGTTTGGGCATCTTTATATACCAAAATTGCCTTTATCTACTCGTGAAATGAATAATTTTGTTTTGAAACAAACAGTTGTTGATTCACAGTATGCCGGGCCAAAGGATTTATAAAGATTTAAAATGCCACAAATTGATTCAGTGTCAAAATTAATACAAATGTCAGTTCCCAGTTTAAATAAGTTTCAAGGTGACAATGTGTCAACGCTGCGAACTCGGTTTAGTGCGTTTACATGTCGATAAGTGATTGGAGCGTTTGCAAAACATTTTATTTCGCATAATGCGTCTAAATTTATCAGAAAGCAACTTATGTGATATTTTAATAACAATGTTTATATGACTATTAACCATAATAAGAGATTAATGACCATTTTACAATTTATATATCACATTAATATGAAACTGCAATAGAGCAATTGTTTGTGATAGAAACCTAGGCATTAGGTCGGGGAATTTTTATCGTGATGACGTGCACGCCACTTTGTTTGGCGTTGACTATATATAGCTTTGATAGCATACCGCATGACTTTTGACTCACATGGTAAAACATAAACTTATGGGTAAAAAAAGTAATAGATGGCTCACCCAGTACCTCCCCGGTGGCGTTTCTGTCTTGGTAATTGTTCTGTTATGGCTGCCACAGCCATAGCATAGTGGTTCCTATGCTGTCGCTGCGATGCCACGTCTGACCAGGTGGGGGGAGAGGCGACGCTGCCAGATGGACTACCGGTAATGCAGAAAAATAATATCTATGGACTAGTTGTATGGACCTATTTGTCAGTATGACTGACCTTTTTCTCAGAGGGTCAAGTTTGTGCTGAGCATAATCCTTTATGAACCGATGACGGCGTTGCAGAGTCAATCTACTCGACGCCATTTTCTCAAGTAGATTCCAGGAGCTCTTTAAATCACCTGGTATATACCATCAAATAGTGTTACAACAGCAAACGAATAAAAAATGCACAAAACATGGATAATCTCAAAACAAGTGAAGCTTGCGCCTCGACAAGGGCGTCAAATGATTAATCATCATTAAAGTCCTTGTAGAGCGCACCTCCACTCTATAACGCGTCCCATAGGGCGGCGCGGCGTAAAAATGCCGCCAGCCAGTCGATTAAAAACCATTGTGCCGCTGTTATAATGACACGCGGTGCCCATTGTGTTTTGACAACTCGTCGGCTTTCGGTTTTTTCCATGTATGTGCACACGTCAGGTTCAGCCACAGTGGAGCTTTGAAACGATAAGCTTCCAAAATGGAACATCGACATTCGCATTCAGTTTACTTGCTAAAGCGATGTACGTGAAGGAATATCGACGTATGGGATTTATACATTTATAGGCGTATGTGGCGGGATTACCTGAAGTTTTACAAAAATTAAATATAAATCCTATAAGATGTTTTCATGCAACTCCTAGAAGAAATCAGGGATTTGGGCATGTTCAGAATAATCTAAATTAATAAAAAAGGACATGCAGAGGGAGTGAGTGATCTCTATCTAATACTAAATTAGTTATTTATGTTATCACTTAAGATTATCGTGGTCTTATAACCAAGTCAGAAGGCAAATGGCGTTTTATCCTTTTCATGCCCGTTCGCTTTCCCTTTGAGCATTTGTCATGTAAGCCATCTACTTAAATGGAGAGCCAGAAAATTATTTTGTCAGCAACAAATTCAAAGACAATCATCACACCTCGTTTCAAATTTTGATATCATATGTGAATTAACGTAATAATAATATAATACTACTATCTAGTATTGTACTATGATTTACACATTTTATTGTATACTCAGTGACATTAGAAGCGTTACACCCAGAAAAAAATAATTTCCTCAACTTGGTTTTTTGGCAATGAAGTAGTCTTACATCAAGAATGAAACGTTGACATTCTCACGGAATTTTATTGACAAGTAATAAGAAAAATAATTAATAATGTGCGCGGCCACGCAGCTGAATACACTCCTCTAAAGGTCTAGGCACTGACAAAATGGGATGATAGATGTTTGGTTGCGGCACCTCATTCCAAGCAACTCGAAGCCTGTGGCGCATGGTGCAAAGAGGATAGTCTCCCCTCCATCGTATCCCACAAATGTTCGATGGGATTTAAATCCGGTAAAGGGGGAGGCCAAGGCAAAACATTAACGGCCACTTCTTGGAGAAAGTCTGTAGTATGACGAGCAATATGGGGACGTGTGCTGTCTTGCTAAAAGAGGACGTGTGGACGGCCTTCCAGAAACGGCATTGAAGTGGAGGACATCATCGACATAACGCGCAGCAGTCATATAGCCTTGAACAAAGCGAAGAGGTGATCGGCTACCTTCAACGTAAAGTCCGCGGACCCTTGTTACGATACTGGAAGATATTATGCTTTTTCCAGAAAACTAGCGCAAAATTATGATTTCTTAGTACAGTAAAAATAAAGGATCTTATAATATTTGAGGGAAAAATAAAATTAATATTAAATAAAAACTCCTATTATTCGGTGGAATACGGCAAAATGGCCTCTATTAATTTCCACATCGCTAGTTGAGGTGCGCGTCAATACCTTCGGGTACTAGATGGTCACGCTTCTCTGAATCGCGGCTGGCCAAAGATGATCGAAGGCATTTTGGCGGCGCGTAGCTGAGCGAGTCTGAGTGAGCCAGGTGGCGCAGACCGTCTGTTACACACTACTTCTGCTTTTGCTATCAGCTGAGCTATTTTGTAGGCTATTATCCCATTCCTGATACATAGCTCAAATTATAGACAACAAGTAGTGTCTCAAAATCCTCAAAACATGGTCAAAACTATGAATTGGAGATGTTCACTAAGTTTCACCCAAAATCGCTCGAAAAAATTGTAAAAAGTAGTGGATCTTTCATGGCAGACATGCTTGCAAAAAAATGTTTGGATTACGCTCAGATTCGGGCTTTGTACGTTTTTGAGGTCGCCGGTAACGAATCCGATATTGATGTTTTCTAAATAAATACTGATCCAATATGGTGACATGTTTTCAAATGTTTCGATTGCTATTTGAGTTTTGTTTTAAGAGTCTTTGATAACGAATATATGTTGTGTGGATTTTCCAAAAATCAGAATGGCGGATCCAATGTGGCAGACATATTATATCCAAAAAAATATTTTTGTTGCGCTCAGTTTTGAGCATTATGTTTTCAAGATATTTTCCCAATTATTGCATAATATCCCTTTATTGTCAAACCTGCAGGCAGCTGCAGCCAAAATTGACTTATCAACTGCGGATCTTGTGGATCTCACACTCCTTTTGAATTACCTAATTGACATGAATAACAGGAAAATTATTATCATTGTCATATTATTGTATCGTGTCATGTGTTAATTGGAAAGTCATGTAATGCCACATTATAATCAAATTCGAGCCAATAACCAAATGAAAATGGTATTTATCGATCCATTCAAGCGAGTGTGGTTATCAGTTTGGTTATGAGGTCCGTGACGTCATGAATCAGCTGTTATATGTCAAAGTTATCACCGCAAAATTGTGGTATTTACCCAAGTCAGGAGTAGTTTTATATTTCAGGTTATTATTTGAAACGTGTCAAGTTAGAATTTTGCCGGGTATTGGATATTTTTGTTGTACTTCTGCGTCATTTTTGGAAAACTTGGTACAGGTTGACTTTAGTTGTAGCATAAAGTAGAGCACCTTATTAGTTATACTCATTACAGTTGTTGGATACACTTAAAATCTAGTTCTTATGCTTAACAAAGTATACTGTGTAGCCATATACCAGAGGAATATTAAAATGAGGCCTTAAAAACTCACTGGATAATGTCCACCTGAATTTTGCTAATACCGTTTTTCATTGCGTTTTCCTATAGTTTCTGCTAAATCAATAAATGTTTTTTTTTGACATGCGTAAAAGTTTAGAGAATTGAAAGTTATCATATCTGACATGGTCAAATCGCAAAGATAAAACAATATGCAGATGCTCACAAATATATCTCCCTTTCAATAAAACCACAATCCATATAGCACAACAGGAACTAAATTACGATCTCCAAAGTATTGACAGATTTGCAAAGCATCACAATCTTAAATTGAACCCCTCAAAATCGCAAGTAGTGATTGTGAATAAAAACAGTAATGAAAGAGAAGATTTTGAACAAAATTTAGTAGTTTCTATTAACAATGAAAGAATCCTCATGGTCCAGGAGACAAAAAATCTAGGCATTATATTTGATAGCTTGCTTGGTTTCGTCTTATAAAAAACAGAACAAATTTAGCTTACATGCGACTAAGATATATCAACAAATTAAAAAAACATTTATCAGCCGAACAGAAATATTATTTGTGTAATACCTTAATTTCATCACTTTTTGACTATGGAGAGGTCGTCTACGGTGATTCGCTATCGTTGCGAGCCAAAAAATGCATACAAAAAGTTCAAAATAGTTGCATGAGATTTGCGTTTGGAATTCCATATGGAAACCATGATGATGACCAAGTACCTATGTGTGCAGTGTAAGCGTCCAGTGTGTCTACAGTGATCCAAGCCTAAGTGCAATAATTGCGTAAACAGTGCCGACATTTGAGGCCTGCTCAGACTTTTGTTTTTATATTTGAATTCGATATAGTTGCAGAAATGTATTATTTGCTATCTTTTCTCACGATTGCTGTAAAAAAATATGAGTTTCTGTCCTTTGTGAGTTTAATTTTACGATACTTTAAAAAGTGCATATTTTTCAATTTCCTGAGTTGGTTTGTATTATTTCTTGAATAATGTTTCATTTGCTGTGGATCTACTGATTATTTTTCCAAATATACATTCCACACATTCTAAGGGTGTTTCTTCTACAAAACCGAGTCCCTACATCTGAAAACAAATCATTTTTCTGGCAACAAAGAGCAGCAGTCCCACAGACTGCGCATGACCGACAGAGTACCAAAAATTCACGTGACCGGTTAAGGGTTGAAAAATATTTCCTGAAAAAAAATATTTTTCCCATTAATATTATGAAAGATTTTAAACTTTCCATAGACTGTTGTAGACGAAGAAGTACCGATTATTAAGTGCTAATAAAAATAATCAGAAATTATATACGCCCTTTTCTAAAATAAATAACTTGCAACAAACCCACTGTTAACAGCAACGCGTTCAAGCGATTCGAGTAACTAACGGCATCAACTAGTGTGTCATCTCAATACAGAGAGTTGGCACTATTTGATTAGGCACTTTTATCAAAGGAGCTTTTTGAGGTTTTGGTGTTTGATGCGACTGACATTTACTTCATACAATGGAAATGTGTGTAGGACACACGCGGGCAAGATGAGTCGTACGATTCCAACAGCAGAACCCATCTGGCGTCTGGCGCATATGCATTGCTGGCGGTTGTTGCATTTAGCTGGAAATTAATGAGGCGCGCTGATATCAGTTAAATGCCAACAGCAACTCGAGAGCACATTCCTGCTAATATGATTGAAGACACCAATTTATCATGTGGCATAATTATTGCAACTTTAGAATAACCGACATGGTTGGGAATTATCGACACGGTTGATGAGTCGAAAAGTTTCTGGAAAAGCGTAGAAAAGATGGTATCAGAAAACGCTTAGCCTTAGCTGGAGGGCTAGATGTTTCCTCTTTTAATACCTTCGGTGCTTCAAATTCGACTTTCACCATTGGGATATAAGAAAAGGTAAAAGGTACAGAGTCGCTTGAATGAGGACAAAGTTGCGCATTCGGGTAATTAACAAAATGCTGCTTAGAAAGCTTCAAATCCAAACTACTTCTGAAGAGAGGTGGAAAAAAATGAATTTCTGGAAATCATTTTAATTTTTTCATAACTTTATTTGCAGTGCGAAATCAAAATTAATTGCACTCCAACAGTGCTGCTTTTTCTGCTCTAAAAATTGGCATAATTATAATTTTAATATGACGGTTTATTTTTTCTTCAGGACGCCATGTTGGTTTTTTGCACAGGTAATTACAATTTCTAATTCTGATTCGAATATGTATTATATATCATGATATTATACTTAAAAAAACAGAAGAGACTTTATTTGGGATGGGACTTCAAAGTAAACTGAATGTTGTCATTGTCACTTTTTCTCGCCAAGAAGATGGCATAGTCAAAGTCAGGAAAATTTTTTGTATAAATTCTGTGGGTGTGGTTTGGCTTGCGAAACTTTCTAAGCGACATCTTGTCAGTTACCTAAATACGTAACTTGGCCTCAATTTAAGCGACTTCGTATCCCTTACCGTTTCCGACATTCCGTATTTGAAACACCCATTTGGGTGTTGAAAAGTGTCTTTTTCAAGTTGCCAACGTTCCGGTGTTTGCTGTTCGCCTTCTTAGAGGCTATCGAATGAGACACAAAACACGCCCTAGGGGATATAACAAGCATTCCTGAGGCTAGCTATGAAAAACAAATAAATGGATATAACGTGAAAAAACAAATACAAGGTGATGCCAGTAAAATAAAATAAAAAGTATATATTAGACACTGCGATAAGAATTCCAGCTGATTCGAAGGATATACTAAGTGACATATAAATCCGAACAGCCAGTTTAAATGGTTTTATTTTAATAAAATTTTGTATAAGTACTTAATGAAGCATAATAAGTAAATGATAAAAATTTCAAAATGATTGCACTGCTTTAAAGCCCTTTGACCTTTAATAATGTGTGGATGCACCCTGATGTGCTACGCATTCTCCAACCCGCCTAGGCATGCTTCTGATCAGGTGGTCAATGTCCTCCTGTGGTATCTCATTCCAGGCAACCACCAACTCCTCTCGAAGTGCTTCTAGAGTCTGAGGAGGACGTTGCAAATTAAGCAATCTCCTACCCATCATATCCCACACGTGCTCAATGGGGATAAGTCGGGAGATCTTGGTGGCCATGGTAACAATGTGACATCATTATGTTGAAAGAAGTCTATTGTGACCCTTGCAACATGTGGTCGGGCATTATCTTGTTGGAAAGTTGGATCTGCCAGGGGGTCAAGATAGGGTAAAAGATAGGGTTCTAGGACTTCGTGGATATAACGCTGCGCGTTCATGTTACCTCTGATGAAGATTAAAGGTGACCTGGAACCATAAGCTATAGCACCCCAAACCATAACTCCAACAGTGTGATGAGCATGTCTTTCAACAAAAAACTGTGGATTCCTCCTTTCACCACGTCGCCTTCTAACCCTGGCACGACCATCGTGCATGCCTAAACAAAATCGAGACTCGTCACTAAAGAGAATACTGTTCCATTCCTGATCCCAGAGTGACCGTTGTCTGCATCACTCAAGGCGATTACGTCGGTGTTCTCGAGTTAAAGGGAGGACCCAGTGTGGCCGGTATGAAAACAAGCCAAAACTTCTCATTCGTCGGTAAACACTTCGCATGCCGATAGGTCTTCCGTGTTCTGCAAACCATTCATTTGCAATGGACCTGGTAGTGGAGAAACGGTCCCTTAGGGCCAATAATCTTAGGCGCCGATCTTCACGGTCTGTTGTTCTACGGCGGCGTCCAGTGCCCCTTGCTCTTTGCGTACGGCCTTCTCGAAGCCATGCCTGACAACACATAACCACAGTGTCTACACTTTGCACTCTAACTGCAATTGCCCGAAAAGAAAGTCCAGCTTCCCGAAGTCCCACTATACGGCCCCCATCAAACTCACTAAGTTGACGAAATCGTACAGGTCTCCGTACTCTAGGCATCGTAACCGATCGTAAAGGATGTCAAGAACCAAAATCCGCCAACGTTGATTCTTTACTGGGGCTGAAATATTCATTTTTAGAGCGTTAGTGAATTAAAAAAAAGCAGTATAAAAACCGGAATGTCCAACTGATAAGGCTGAAAATTCACTTGTTACTTACAGTAAGATAAATACATTCACCAACTTTTATTAAAATAAAACCATTTAAACTGGGTGTTCGGATTTATATGTCACTTAGAATAGTTTCCTTTTTAGAGTGGTTTGGCGGAGACGTACTTCGTGCAGTCTTAGAAAATGGAAAAACTTGTAGTAGTATGCACTGATTAGTAACTTGCTTAGAAATAATTATTTTTATCTCGCTCTGCCAACAAAAAAGGATCATTCTCCATGCATAAATATATCGTATATATCGCAAATATCTGAAAAAAGTATGTTCAACATACTCCGTTACTACCAAAGTTGCTGTCAGATATACAATTTTTGATTACTAGGAAGATACAAAAACTTTGGAGTATGCATAAACATAGAAAAATTCGGCTCTCAATATGCTCTGGAACAAAACAAACAGTCAAAAGTTTTGCATGTAGATCCATGTCGTGCAACATGAAAAAATTCATTGTACACTGTATGTATACAAAAAAAACTGAAAATTTTTGTGTGAGTTTTAGATCGATAAGGGCACAGAATATTACAATAATTACGTAAAACTTTGCTGGAAGCTACGAACGAATCCCAGATTTTTATATCCTATAGTATTTCAGATATTCGCTTGATCTCATCAATCTTAGCTTTTAAGAAGCATACAGGTAGAATTGAACATCGTACTGTATTCAGACATACTCGTACCATACAAAATGATAATAATCGTACATCTGGTAGCTCTGAGCTATCGTATCATGGCTGGTGGTTATGGACTGGTGGAGATCAGCATCGTTGTTAGGAATACTTTCGGTAGGACAGGGAAGAAATAGTGTTGTCAAATAGGTGGAAACTATAGACTAATTGAATGAGCCGGTCTAGCTGACTTGAACCGTTACATTTTTTTGTTATTCATGTCCATAGGTAACTGCTTCCTTGGAAGGAGCTAACTTAACACTTCATGGACTAACCGACCACATTATTTCACAATTTCATTAAAATGCCTTTAACAAATCTGCATATTTCCAGACCTAAAATTAAGCCAAACATCGTTAATACAGGTACGTATATTTACACCATTTCAAGTTTTTTTTTCGCTTCGAGTACTGGCTCTGAGGTTTTTTGAGTCGTTTTGAAAAAAAAAAACAGTTCTCATAAGCAAATCAGGATATTCTCGGCGTTAATGTGAAAATGTTGCTTGAATAATATAGACAACGTACTAAAAATTACATCATTGTCAGAGAAACAAGCTTTTTGTTGATGTCTCTAAAGCGGCAGAATTCGTAACTCAGAAACAACAGTTAGGTGGACTTACAATACTGAATGCGAAGGAACATCCTGGACTAACTGTTTAATACAGTTGTTTAGTAACACTAGACCGCTCCACGCTTCTGCGGAAGTTCACTATTCCTCCAGCATAAATATTGCTAATCATCAAAGTACACTTGAACCAGCAGCAAACGGAGCTCCAAAAGCGGTAACTGCACTGAGCTTTTGAATTATAACCAACCTATGAATTACTTTAAACTAGGTTGTTCGCAAACTCGAAGGGCTGAGATCCTTTGATCTCTTTTGACCGGAGCAGCATATAAACTACAGGATTAGAGGCATCGTCAACTGAGGATGCATTCTGCCTCCCACATTGGCATGCGGTCTTAACTGTAACGATAGAGTTGCTAAGGATATGCTTAGCTTTTAGGCGGCTCGCAACCTTTGTAGGAGCAAGAAATGTGTGGTAAGGGGAATTTAGTGAATTCTATTCGTGATTGGCGATGATATAACTCAGTCTGTCCACATTTAGGAAGTAGTTTTGCCGAACGCAGTGACATTCTTGTCGACTAGATTCCCCTTTGCTATTTAGAAACCATGAGATCACTTGTTGCTGATTACGAATCGGGTATCAACATAACAATTTTTACAAAGCGGTAGGAGCAGCATGTCAGATACAAAAGCACAATTAACAGAGAAGTAGTGGGAGGAGGATGTTTTTTTCTCAACTTATTTATATAAACTCTCAATAAAAGTACATTCCTCCACCCTCTCCGATCGAGTAAACTGAAGACTTTTGACCTAACAAAAGTTCCATAATGGATGAAAATGTGGATTCATGTTATTGAAGTATTGTCATTTAGCATGACAGAAGTTTTAGAACCTACCATAGCCGGGAAATGAAAATTTTTTGAAAAACTTTTTGATTTCTGCTTTTGGTTACGGTCTTGTCAATATTATACAGGGTGACTTTGAAGTTGAGTCATTAGTTTTCAGATAATGATTGTAGAAAGAAGATAAACCAAAATATGTGTGTAAAAATAAAAATAAAAGTTAAAAAAAATGTTACTTTGTTTTATAAAGTATTCTCCCGACAAGTATTCCAGTGCGGACCTGTATTTGATCGTGCGGTCTTGGAGCACTGGCATGCCCTCCCCTGTGAGGTCTTAAGTCACCTGATTCACGAGCCCTTTGTACTACATTAATAAAGGCACGAGGGGTTGGTTGCACTCGATTGGGAAACCGATCCGCATAAAGGCTCCCCCCCCGTAAATAAGAATCATGTCCACAAGTTCAGCATTTTCGTAAACATGTGCATTTTCTTTTTCGTTTGAGCCACGCAACAAACACCACTATTCACTAACGCGTTACCGACTGACACATTGACGGAAAACAACTGAATAAAATTGTACATTGTAGTAAAAACATCGTTTCAAATTCTTTCGCTTTTTTGTTTCCGATGTGATGAATGGTTAAGGCGGATTATATCCGTTGTTGCCAAACACGAGCACATAATATTATTATTGAGACAGGGCGGTACTCAAACTTCTAAAGGGCTATAACTTTGTTACTTTAATTTTACCAGAAAAATGTTAAAGGAAAAAAGCATTTCTTTTGATCGGATCTACTCACTGTTAAAATAAATGACTCAACTTCGAAGTATATGGAAAAAAGTTTAGGTTTATTATTTTAGGACAATTTTTAGGATATTTTCATGTCTACATTAAATTTGTTCACGAAATGATGCCAATTATCTTAGAACTCTCATTAGACCATGCGTAAATGCTCGTATGTGGTATTTCTGATGCATCTGATGGGAACCTCTTCGGTCAAGAGTGATACATTCCTATTAAACCAACAGTTGGTACTAAGGCTCGGGAGGCTACGTTTTTGCGCAAGCAGCAAAACATATTACGAAAAGTAAAAATAGTGGAAAAATATATTTTAAAGTGAGAAGAACATATTTGTCTGAGGTTAATTGTTATCTTAGACCGTAGCACTTTTCATCATTGCGAAAAACTCTTGTAGATTCTCATTTTCTATTTATTGTAGAGTTATTGTGCTGAACAGCTTTTCTTTACACTTTGTGTTATTTAAACAATATTTGTATTTCTTGGACAAGTATATATTTAGACGTAGGCAGTATTCTCGGTCAATGTAAAGTATGTGTTCTTTTCTTGGTTCTGCGTGAAGCGGTATGATCGAAGCGTAGCTACTCAAAGCTGTCACTCACAAAGGACGAGGGGCTCAATTCGAATAGCCAAGATATGCGGTAAAGTTGTAGGTGCAGGCGGTACGTAATTTGGAGTGTTACTTCTTGTAGTATGGTTCCCCTTGGTTTGTTACAGCACATGCGCGACCTAAGCGAAGACAGAAAAATCACAAAACGCAAAATATGAGCGTAAAATGAAAGAAAAGAGAAGAAATTGATAGTTCAAGCAGCGAGCCTCAACATAAATAAGGACGATTGTTATTATTCTTGTATTATTTTGGCACTTTTTTAATGACCTCATAATTGTTCAGTCATCTTTTATATTTTCCTGAAGCTTGGTACGCGTACCCAGCTTATGCTGTTGTATCGACTGAGATAAGAATAGGAAAAGGAATACAGGCCCAAACTAACTAACAATAGGAACAATTTAGAATGAAGTTTCTATTTTACTGCGAAATACGTAAGCGAAATTCAAAAACTCCTATCTACAGGATGCTATTTGGCTAAATCGATTCTGTGAAACTCTAACAAGTTCGGACGTATATTACTTTTTCTGTTCGTATCATAGCCGATTCCATAGTATAAGCCTAACATGCATAACAGGTTGCTAAAGGAGATACCGGTTTTTCGAATACTTATGTCGTCGTTAACAGATGAATAAAGTTGATAGGATCACCTCAGTTTACGGCTAGGATAAGGATCCTATGCATGGGTATCTCAATGCCTGTGGAAGATATAGCTTAGGTTAAATTCGGAAGAAGCGTTCTTTGGGGTGTATTTACATGCCGTTGGAAAAAAGTTATGGCATACTGATGTATTTGGAAAAAACAAAAACTTGGCCACATCGCTTTTACTTTTTTCTGACTTCACTGCAAGATGTATAAAAAAACTAATTTAGGTTTTTCCTTGGCACCACATGATGGTGATTTTAAATTTGGTTCCCGAAGTTTCGTTTTTGAGAAACCCTTATTTTATTTTTCATAAGGTCCAAACAATGGACACTCTGTATCTGATAGCATCTTTTTCTACGAAATCAACGATGTATGACATGTTACTATTGCTTTCTTAAAACACTGGACGACAAATTTTAGTTTTTCTTGTGGGAAAAGTGCACTTCTTTGTTAATTTTGGGGCGCTGAATCCGATAATGACAGTGAAATAAAAAAATTGGTTGCGGTTTAGAAAAAAAACTTTTTATTTTTAAGGATATAAAAAAAGTAACAAGATTCATATACTTATAAGAATCACTATATGCGCTGTCTTTTTGCTGTTCTTTTATGGATCGTTTCTGGAGCATCTCTACCAAGAGTCCAACAGTAGTCTTCAAGCATGGAAGGATTCCACTTTCCCTGGTACCTTTTTTCCATTGTTGAAATATCCTGATGAAAACGTTCGCCGTGCTCATCACTTACGGCTCCGCAATTGTCAGGAAAAAAGTTCAGGTGTGAGTGTAGGAAATGTATCCTAAGAGACATATTACAGCCCATCTTTTGATACGATGACAGCATATTTTTGACAAGGGTTTTATAGTTGTCAGCTTTTCTATTTCCCAAGAAATTAGTGACCACCAGACGGAAATCATTCCAAGCAGTTTTTTCAATACCTGTTAAAGTGTTTTCAAACTGTGTATCTTTCGAAATATTTCGAATCTGTGGCCCAACAAAAATACCTTCTTTAACCTTTGCCTCACTTAGTCTTGGAAATTTCTGACGCAGGTATTGAAAAGCTGACCCATCTCTATCTAATGCCTTGACAAAGTTTTTCATTAGGCCCAACTTGATATGCAGTGGTGGTAATAAAATTTTATTCGAATCTACTAATGGCATATGCTGTACATTTTTTGACCTGGCTCTAGGAATTGACGAACTGGCCAGTTTTGTCTGGTGTAATGAAGTGCCTTTGCCCGACTGTCCCATTCACACAAAAAACAGCAAAACTTTGTGTAGCCTAGCTGCAGCCCAAGTAAAAGTGTAACAACTTTCAAATCGCCACAAATATGCCATTGGTGCTCATCTTATTTTATGCATGTCAATAGGTACTTCATATTGTCATATGATTCTTTCATGTGAACTGCATACCCTTCAGGAAGAGATGGTAAAATATTTCCAAAATGCAATAACACTGCCTCTAAACTCAATGTTGAACTGTCTATAAAGAATCTCCATTCTTCTGGGTTATAGTTTATATTTAAAGCCGCCAGTAAGCCGTTAATGTTACTGCAGAAAACCAAGTTATTCTCCATATTGAAAAATGGTTCTAAGTCTTTGTGGCGTTTACGAAAAACACATACAGAAACATCGTCTTCTAACAAGTTCGACTGCTGCAGTCTTGATCCAAGTAACTCTGCCTTACTTTTTGGAAGTTCTAAATCTCCTACAAGATCATTTAATTCTGACTGTGTTATTTTGTGCGGTTGGTGGCATGACGTGCTCGCTGACGTGTAGGATTCTGGGGGTTTTGGAATAGGATTTTCGTCACTGTGAGGCACAGGTCTCGTCGCAGATGGTATGTTTGGGTAGTTAATAACCGTTTTTTTTTTCTTGGACATACCTGTGGCTTGTCCAACACAAGGTACCATGCAAAAGTAACAATCATTAATATGATTTGTAGGCTCTCTCCAAACCATTGGGACAGCAAAGCGCATAGACCGTTTTTTGCCATTTAACCAGCTCCTCAGACTTGAAGTACGTGTATTACAGCAGATGTGGGGTGCCCACTGTTTGTCTTGATCACCTAGTTTACAACCGAAATAAAGCTGATATGCCTTTGTTATTAGTGGAGTAATAGACCGTCTCTGAGACGCAAAAGTCACATCACCACTCACACACGTAACAAAACTGATCTGGATTGTTTACACACTTTCGAGACATCTTGGATGAACGCTGTCAGCCAACTGAGGCAAAAATGGCTAATTTAAAACAATATAATGTACACGTATGTATAACGTAACACAATCATGCCGATTACATCATCTTTCCTTGCCGAATATAAAAATGTAGCACGTGCATTCTTGTGAATTACAGTATATTAACACTGTCACAGCAGGAACACATATAATTACCGTATCTCTAAAACTTGAACTAATATTGAAAAAATAAGTTTCATTCCGGTTTTAGCACATTAAAAATACTAATATTTTGTTTATTTTATTTAGGATATTTTTTGGCTGTTGATCAGTGTAATTGGGCCTAATATTTTGCTCCCTATAATTGCATGCCACTTATTAAACCCAATTATGTGTGATTTTTCGAATGAGCGCATACACGACAGCGAGTGTGTTTAGTAGACAACAACTTGAAATATTGAAAGAATGGGTGCCGGAGAAATTGGCACCCACATCCTCTCTATTCCATTAGTCTACAGTATCAGCTACCAGCCAACTTTCATGGTCGATTGTTAAAGGGAAATTCAGTTCTCAGTTGTTATATGAAGCTGACTTGGTGCCCCACTTGGCGGAATGCAAGTAAAAATTCGATTTAATTACCTCCAATCGCTTTAAGCCGCTCCCACACGATGTGGAGAATGCCTTACAACGTTGGACACATGGCCATTCGCCACACCGTGTGGGAGAGCGCTGACGAATTGCATGTGCCCAACGTTCGCCAGAGATGGCACGTTCGGGCTCTTATCGGTAAATTTGACCCTTAGCAAAGGACGTTACAACGTTGGAAGCATGGCACATTACGCTCCCACACGAGATGTCATGTATTTGATGGCTTTAGGTTAGAACCAGTAGCGGGGAAAAACTTTATTTACTAGGTTGCTGAGATTGTGGTGGTTGATTTGAATAACTACCTATCGAATTAAATTAGTATACATATAAAGCATAGGCTGCCATAGCAACACATTTTTCATATGGCTGGCCTAAGTATATGTATTATATATATATATATACAGGGTGACTTTGAAGTTGAGTCATTAATTTTCAGATAATGATTGTAGAAGGAAGATAAACCAAAATATGTGTGTAAAAATAAAAAAAAAATAAAAAAAAATTTTTACCTTGTTTTATAAAGTATCCTCCCGACAAGTATTTCAGTGCGGACCTGTATTTGATCGTGAGGTCCCCTCTGAGGTCTTAAGTCACCTGATTCACGAGCCCGTTGTACTACATTAACAAAGGCACGAGGGGTTGGTTGCACTCGATTGGGAAACCGATCCGCATAAACATGTGCCATTTTTTATTTCGTTTGAGCCACGCAACAGATACCACCATTCACTGACACTGATTGTATACAAATGAATGAGATACTTGTAAAAACATCGTTCCAAATTCTTTCGCTTTTTTGTTTCCGATGCGATGAACCGATACGGCGGATTATATCCGTTGTCGCCAAACACGACCACATAATATTGTTATTGAGACAGGGCGGTACTCAAACTTCCAAAGGGCTATAACTTTGTTACTTTAATTTTACCAGGAAAATGGTAAAGGAAAAAAACATTTCTTTTGATCAGATCTACTCACTGTTAAAATAAATGACTCAACTTCGAAGTCACCCTGTATATACAGGTCAAACGTCGTTTTTCGACATTTATGAGGCTTATGGCAGACTTAGGTTTTGATCGCTGAAGATCGGTTCAAGCGCGACACTGACATCGATAATCTACGTTGGCACCACGATGCGTCAAACTTCCGAGACTAAAAAGTTCATCCCATCGTGCAGGAGATACACTTGCCAATTGTGGGGTGTCGAACGTTGTAAACTGCATTGTATACAGCGTTGGAAGCATCGTATGGGACCCGCAGTATAGTTGCACCACGCTGCCTCATGGGCACACACCACGGTACCACCGTGCGAGGACAGTCACCTGTATTCGATTTTTGGATTAGCGCATCCTCCACAGTGAGTATGTGTATTAAACAACAACTTGAGCGATAGAAAAAATTGGCGCTAGGGGGCTTTGATCCTTCATCTCCCCCATTCTCTTACTGGTGCTGTAGACTAATTGGTTAGGTCGGCTCCACGGCATGGACGAGATGCGGGTTCGAATCCCGCCGGCCCCCTCTAAAGCTGTTGTTCCACAGTTATTCAACAAAATTTGGTTTTCAGAAGCGCAATCACCTTTTTGTGATCAGTACCTACGCATCCAGGAGAGGGTCACTCGGTAGAATGCCACAAGTTTATATTGTCTATCGTGAATGTCGCTATAGAGAGCATGTGTGTGTGTAAATCGTCCAGAATTAGATATATGGCATATCTCCAGGGCGATTCATAATAATACTGAAGCTGGGTGTAGTGCGCATCTGATCTTCCCCGGTGAAGAGATTACATTTAGAACGGAATGCTAGCCGAAAATGAAATATGGTAATGCCAGGCGATCACGCATTCTGGGAAAAGAGCTGCGTGGCGCAGAGCCGAATGGAAGCACGGGGATAGCTCCGAGGGTAGCTCTTAAGTGGCCCCATAAGGAGAGATCAAACTTGGTGATGAATGTTCCCAATAGATGCATTCACACGTCGGTCCCAAGCTGATCGTGAATAATTTTATTTAAGTGAAAAATTCAATGCCGATATTACACATATTCCCATGCTGAAAAACTGTGAAAAATAGTGGACTCATGTTAGAAATACTGCGCTGGCATCGGCATACGTGTAGAACCAGATTGAAATGGGCAGAATCGGTTAGTTTTGCTTGTGAGGCAAAATGATGCTGATCAATAGACAGGACTTTACTCCAATCTATAAGCATTTTATACAATAATAATTATCATATAGCAACAGTGTCGCAACCGCTTATTCGGCTCCGATGGATCGCGTCTCCAGGAAGCTGTTTGTTTTGTAGCTGGTTATCCGAACTTTTCCAACCTGAAACCACCTTTTTGTTTCCGAAACTCATCAACAAAAGATGATCGCAGCTCTTACTCATTACCTCCTTGGAATTTTATCACATCAAGTAGATGATTGGTTATCAATTACAGAAACAGTCAACTTTGACAGCCTGACATCTGGCTACCTAACCGTTTTGAGAGTTAATTACTTTATATAGACTAGAAAAAGCATTCCTGCAAAATTGTAGGATTTGGGGTTCGGAAAATCCAGACGAAATCCATGAACAACCTCTCCGTGATGATGAAAAAGTAACTGTTTGGTGTGGATTATGGGCTGGTGGTATCATTGGATCGTTCTTTTCCGAGGATGAAGAAGTAAAATCCATTACGGTCACCGCCGAACGTTATCGTTGTATGATTTTTTTGGCCGAACTGGAACGTGTTGATGCCAATGACCTTTGGTTCTAGCAAGACGGTGCAACTTCGTACACAGCTCGCCAAACAATCCAGTTATTGGCCGAGAAATTTCCAAACCGCATTATTTCGAGGAATTCCGACATGAATTGGCTTCCAAGATCGTGCGACTTAACGCCACTGGACTAGCTTCTCAGAGGATTTTTGAAAAGTAAAGTCTACGCGACTGCCCCATGCATGATTCAAGATCTTAATCGCAACATTCGCACGGAAATTGCGACCGTGGACCCGCTAGTAGGTACTGCAAAAAGTCATCGAACATTTTGATGTTCGGGTGATGGCATGTCAACGGAGGCGCAATGGACATAATGTGCGATGTTATATTCCATACATAAATAGCAAAGACCGACCTACAATTGCCAATAAAGAGTTCGGTTTCTCACTCACAATTTTTTTTTTCAGATTGAAGGAAGAAGGAACGGATGGAACACCGAATATAAATGCGATTAATGGGCCAGTTCAAATTTACTTAGCGAACGTCTAATGGGGTAGCAACCAAAAATTAAATAATTGAGAGTTCAACCCCTATGAAATGATCCTCCTCGATAAAATGTGTATCAGAATATTACTTATACCATCTATAGACACAATAAATTATTTCCTAGGGGCTGATTTTCAATTATTTAGCTTTTGGCTGGTCCGCTTAGTTTTGACCTGGCCCATACATTGTTCGAGATATACTAAGTGACATATAAATCCGAACACCCAGTTTAAATGGTTTTATTTTAAAAAAAGTTGGTGAATGTATTTATCTTACTGTAAATAACAAGTGAAAAAATGTTCAGCCTTATCAGTTGGACGTTCCGGTATTTATACTGCTTTTTTTTAATTCACTAACGCTCTAAAAATGAATATTTCAGCCGCAGTAAAGAATCAACGTTGGCGGATTTTGGTTTTTGACATCCTTTACGATCGGTTACGATGCCTAGAGTACGGAAACCTGTACGATTTCGTCAACTTAGTGAGTTTGATAGGGGCCGTATAGTCGGACTTCGGGAAGCTGGACTTTCTTTTCGGGCAATTGCAGTTAGAGTGCAAAGAAGTGTAGACACTGTGGTTAGGTTTTGTCAGGCATGGCTTCGAGAAGGTTGTACGCAAAGAACAAGGGGCACTGGACGCCGCCGTAGAACAACAGACCGTGAAGATCGCCGCCTAAGATTATTGGCCTTAAGAGACCCCACTACCAGGTCCATTGCAAATGAATGGTTTGCAGAACACGGAAGACCTATTGGCATGCGAAGTGTTTACCGACGAATGAGAAGTTTTGGCTTGTTTTCATACCGGCCACACTGGGTCCTCCCTTTAACTCGAGAACACCGACGTAGTCGCCTTGAGTGGTGCAGACAACGGTCACTCTGGGATCAGGAATGGAACAGTATTGTCTTTAGTGACGAGTCTCGATTTTTTTTAGGCATGCACGATGGTCGTGCCAGGGTTAGAAGGCGACGTGGTGAAAGGAGGAATTCACAGTTTTTTGTTGAAAGACATGTTATCACACTGTTGGAGTTATGGTTTGGGGTGCTATAGCTTATGGTTCCAGGTCACCTTTAACCTTCATCAGAGGTGACATGAACGCGCAACGTTATATCCACGAAGTTCTAGAACCCATCCTTTACCCTATCTTGACATCCTGGCAGATCCAACTTTCCAACAAGATAATGCCCGACCACATGTTGCAAGAGTCACAATAGACTTCTTTCAACATAATGATGTCACATTGTTACCATGGTCACAAAGATCTCCCGACTTATCCTCAATTGAGCACGTGTGGGATATGATGGGTAGGAGATTACTCAATTTGCAACGTCCTCCTCAGACTCTAGAAGCACTTCGAGAGGAGTTGGTGGTTGCGTGGAATGAGATACCACAGGAGGACATTTACCACCTGATCAGAAGCATGCCTAGGCGCGTTGGAGAATGCGTAGCACATCAGGGTGCATCCACACATTATTAAAGGTCAAAGGGCTTTCACGCAGTGCAATCATTTTCAAATTTTTATCATTTATTTATTATGCTTCATTAAGTACTTATACAAAATTTTATTAAAATAAAACCATTTAAACTGGGTGTTCGGGTTTATATGTCACTTAGTATACCTTACATCGGCGACAATCGTTTCCTATGGATTGTAGTAGATCTTTGATTGATCCATTTTTGAGCGCGCTCAGTGAATTTGACCCGAATTGTATTTATATATGTGTAATTTCTGTTAGGAAAATCCTGACCAAAATTGTTTCTTCGGGTATTTTGTATCCAGACTCTGACAACGAGTGTAAGAGCATATGAGCATATTATTTCTTCCAGAACGACATCACTGTTCGTTCAGGTATGCTGGAATTTGACTGCTAATTTGCACTGGAATGGAATCGCAGTTATGAAAATTGTTTTTTCAGTGTGCATCGCACCTAAAGGCTAGACGAAGGTCTTGGCCAGATCGTTGTATGTATTATACCTACGAAAGTAGCTTTGACAGAGTCGTAAATGAAGCACTCTAATGGTCAGAACTTTTATAAAAGACAGAAAATAAGTTAAGTAGTGTGTGTGGGTCTCAAATAACTATCTCGATTTTGATACTCCACTACGTTAATTTTGAATATATCTTAAGGTATGGAATAATTTTTTATGGACTAAAGCATTTATATAAATCGACCTTTTATAGTCCAGAAAAGAGCTCTATGTATGTATGCTTCGAATATAACAGAGAACCATGCCGTGGAAAATTGACTCTTATCTTAGAATATTTTAACCATAACTACTATTCGTTTGAAAGAAGTCGTACTGTTCATCTTAAGAAATCCGCATTTGTTTAAAAAGCACTATAACACTAGAAACTTCTGTATCCATTCAAAGTCTCACTGTAACAGAAAGGCATGTAGAATATAGTTGTTTGAAAATTTTTAATCATCTTCATCCACTTATAGGATAGTAAGTAATTTGAATTTATTTAATAGTACACGATTATAGTTCTTCTTTCATCTCTATTGTTTTTCATGTTTATATTATTTAACCTAGCATTGTTATTTGGAAATAAAAAATTGTTGTTGCTGGTGTGAATGACCCCATCCGCATATTGCACCTGCTTCGCCGAGCCGCTTCACCTGCAGTACATGCGCGTGTAGGTTGATGCGAGTTGCAGACGTGGACTAATAATATGGAAAATGGGGTAATTTCCGGATGATGTATTGTACTGGGAAATTGAGAGAGACGTCGCTCGAAGCAGAGAGGGTTGATAAAGGGGTTACGGATAGTGGCGTGAGGGGGTTTATCATATATAACACTTTTGGTAGGCCTACTTGGCGATCCATCTTTCGGATATTTGAGATATGTATTTCAGAAACCAGTGGGTTGTCAAAAGTATGTTGCACGCAAAAGTTTTTGGGTCAAATCAAAGTTTCACTTTATTGCATTTTTCATAAACAGAGTGAGCAAGCAGATTTGTCAGAGCGACCACCATCTTATTTTTTTTTAATATCACGACCTATATTTTGACGAGGACCGGGCCTCATTTCCCATACAGGATGTTTTCAAAGTTGAGGCATTTATTTTGACAGCTGATAGTACTCGTCAAAAGAAGTTGTGTAGCCCATAAAATCGGAATTTGCAAAAAAGATTTCTTCAAATCCGCCATTTTGCTTTTATAAAATTTTAGAATACCCAGTGTCACTTGCACTTCTAAGACGAATCCAACACGTCATGTGTCAAAGTCCAAGCCGTCTAAGCTATTGCCAGTAAAATAGGAATTTCAACGTTGATTTATTTATTAAAATCCGCCTTTGTGGTATTATAAAAAAATTTCAAAATTACCTTGGACGTATTCCAAGGCAGTGTGGTAAAACCACAACGTATTATAGAAACGTAAGTAAATAATTGTTGGGTTATTGGCAACGACATTCATAAAACTTGCCGGCAGTCAATGAATACCTCTTTCAAAAATTGTCTCTAAAATTAATCTTACTCTTCCAATTGTGGCACAGTCATCTCAAAGTGAATTCTCTGTCACTTGCCCTACACCAACCAACATTTCATAAATACACCCTGCTTTAGTTTATAAGATTTACCTGGTATAGTGTGGCTGATGATGATAATGATGATGATGATTTTGTATTTATTGTGAAGATTAATTACCTTTCAAGTCGGGCACAGACTGTCAAAATCACTAACACTTACAGTAAAAAAATTTACATCAAGTGTGGTGTGCCTCAAGGAACAGTACTAGGCCCACTATTATTTAGTCTCTACTTAAATGACTTATTCTAAATTAACAGTTCTGGAAAGATTATATGTTTTGCAAATGACACCCTCGTATTATATAAAGCTGATGACTGGAGCACACTGAAGCAAATAGCTGAAAAGGATTTTATAAGGATCATTGACTGGTTTGATACTAAAATTTTAACAGTTAACTTCAAAAAAACAAAATTTATTGCATTTACATCCTATTCAAAATTTTTACCTACCTTCGAATAAATTTCCGTTAATTATCATGACCAAAAGACCAAAATCGATGGAGTTAACACTTTGAAATATCTTGGAATATTTATAGACTCACATCTAAGATGGGATAACCATATTAAATATGTTATCAAAAAAAATAGAAGTGTTGCCTATAAACTCAAAATGCTTGCTAACATTCTTACAGATAGTTATCTGCGAATCCTATACCATGCCTTAGTTGAAACCCATATAATATACGGCATCACAGCCTGGGGTGCCGCCTGCAAGACATATATTTCTGACCTGAATATAGCACAAAAAACTGTTTTGAAAGCCATTTTCCATAAGCCAAGATTATATCCAACGAACAACTTATATCAAGAAACAGGGATACTTGATACAAGACAACTTTATTTCTTACATGCCACCACCTTATACCATAAGTATTGTAATAAAAAGAAAAAATCCTATAAACACGAGCATAACACACGATTTCGAATAGGCTCATCTAATATCCAAAGACCACACAAAACATTATTCAAAAAATCATTTAAATTCTTAGCAGCTAAATTATATAATGTAGTACCAAACGAAATAAAGATACTTAATTTTGGAAAAATTATATAGAAAACTAAAACTACAAAATTCCAATTACATTAATACTTTTAGAATTAATATTTTTAGTAAGTTTATCAGGCCAAGATTCGGTAAGAGATCCAGAGATAACCTGGCTTGACCCAATCTTAAAAGATCTGTATCGGGAACATGGTGATAATGGAAGAAAGGCGCAGAGCTGTGCCCACGGTGAAGATGACGAAGAATGTTGCTACCTGGCGGAAGACGACTTGCATGTAATATAATTGGAATAGAACTGTTTGCTTTAGAATTTTAAGTTTGAAATCATTTTTCATTTATGGACAAACAGACTGGCTTATGTCCATTGTGGACATTCAAAGAGCCTTTTGTCCATTAATTTTTTTCATTTTTCTTAGTAAGCTATTAATATTTGCTGAGCCTTGTTACTATAGCAAACTGTTGATAATAAAATACGTTTTGTCATGTGTTACTCGTTTTTCAAATGTTAGCAATAAGCTTAACAGCAATTTTTCCCCTTTCGTGTAAAAAGTCCAAAATGGACAATGTGCGATTAGAAAGTCTGCTCCTCAATTGTTATACACATATATGTTTGATTGTTAGTTATTAAGATATAAACCACACACAGGCGATGCCTTCTGTGGTTTTTTCATATTTATTTGCCCATTTTTTGTATTTTGGCGAATAAATATTATTATTATTATCATTATTATTATTTGAAGCAAGGTCATACTTTTACTTTGTTTGCAGTATATGGGGATAAATCCTTCAATCCAACAATGCCACGTATTTTAATCGCTGATCAAATAACCTGTGTTCAACTCGATATATAGTTGTGCCATTGCTGGAAGTGTAAGACAAATTTTGTAGACTGTTTACAGTTGTTGAAAACGAAGTTTATCGATTGCCAGAAAATCTGATAAACTACGGTTCAAAAATGTCTCCTTACAAAAACTCGGGTGTTGAAGCTTTAAGAAAAAACTGGAAATTAATTAATATTTTCAGAACCGCTTCATATATTTCACTGATATTTAGTACGTAGAGAAAGTTAATAAAGTTGCATATTTTTCAATTCAAAAATTATTGTTAGCTTTAACAGTGTCGTGCGTACGAGTATTCACCTCAGTACTTTTTTAGAAAGAATGGTACGCCAATGGTTTTTTGCCAAATAAAAATTATTTTTGAATTCCCCGTTCAATTTGAGCCAAACGTTTTATTTAATTGTTTTCCTTCGATGCTCCATTTTTGAGTAAAAAAATAAAAACCGTTCTATTGTCTAACTTGCAAAATTATTATTAATTTAATTGGAAAAATTAAACACGTTAGGGGTAATGAACAACAACTGACAAATAAACATGACATTAAAACCAACAAAATAATTACAAAAATTGTTGAGAATGACTCCCTTCACTTAGTATGCATGCTTCCGCCATCCTCATGGAATTGCGCACTCGTTGTAATATCCCTGGAGTGTTTTTTATTCTATCACAAGCTGCAACTGTTCTTTCTCTTAATTCCTCCACGGTGTTAATAGGACTTGTGTACACTAGTGTTTTAAGATAGCCCCACAAAAAGAAATCTAAACTGTCTTGGGACCTTGGTGGCCATTCTTTTAAATAATTACGAACCGCTACACTGAAATGCGCTGGTGCACCATCATGCATGTACCACATATTGTTTCTTATTAATAACGAAACATCATCAAGCAGCAAAGGCAACTGTTGTTGAAGAAAATTGAGGTAAGTCCGTCCGTCAAGAAGAATGGGCCAATAAAGTGGTTGCCAATGATTCCTGCCCATACGTTAACTGAAAATTGGTGTTGGAAATGGGTTTCGGTTACAGCATAGGGATTTTCTTCTGCCCACAAATGATTATTGTGGAAATTCTAAATGGCATTTGGAGAAAAATCAGCTTCGTCCGTGAACACAATCAGTGACTCAAATTGCGAATGTTGTCTAATTTTTTGAAGATATCAATGACAAAAGGTCACTCGCCTTGGAAAATCAATGGGAAGTAATGCCTGTACTCTTAAAATATGGTAAGGATATAACGAAAGATCCACTAAAATTATCCAAACAATTTGATGGCAAATATTTAAGTGTCTAGCGATCTGCCTCATAATGGTTTCAGGAGGTTCTACGACTTCGTGCAGCACTGCTTCCTCAATTTCAGGAGTTCTCACACTTAGAGGTCAACCTTCAGATGTTCCTTTTCAGACAGAATCAGTTTCAACAAGACGACGATGAATATCAGAAAAGGTCCGACTTTCTGGCAAAGCACGGTCGGGATATCTCTGGTGATAAATCCGTCTGGCTTGCTCGCCATTACCACCGGCAAGGCCATATACGTAATGCATTTCCGCCATTTCTGCATTTGAATAATTCACCATTATTAACAAGATTGTAAAAACTAAGTAATGAAAAAAATGTCACAGCGAACAGATTTGAATAACAGAGACTCAGATGTCAAAAGCCATTTTTATTTGGCAAAAAATTTTTGGCTTACCATTTCCTTCTTAAAAAATATCGAAGTCAATATCCGTACGCACGACACTGTTAAAGCTAAAAATTATTTTTTCATTGAAAAATATGCAACTTTATTAACTTTCACTACGTACTAAATATCGGTGGAATATCTGAAGCGGTTCTGAAAATATTAATTAATTTCCATTTTTTTACTAAAACTTCAACACCCCGAGTTTTTGTAAGGAAACATTTATGGATCATAGTTTATAAAGCAAACTAACATTAATTTCTCATGTAGATTAACACTCTTAAATATTCGCATATAAGTAAGACGTCGATTTGAACCACAGAACGTTTGTATTAACCACGTTCGTATTCGCATAGCGGCTTCTGAGATAAGAAGATGCAACAAGTTATAGATACACTTCGGCAATCTGAGTGAATCTTTGTATCTCACTAAAGTCATTCCGTATTCACTTATTTTATTGACCTACGTCGGGTCACCATCCCGCACGTCACAGTAGAACATTCAAGACAAAACTTCAAATTATGCTTCCTTGGCCTATAGAAGAATTTATAGATTCTTCGATTATTATGTGTTGGTGTTCATATAGATCATCTATTAACCTTCATTATATTATTTTTATATCGAATGTTGTATCATATCTTGCTGTACGCAATATAATACTTGAAGCTTATCCTGACACTAAACGGTGGCCTGTTTTGACCTGACCGTTATGACCGAAGCGTCATCATCAGTAAACAGTATTTCAAGCATATGTGGTGGTTTCATTTCGCGGACAGGCAAGCATGGAGGACTATTAGTACGTACTTCTACCAATATTTACCATATTGGCAATATCTGCTGAACATTCACCGGAAAACGGAATTTAATAAAGTATGCGTTCATCGCCAATATCAAATCACATATGTCAAATTAACGGATGCGACAGCTACTGTCGGTCCCTTTGATCTTGTTGCCACCGATTATTCGAGAACTATGCTACCAATTACCATGGGCGCCCCCAAGAATTTTGAATGAGACCCTAAAAGTTTTTTAACGGCGTGAGGGCTCAACTTTCCGATAAGGCAGTACAATCTTCAAGATCCTAACAGAAGTTCTATAATTTACAGACAAAAATTTGCTTTCTTATATTAAGTACATGTAATATTAAATAGTACTGACCTAGTTCTGCTAATTTCTTTAGAAACATGTATCTAGTAGACATTTTGTTACGGTGTTACAAAATATTGCCAGGAAAGTTGATACATATGGAAAGCACTTCATATGAACATACGTTCTGGAATGCTTTATTTTCATAAACTTGTTAAGCTTGACCGTGTTTGATAGTTCACCGTACCAATTTCGAAGCCAGACTGAAATATAAGGAAAAATTGTACGAAACTGCTTCTTGCAAAAACCAGTTTCGTATTATTTTTTAAAGATGGACACCGCATCATGCAAACGGGAAGTGTCCAGACTCTTATTTATCCGAACTTTTACTAATATTCTTACGAGCCGAATCTGCTCATGAATTTTCCAGACAACAGCCTTAATGCACGAACATACATGATGTAACAAAGGTAATAACGGAATAACCTTGTACTTTTTCAGGTAACGTACTCCTAATAATCAAGGTTACTTCAAGGTCAACGTTTATGTATTAAAATTGTTGACATTATCACGGTCACCTCAGAGGCAAATGAGGGTCAAGTGTGAGGCCAGGCAAAATTCTTAGAAGTTAGCTAGATTATTGGTGAACAAATTTATTAGGGACAGATTATTATTTATCAACTTTTTTCAATTTAGATCTCTCTATGTCGTCGGCAATTGAAAAATGTATTCTAATAGGCACATGTTAGTGTACTATTATGATTCGGATGAAAAGTGTCAATGTCGGAGTTAAAATCCTTGTTAAAGGTTACCAAAATCCTGACATTGATTTGTCAGCAAGAACACTGGAAATTTTCTAGGAATCCTTCCTAGGCTCACACTTTCGAACATCATTCTTTGACCTTTAGAAGTTATCCTTATCTCAAATTCTTGTACATATTCGTGGGCTTTCTATTGAAGAGACAAAAGTTGACCTTCGAATAACCTTGTAAGTGAGGATCAAGGTCACATACAAGGTCACTATTTAACTCCTTGTTGTATGTGATGAATTGCGGCTATTAGAGAGACAATGGTGCCATAAAGATGCGCTGTTATGGTATGGTTCGCGGTGAGCTGAACTGCTCCACCATGTCCATGCCATTACAATGGAAAGCCGGAATATGAAGTTCGCGGAAACAAGATCATATGCCGTGATATCCAATATACCGCTTTGAAGTACGAGCCGTGTTACCCTGTACCGGAACTAAGAAAGATTTTACGTATAATTCATACACGTTTACGCATTAAAACTTTACGTTCTTGGACGTCCATACGTCTTACGTTTTCCACATATCCCTGGTTACATCGTATCATGGATAAAAGCCACTTCAGCTACTTTTGGATTTACAGCCGCAATATTGCTTAACCCACAAGTTGTCCATAACTTTTATTTGGCATTATGTGTAGTGGGGGAGTTTTATTTACTTGGCTATGTTGTCGTACTAGACATGTATCACCTAACGACAGCTAGACTTGGAGACGGCACTAAACTGGATAAAGAATGATGTTTCTCTGTAAACCAAAATTGGTAAATCTTCGAGAGCGTATAGGATGTTTCGTGTATATGTTCCAGCTAATAAGAATTTGCTTCGACATAGAGAGATATTAATTCAGCAATAAATGTCACCGTTACCTGTCAAATGGTACGTGGCATGGAATATCAATATTTTGACACTTTGCAGTGGAAAATCTACTACGATATTCATACTTGATGACATTTGTTTTGTAATTAAATTATTACCAATTCAAGCTTATAAGGTTCTTCCAAGATTTTTCTTACTTAAAACGTATCCTCAAAAGACAGAAAAGTTAACTCTTTTTTATGAACGAGTAGAGTCAAATCTTGGTACTCTGATTTCAAACTTGAAATGTCGCGCCAGAGCTAGGACGTATTGATTCGCATAGTGACCTAGTGTGGTCCTCGTGTTCTAACCTGATAGAATAAATTATAGTTTATAAGAACTAAACAACGCGCTTTAGTAGCAAATAGAACTAAGGAGTAGAATAGTAGAAAAAAGGGTGAGGTGCTTAATACAAGATGCATAATTTTTTTAGTTGCTGTTCACAAAATTAAAATTATTATGGTAATACACGAGTAGTTGATTGCACCGCAGGAGTTCCTGCTACTCGTACAATATTATTCAAAAATATCATAATCTTTATATTGATCCCATTCCAAATTAGTTAGTCATACTTTGTTGTTGGACTTTTCATAGCCATAACGCACTCTCCTATACTTAAAGATAATTATCCGCTTTCTGGTTCGATTTGCTATTAGAGCGGATATTTCTGTTTTTCAAAGCATAATTTATTCTTGGAATTTTTAGTCTTCAAACGACAACAAAAGAACTCACAGTCAAAAGCTATAATTTGGTACCTTTCAAATTTATGAGAACTGAGCAAAATGTTCATCATCTTTCAGAAATGGATGTACGCAACAATTTAATAATAAAGCTAGCTAGCCAGCTATTAAAAATGCAATTCAATCTACTTGGCAAATACATTATTGCTACATTATTCAAGATTTGTAATTTATTTTGACGCTAACTTTTTTTACGAATCTTTCAACCTCTGATAGTCGATTATTAATTAAATATTATTAAAAACAATAGCTATATCTATTAACGCGAAACAAAGCGGAAGCTAAAAATTGTAAATTCCATTTTCCAAACCGAGAGAGATAAATGTTGGCATTTTCTACTGTTACCCGAACAACTATGCGCGTTCATATTTACCGTGTTTATGAATCCGCATACTGAAATGTAAAACTTGTCCTGGCTGAAAATTATACCGACACATAGAGTCATCCCTAAGCTTGGCTGACATTTGGTGTGTGTGTATGCGATATATGCCTTCAAAGAATGAATGTTTTGCCTTTATTTGCCTATATTTTAGTATCTAATATTGCCAAAAATTTGGTTTATTCACTACTATTTCCGGAATAATTTCAGACTCATCCCCAAGTATTCTAAAATATAGTTACGAATTATGATGTTTAGTTTATTCAACGGCAAGTAGACCACATCTACTTTGCAGCCTGAGTCGTCAGCCGTCCAGCGGTCACGAGGTGATTGGGCTATTAAACATGAACTGAGACCCCTAACAGTACCAACTGATAGAAGCTATTTGCTATTCTGGTACTATTACTGTTCGTCATTATTCGTCAGAGCGGTCCGGTGGACCTTTGCTCTTAGTTAAAAGTCTCGTCGGTCTGTTATTCTGTCAGGTCTGGCTACCCAGATACCAAACATGTTTAAAGGGAAAAGGGAAAGAAGGAAAAAAAGGAAGGAAGAAATAGAGTAAAGAAATGAAGTAAATCATTTAAAATAGCTTAAGCATTATTGATTTGACTACTCGAATTATTTTGTATTTCCAAAAAATAATTTTGAACGGTTTTGAATACTGAAATAATTTTGGCCGGTCTGAATCTACAATTTAATTTTGATCACAGTGCGAGGCGCGGCCTGGCATGTTTGAGAACTTGCTCGACTGTGTAGTCTACTCAATCACGCAACAGTGGTTTGCTGTGCGATTTCGCTTGAGCGCGATTCTGGTGTGATATATGGCGCTTTGCTCTGCCTTATTTTGATAGAGCGTACTTCCTTAATAGAGCATAGTGACTACGCTTTCTTTCTATGTCCGGGGCCTAGGCCATGCTGATGAGTAGCCAAGAAGCGCGAAACAGTTGATCATGGTTGGCTGTCCTTAGGTCGGACGGACGAAAGCATCATGTGTAGCTTACCAATATGAACTTTGGACTTTACCCACCACAGACACAATAGACCATGTCCAAGTGTCACGTACCCCGGATGTAGGCAAAACGTAACCTTGTATTTCGTGTGTTGCGGTCGTGTTTCATGTAAGCCTTGTTCATTTTGTGTGTTCGACGCTTTCTTGATTGTATTGACTTCTTTGGATTTGTTCTCGACTAGCTCTCGAATACTGCGAATAGTGTTGCACTTTACAACACCATTGAATTTTTAACTTTGTAAATATTTCTGTTCGCTTGACGACAGTTCTATGATGTTACTTCTCATAATAATGTATCATTGCCGAGTCTAATTATCAGAATGTGTTGCAGTCGATGGATAGTTTTGCAACAGTATACAGTGAGTTCTAGATTCGCTTCTCTATACAGGTATGTCGGCTCCTGTTATACCTACAGCAAAGGTTAAACTGGGAAAGTTTTAGAGGAAGCTCAGTGCATTTGATAGCCAGCTTTAGATTCACGATCGTTCAATTGGTTTTGGAAATATCGGCGAAAAACCGAAAAAAATGTGGCATTACCCGGACATTTTTTAATGCAATTAAGATAGCGGGTATGACATGTCTCAATCGTCTTTGTTTTTTCCCGCGACCTGCCTCAACTTTGATTTCTCTTATGGCCGCGATTTTTGAAAAGAGCGTGAGATTTTCAGCCTAGTGATGTCTCACAAGTGCATAAAAGATTGGAGTATCATCGAAATATCATCACACGTGATGTTATGTAAGGAGGCCATGATTCATTTGAAAGAGAATAAAATTAATATGTAACGCCTTTTTTTCATCGAAGGAGGCTCTGACTTAGACGTTAAATAATTAAAAGTATTCAAATTGTGTTTTAATAAGTGGTAGGTACGTTTTCTCTCATTAAAATCATAAATCTGACAAACAAAAACCTGTTCAAAGTGGCTGGTATTTCCTACTCAAATGAAGAAAGGTTGGACATGTTAGCGCTGTTCTTGCAGTCACACAGAAACGCCGACATTACCTCAGCAAAGTACTTGGAGATGTACTCCGAACGGCAGCCTCATAAAACCCAATTTAGAAAAATAGTAGTTAATTTGAAGAACATTTCGCAAACTGTCAACTAAATCCTTGGTGCTGCAGTAAGAACTATAAAACGAGAAATTCGTATGACAAAATCCACAGTACAGAAAGTGTTAAATAAGAATGAGTACCATCCATACAAATCTACAATAGTTCAAGGACTCAAGGAAACTGATTTTCCAAGGCGGATGCGCTTCTGAGAGTGCTATACTAGAAAGTCTAATAAAAATCCCGATTTTGTTAATCATGTCTTATGGGCGGACTAAAATTAACTTTTCGTAATAGACATGATTGTAATTGGTAAACAAATTGGGAACTAAATTCACTTACGTATTTTTTCACAAAGTTCGATACCGCCACATGGCCTTAAGACATAAAGAAGTCTGTGTGCTGAAAAGTAAAACTTATCTCCCGAAAAGCCTATTCATATGAATACTTTCCTCACCGGCCTTAAACAATCAAGACACAGTCACTTTGTAAATGTTACGACTTCGTTCATGCTTATAGTTTTTCGTCTAATTAAAGCAGAGTTTCACCGTATTTTCGTCCTGACTCCATTTTCTAATATGTAATAATTACCAGCGGCCTCGTTAAGGAAAACTTTGCAAATCCATAACTCAGCCGTAACAGCGTGATGTTCCAACTTTGCATCCCTTGCGCTGCCCCAGACGATTCTATTAATTCTTTTAATTCGAATTAATGGTAGAACTTCATCCGTCGGGATTGTAATGGGCGTTTTGCTGCACTTTAGTGCGTTTCTGTTTGTATTTGCTTATGAGCTCAGATGCTACATGTTCAGATTTCCTTAATATGTTGAGGTTTGTGCTTAGATAGACGCATCTGTTAGCAGCTGAGATTGTTGTTCTTAATCGGAAATGCAATGGTGTTGTAAGGTACAATGTGAATTGGGTGGGAGCTCGGGTGGTAGTCGTCTGTAAAACAAAAGATACAAGCATTACCTTTGGCCTCTCAAAACCCAAAACAAAAGATGTTTCAACGCGATCTCCTTCTGTTACTTTAATATACAGTGTGTTTCAGTTTATTGTTGCATAACTTTAAGATTCGATAGAACCTTTAAAATTAATGCATTAAGTCTATATAAACATGGGTCGAAAAATGCGTGGCTTCCGAAATACAGGGAGTTTAAATTTACTTTCTAAAATAGTTTTTTTCAAATATTTCGAACAATATTTCATGTATAACAGTGACAATTGGTATACATGGGTTTTTTGATACGACGAAACGAACCATGGGCATAGTTTTACTGTAGCCGCTAGAGGGCGCTCTCTACTGTACCTGTAGTGTATTAAAATGACCGAAATTTTTTTCTTAGTGCAAGTTTTTGCGTTTTGAATAAAAAAACTGATTCTAGTCAATTTTCAACATAAAAAAGCTCTCCTGTGAGTTTTCGTTATAGTTAGCCGTTTTTGAGGCATTACAAGTAATTAAGATGATCGTCTCGATTGTGTTTTTAAACACAGCAATAATTCCTAACTCCAAATAAACACAAAAAAACAGAATATTAATTTGTTTAATTTTTAAATATTATTTTTAACAAATTAAATTAATTATTTACCACTAAAATGCTATTGGATAGTTAGGACAAACATACAAAATCTAAAGTAGTTGCTCGAAATGTAAACCCAATTGTTCAATACACAATTAACATCTACGAATGATCGAACGTGGTATAGCATTATTCAAATAAGGCCTTATTTCACCACATGCATTCCTGATTCTGTCTATTAGCATATCTCTTGTGGCTACGGGAGTCTGGTACACTTTTTCTTTAAGAAATCCCCACACAAAGAAATCTAATGGATTTAGGTCACGGGATCGTGGAGGCCAGGCGACTGATCCTCCACGGCCGATCCATCTTTCTGGATAATTTTCATCCAGCCAGTTTCTAACTATTCTCGAATAATGAGCTGGACAACCATCAAGCTGGAACCAGGCCAATCTTCTTAAATCTAACATAACATCATCCCACATATTTGCATGTTCAGCCTTTAAAAATTCCAAGAAGGTCGCAGCATTTAACCTTGCAGGTAAAAGGTAGGGTCCAAATAGTCAATTACGGTAGATACCAGTCCACGCGTTCACACTAAATTCATGCTGAAAATTTCTTTCCCGAACTGCATGCGGATTTTCATGCGACCAAATATGTTGATTATGAAAATTTACTACTCCACGTCTAGTGAAGCATGACTCATCGGTCCATAAAACGTTACTTAAAAACTCCCTATTATTATCAGTTCTATCAAGAATCCACTGACAAAATGTGATTCTTCGTTCTCCGTCCCCTGGCTGTAGTCCTTGCACCGGCTGCAAATGGTAAGGACGTCTATGGTCATTTCTAAGAACACGGTGAACATGGCTTGCTGAAATTGCCAAGGCACCAGAAACTCTCCTAACACTTGTGGTCGGACCTCTATCAAACTCACGCAGAATCATACGGGTAAATATGCGCTGACGAACATGTATGTTTTGATCCCTTTGGAGATTTCCAGAACCATTTTCAATTATTTGGCGATGCACTCTTACAAATACTGAGCGAGTTGGATGTCGTCTGTTTGGAAATCTTCGTGCGTATTCTCTGGCTGCTTCTGCTGCGTTTCCATTTACAAAGCCACACACAAAACGAATATCTGCTAACTCTTGATTGGAGAATAAAAATGGTATTCTTATAAAACTTACAAAAAAAAACAGGTAAAAGAAACTAAATTTCGTGCATTCACAATTGCAAAAAAAACGTTTCGGGTTTCAACAGACAACAAAACTAACTGTCAACTAATTGACGTTTAACCTTATTCTGCTTTCAATTTCAAAAATATTTGCAGGCATAGCATACTTCTAAAAATTATCGAGATACTGACTTTTTAACGTTATTTTATCATAAATAATTAAAAATGCATCGAACCTTAAAAATCGAAATATCTCAAAAACGGCTAACTATAACGAAAATTCACAAGAGAGCTTTTTTATGTTGAAAAGTGCAAAGAATCAGTTTTTTTATTCAAAAAGCAAAAAATTGAACTAAGAAAACATTTTCGGTCATTTTAATACACTACAGGTACAGTAGAGAGCGCCCTCTAGCGGCTACAGTAAAATTATGCCCATGTTTCGTTTTTTCGTACCAAAAAACCCTTGTATACCAATTTTTACTGTTATACATCAAATATTGTTCGAAATATTTAAAAAAAAACATTTTAGAAAGTAAATTTAAACACCCTGTATTTCGGAAGCCACGCATTTTTCGACCCATGTTTATATAGACTTTATGCATTAATTTTGAAAGTTCTATCGAATCTTAAAGTTATGCCACAATAAACTGGAACACCCTGTATAATAATTAGATATAATACTTTCTAGATGTTATATGACTTGTATATCTCGAAGAACCAAGTTACTTATTTCCGTCGATTCATCTGTCGGTGTGTCTGTCTCTCAGTCAGACAGGGAAAGTCTAGCTATCTAGCTGTCCAATAATCCTTGACCTCTCTATATCTTGAAAAATACCTTTCCGATTTTTAAGAAATTTTGATAACAGATTCCTACAGTGCCCAGGAAGAAAACTATGTGGCTATCGAAAACTGATCCAGTGCCGGCGGGATTACAGGAAAGAAACAAAAGAATAATAATAATAACCGCTAGATCATTGTATTCTACTCGTACATACACACGTTTGTGCGCGATACTATACCAATGGCATGGGAGTTATAAACTTCTTTCCGTTACACAAGAAAAAAATATTTCTACGCTACTGACTTCTTAGGAACACATGTTGTATTTCTGAATGATGTATACAGTTTTACATGAGTTATGTTTTTGAGAGAGAAGAATTGGTTAGAGCGTTTGAGGTAAATTCAGTATAAAAAACTTCAACTCGCTCTACTTTGACGTTAGGGAAATTTGACAATGCAAATTGAGTGTATTAGAAGAGTGATTCTAGCTCACCATAACATTCTTGAACAACGTTATTCAGTGGAGTATAAACCTACAGCACACTGTATCTTAGCAATGGAGCATTTTGAGACTTACGATTAGAGGAAACCTTTTTGTTATCCTTGGATGTACTGTCTACTAGGAAAGTTACTAACAAAGACCTAATTAAGTGACAGCTATCTTGTAACCTTTTCGCTAAAAGCGATATTTTTTCATATACGTTTATGAAACATACGATAATTGATCGCGAGACATCTTCCATTTCTTGACTCAATATCTCTAGCACGTCTTCATAAAATCCAAAACTCATGTTGTAGGTTGATCAATAATTTGAAAAAATATGATCATATCAGCCCTTTTTTCAATGACATGAAGTGGCTGAGAGTAAATTAACTGTGTGAGCTACACATAGTTACTTACACCCACAGGCTTTCGCTATCATCATTCCGCCGTTTTTGAGAAATAAGCTGATATCTAGGAGCAACATCCATTCTAGGGACATTCGATTCACTGAAACACTCACAATGCCCCTCCACAGGACATCATTCTTTAGTAAATGCTTCACCTACAACGCAGTTATTTGTTACAATGCGCTACCTCGATCCACAAAATTGCTATCATATGATCAATTTAAACGACATATGAAGAAATTTATTTTGAATAGAAGTATATACGTAAATTAGTTGATAAGATTGATCTGTCACCTCACACAAAAATATTTCCAATATAGCGTTCCTTTGTTTTGTATAACTGTTACAATTTTATACTTTTAAATCATGGAATATTGAATAGCCTTCACTTATATATGTTATATACATCATATTTTTTATACACCTACATTTTTAAACTTTTCACTTAAATATGTATTTATGTTTTTTTTATTGTTCTTTTAGTTTTTCTTTTTTTTGTGGGGTCAAGTTGCAGATTAGCATTATGCTAAACTTTGCTCCCTAAATAAAGACTGTTTATTATTATTATTATTATTCTACAACCATATTTCTTACACTTTACCTAGCCGTCAAAAACATGGTGCGACATTTTTCAACCACTTGAGAACATAAAAAATATCGTTGAATGTCAGGATAGGATGATTTGTATCATTATCTTTATTGTACTATTTGATCATAGATATAGCATTTAGAATAAATCTACTTAATGTAATATCTAAAACTTCTGTGGTTTACATCTCAATAATCCCCCCAGAATCTTTTTTGTTATAAACGTTTTAATCGCCTTTGTGATTGAAACGTTTACAGTAAAGAAAACGCTGTCAACACATGTGGTTTTATTGGCTAAATCTACACAATATTCTTTTTTTTCTTTGGTTTCATCATATCTTCAACAAAATTCCTCCCAGGCACTTTTTCCCTCTTATTTGAATAATGTAAGTTAGAATGCAAGTCCAAAGCGACAACCCCCTTTCTAATTTACATCAATAAAAATATTTCTGCTTCTGTTTCAATACCACATGGTAGAAAGCAATTTTTCCAAGCCCAAGCGAGGTATGTCGACTAAACTCAACAAAAGACGAGCACCAAGTCAACACGCAGTGTGAAGGGCTAACACCTCAATACGCACGTCAACATATCCTGCGTCCAATAGTACGCTCGCCTGACGTTAGCTTTGAGCATACACTTAATTGAAAGAAGGCCTGCGATTTTGAATATGCATTACGAGTTTCATTATTCAAATAAGACGGCGAAAAAGCCTCTAGAAGGAGATTACTAATTTGTTGACGATATGACGAAGCCAAAAGAGACAGGCGATATCAGGTAGATTGGTTCTAAATGCTTTATTTATAATTAGTGATAAGCATCATGATTCGAATCATTGCAATTTAATTTAATTTTGGTTTATATTTTCGATGGCTAAGGCCCGTATCGTCAGTCGTCCCTACAATTGTAGGTTGCGTTTATGGCCTCCTTGATTGTCATACTCTTTTCTCACAAATTTCTAGATTACACTCGTCTCGTGTCAGCGTAAGCGCTCTCCTATTATTAAGATATGTTTTCCTTTTAAATTGTAGGAAATTTCAGGCTGATAAAACATGATATAACTCAGAAGCAAGCACAATTTGATGCAAATAGATGTTTGTGACATAACCTCAAAATAGAGCTCTGACACGGAGAAGTAGAAAACTATGACAATCAAGGAGGCCATAAACGCGCCCTACAATTGTAGGGACGACTGACGATACGGGCCTTAGATAAAGTGTAAGGAGAAACTCGTTCAAGTCTATTGTTGTACATTGTTTCAGTTTGTTACTTTTTTGGCCGCCAGTGATACGCTTGGCGCCAAATGCTACGGGTGTCGGTGGTCGAGACGACGGTGTGATCGTTGATCAGCCACCAACTAGGATTGCCTAGGATGTACTGTAAACAGTACGACTACTACTCTACAATTGCTGTATCAGGGAGTCCAGTTTTGTATGAAGTTTCGTGGTTCCATGGGACAAATTGTCAACCTGTCGAATTATCTGTCGAAATTGTCAACAATGAAAGAAATCAAGTTCAGATTGAAACGTTATATATTGCCTGAAAAGACAAGCCGTATGCGATGTACAAGGATCTCACAAAACAGAGGTCGTCTACCTTATGGGTTACTACCTAGGATCACACCAAGTCGCAACACTTACATTCGGATATGCTATGTCTCATTTTACACAACCTGCCGGGCAAGGTGATGTGTTACTACAGAAGGAGGGGGGCCCCCAGATATGCCTATTGTAAGTATGCGCACTAGATGGTGAAACATAAACCAGTGATTAACCTAATGGATGTTACAACAACAAATCGGGTGCTCTATATTCTAGCTGTCCCAGGAACCTGAAGTTTTACAAAAATAAACCTTACAGCCTAATCTGACCTGCAGTCCCTGGATTCACCTGGTGGGGTCCACCAGCCCTCACATGGTCAAATGTAGGTATGCAGCAGGAAGCGAAAGACAAGGTGAAGAAGAAACAGAATAAAAGGAACGAAAAAGGCCTGTGGAAAAGAGTCAGTCATAAGCTACATGCACCTCAAAGCAATTAATCAGGCACTACATGAGTGCTTCAAGCATCCGCTAAAGGCATCAAAGAACGAGAACCAAAGAAGGTAAGCTACCTATCTAGGGTGTAGGGTGGCCTTTTGTGTAGAGGGAAATCTCCCAATCCTAATAATCCCACAATATTAGTGGTGCGCCTAAAGCACTTGGAATCGTCAAGATTTCTCTTTCTCGGATCTTTCCCGGTACCGTATCCGCCGTTGCGTAACAGTCGCTCCGTTCGGTACCGGAAAATTTGTAATCGCGATTTCTTTTCTCTTCCTTGTTGCGCACGTCCCGCGCCCGACATTTCCATGCCAGTTGGCATTCTATAATCAAATTCAAGCGGATAACCAAACGGAAATGGTATTTACCATTTTGGGTTGGTATTTACCAATCCCTTCAAGCGAGTGTAGTTATCAGTTTGGTTATAAGATCCGTGACGTCACGAATCAGCTGTTATATGTCATAGTTATCACCGCAAAATTGTGGTATTTACCCAACTCAAGAGTAGTTTTATATTTCTGGTTATTATTTGAAATGTGACAAGTTAGACTTTTGCCGGGTATTGGATATTGTTATTGTACTTCAGCTTCATTTTTGAGAAAAATGATACAGGATGACTTCAGTTTTACCATAAAGTGGAGCACCTTATTAGTTATACTCATTACGGTTGTTAGGGACACTTTAAATGTAGTTCCTATGCTTAACAAAGTACCTACCCTGTGTAGCCATATACCACAAGAATATTAAAATATGGCCATATAAACTAGATGATGAGCACCTGTATACGGTTTTGCTAATTTCTTTTTTCATCATTTCTGCTGAATCAATAAATGTTTTCTTTGACATGCGGAAAAATTTAGAGAATTGAAAGTTATCATAGCTACAAAGCCATGGTTCCATCATTAAAAAAAAAAATCTGAAAAAAACATTTCTCCCATGAATATTATGAAAGGTTTCTTATTTAAACTTTCCATATACAGTTGTAGACGAAAAAGCACCGATTATTAAGTGATAATAAAAATAATCAGAGATTATATACGCGCTTTTCTAAAATAAACAACTTGCAACAAAACCGCGGTTAAAACCAACGCGTTCAAGCGATTCGTGTAACTGACGTCATCAACCCGTGTGTCATCTTGAACCATATTATAACCGCGGCACATAAGACAGAAATTTTGGTTATTCGCTTGGATTTGATTTATAATTTTCACCTTTGACAGTGACAGCCGACTTGACACCTGTCCGCAAACTTCATTGCTATTAAGGTTATAAAATTGTAAACAAGGACTAGGATGGCTTCAGTGGCACTAATTTATGAAAGGGAACAAGTAATTTGACTTCAATAGTGTGAGTTAAGTATCTGCTACTTATTGAGTTTTGTTTCAGACTCGTTAGGGCAGGTCCATCAGAAGGGAGCGGATCAACAGGTGAAAACAAGAATTAAAACGCTATGTACAATGTATATACCCCTATATGCAATAATTTTTAGCAAGGGTATGAGATCCATATATTCTTATCTAGCTAGCGAGCAGTAGAAAATTTGACATCAACTTATTCATTGGAGACCTTAACATTAACATATTAGATCATAACAATCAAAATATTCAAGATTATTTAAATATAATGGCTGAACATGGTTACCTGTCAGCCATTAACGAAATGACAAGAGTAGGGGGAAACAGTGGGAGTTGTATAGATCATATGTTTATAAATTCACGTTTAGAACTTGACAAAATATATTCAGCAATTCTAAACTACAAAATTTCTGATCATTTTCCTACTTTGCTCAAAATCGATCTTGAAAGTACATCAACCAAAATTGAAAAGACAGTGAATAATACAAAAATTTACATTGATTATGAAAAACTAAATAACAGCTTACTCAATGAAAATTGGATTGTAGTATATAACGAACCTAATATTGAAAATGCATTTGTCCTTTTTATATCTAGCATTGAAGGCCATATTGCTGAATGCACCAAAACAGTAAAGATTCCACGAACACAAATAAAAAGACAAGCATGGATATCAAAGGGGATTATTACCTCCATCAACAAAAAAATAGAATTATATAAGGAAACCAAAAAATATCCTTATGATGTCAAACTTTTGAATGAATTTAAATCATATCGAAACAGACTGACAAAAATATTAAAGAGGCTAAAATTAAATATCTCCAAGAAGAGTTTGATAATCTACAAAATTGTTCGTCCAAAATGTGGCAATTTATCAATAAAATACGAGGCAAAAAACAAAACAACAACATTAGTACAATTAAAAAAGAAAATGGTGAACTACTGAGTAATCATGTAGATGTAGCAACTGAATTTTGTGAATATTTTTCAAAAATCGGGAAAAGATTATCAGAAAACATAAAAAACGCGGATAAATGAAATTATAGTAAGACCAGATTATATAACTCATTATATCTGGAACCGACCGATACGCATGAAATAAAGACAATAATCAATGAATTGAAATTAAGAAAATCTCCAGGTCTAGATAATATAACAGCATATACTCTCAAGAGAATAAATTCCAACATCTGCGGCATACTGTCATATGTGATAAATTCTTGTATGAATAAAGGAATATTCCCTTCATGCTTAAAACACGCTATGGTAAAACCATCATTTAAATCTGGAGAAAGAGAAAAACCCATCAACTATCGACCAATTTCCATCTTAACAAATTTTTCTAAAATATTTGAAAAAGTGTTAAAAAAACGATTCACCGAATTTGCAAAAAAATATAACTTAATAGCGGAACAGCAATATGGTTTTCAAGAAGGCAAATCTGCTCAAGATGCTATTGTAAAATTAACAAGTAAAATATACACGAATCTCGATATTGGCAAACCAACTTTTGTTGACTTGGTAAAGGCATTCGACTCTATTACTCATGAATCGCTTTTAACAACTTTAGAAAACTTAGGTTTCCGGGGAATAGCATACAAACTTATAGAAAATTATTTGTCAAATCGAACACAGTGCGTCAAAATTAATAACACATTCAGTGAACCCCATATTATATCATACGGTGAACCTCAAGGCTCAGTATTAGGACCCATCTTATTTAATCTATTTATCAACGATTTGTTCAAAATAAGTAGTACAGGTAAAGTTATCGGTTTTGCGGATGATACAGCTGTTCTCTATGAAAGCAACCAGTGGCATACACTAAAAACCACAATCGAACATGATTTCAAAACATTTATAAATTTCTTTTCGGAAAGAACTTTGACAATTAATTACAACAAAACACACTATATAGCATTTTCTTGTAACGACATGCTCTCACCACAATTTAAAAAACTTCAAGTTCATACAAGCAGTGGTTTCAAAGAGATTCAGTCAGCCGATAAAATAAAATACTTAGGCGTGATTTTGGACAAACACTTAAAATGGGATACCCATACAGAGTACCTTGTGAAGAGACTGAGATGTATTATTCCAAAATTCAGGTACTTCAGAGATATTCTAGATAAGAAATATCTATATAATCTATATTATGCTCTTGTTTATCCTCTATTACTTTACGGAATTTTGGGGGGGGGGAGTTATGAATAATAATTACAAAAAGGTTGATGTAATCCGAAAATTAATTCTAAAATTGATCCTCCATAGGGAGATTACTTATTCAAGTGATTTTCTATATGTGGCGGCTCAGCTATTAGATTGCAGGCAAATTTATTTTTATTGTGGTCTAATACATTATTTCAAATATTCAAAATACTTTAATCGTACCATTCATAACTACCCAACAAGATTCAATCAAAATTCAATGTGTATTCCACAAACATCAAAAACCATTACACAACGATCTCTTTTTTTCTTGGGACCAAAATTCTATAACTTCATACCAGAGTCATTAAAAGTAATTAAATCAATTAAATCATTTAAAAAAGAACTAAAAAATGGATTTTACAACAACCAAGGTACTCCATCCACGAAATTGTAGATCTGAAAGATCATTATCAAAAACAATAATATTTTGCTTACACTAACATCCATACTTTTACTTTAGTTCTAATTGTCTAGATATTTTTCCTGACATTACCATAATAATTCACCAAATCATACAGTATTAACGGGTTTTTTTTTCATACACTGACTGTACTATTAGTTTTTATTTTGTACAAACCCAAACACAAGTGCAATTATTTTTTGGGTGCTTTATGTTTATTGTGCACAATATTTGATATTTACCTGTATTTTGTCACAATAAACATTAATATTATTATTATTATTATTATTATATCGTATCTTATGAACTAGCAAACGAGTACGTAGTCGAGAACCTTCTAATTCGTAAAATCTTTGCAACTATAACTTACAACGAAAAAACAAGGTCGTAACCAGTTAACCTGTATATTCCGTAAACACAGAGAATTGACTGACGCGCGTGTTGAGAAAGTCTCCGTCTAGTGGGGTCGTGCGCGTGTACAGCGACAGGCCACAGACACATTAAGGCAAATGCCAGGCGAAGGAGCCTCAGAGGCGCGTCAACTGAACTTAGCTTTATATGCATTTATGGATGCAAATATATTCTGTCCATCCAGCCTCGTAGTCCTATTCCCGTCCTTTATGCTTGGATATATTGGGCTGCTTCAAAACAACCGGGTGATGTTTGCGAGGACGATGGATCCTTTTCTCGAACGAACACTTTTAGTTTACTGCCTGCTTCATGACTACTTTATGTTTCTATATATCTTTGTTGTTTCCTTTCCCAAGTTTCTAGACTCATTTATCCTAATTCTTCTCTCCTGCTTCACGTCCTTTTAGTTGTCTGGAACAAATTGGTGTTGAGAACTGTCTGGGTGTCGACATATCTTTAGCTACAGTACCCTCGCCACTTTTTCTGTTACGAGTAAGACGGAATGTAATTTGATTAAGTAACGGAAAGTGAAATATTGGACTAACGGAAAGTTAAATATTGGACATTATTGTTTTCAATGCAATGTGGCTTGACCCGGTAGAGGTTAGCTTAGGTTAAGTTTCTTGTAAGTGCATCAATAACAATCCTCCACTGCGACTCATTGGTCTATTGTGGTTCACATCTGTTTATATTTCCTCCAGTGGCTCCGATCTCCTGAGGAAGTCGATTAACTTGTTTGGAGAAATGTCCTTCGGGTCTTCTGCTTGAAGTACTACGTCTCCAAGTATGTTGCACCTGATTCTGACAATTACAGGGCATCTGCACAACACATGCCCGACCAGGGGAAGGGGTAATTACCCGCCCCCAGACGACTCGAGCAGTCTCTGAAAAGGTGGTATAAAGTAAACTTCTTATAAGAAAAATCTGTAACTTTAAGACAGGATAGTGGAAACACTGCCAACCCGCTCAGTGCGAATGCGACTAGCGACTACTCTCCCACCAACAACAAAGGTGTGCGCCTCTTTCTGTTGGAACAGGTATAGTCTAGTCTTTTGTGGTTTAGTCTAGTGTCTAAATTCTGAACCAGTCCGGAATCCGCAACAAAATTTGGCTGAGAAGTGAACAAGCGAAATTTTGTTGACCTGGTTGGTATTAACGCTATTTTCTATGTTCTATTGACGCATAAGCCAGCAAATTAATTTTGGTTTGTTTTCAATTTTTATACTATGAAAGAATCGTGTCTAAATAAATGACAGAAGGAAAAATGGAAATTTAATATAATTTCAATTACGAAGTGTTTGGTCCATACTCCAGCTATCATCATCGTCTATGTCTATTTTGTCTCGGAAGTCCCTGTATATAAGCACTTCAGTGCATTTCGTTGTTCCGAGAGGGAAAATTATATATTCAGTTTTTGAAAATTGTGTAAACTTAAGAAATCTTGTTCTTTTCTTATGACATACGTGGATGCGTTGAAACCAATAATGCCATTTGTGTAAATTTTAGTGCTGGTTGACGGCTGCTGTTGTCAGGATGAGTAAAAGGAAACAGAATACCACTGATTGGTTCCTTTCTAAACAAAACAAACTGTCCACTGGGACAAGAATTACCGGAAAATCCTACAAATCCACCTGAGCCTTCCATATCAAAATTTCTTGATGTTGCGTCGTATGCTGAACCAGGTGTTGAACAATCTGGTGTGACACCTAAAGGATTCTATTTTGTTGATGTTGCGCCATACGTAAATTTCAGCGGCAACTTGTCTTCCCATAAAAAATATACCTTATTGAGGTGTGCAATAATCCCTAATGACCCTTTCAAATATCCCTATTCCACACGCTTGACAAATAATAAAGACGTGAAATGTTACTTATCAAAAAAACACTTTGAGAAATGTCCTTAGCTGTCATATTCAGAGGCACTGCAAGGACTTTTCTGTAAATATTGCGAGGTTTTTGCAAAATTAGGAGGAGTACATAAATCAACTAAATTGGGAAATTTTCGAAATTGTATGGCAAAACCGGTGATTGTGAGACACATGAGAACTCAATATATAAGAAATATAATAGGTTCAGAGCGAATTAAGCAAGTATCAGAAAATCGGCAAAGATTGACCCCTATAATAGAATCTATAATTTTTTTAGGACGCCAAAGTATACCACTTTGAGGGCATAGAGATAGGGGGCGACTTTTTTCTAATCACAGCACGAATGACGGGGATGTCCTTAATAATAAATGGAATTTAAGAGAACTAATACGGTTCAGAGAAATCAAAAGCACATGTTACGTATAGTCAACGCCAAACAAAGTGGCGTGCACGTCATCACGATAAAAATTCCCCGACCTAATGCCTAGGTTTCTATCACAAACAATTGCTCTATTGCAGTTTCATATTAATGTGATATATAAATTGTAAAATGGTCATTACTCTCTTATTATGGTTAATAGTCATATAAACATTGTTATTAAAATATCACATAAGTTGCTTTCTGATAAATTTAAACGCATTATGCGAAATAAAATGTTTTGCAAACGCTGCAATCACTTATCGACATGTAAACGCACTAAACCGGTTTCGCAGCGTTGACACATTGTCACCTTGAAACTTATTTAAACTGGAAACTGACATTTGTATTAATTTTGACACTGAATCAATTTGTGGCATTTCAAATCTTTATAAATCCTTTGGCCCCGCATACTGTAAATCAACAACTGTTTGTTTCAAAACAAAATTATTCATTTTACGAGTAGATAAAGGCAATTTTGGTATATAAAGATGCCCAAACAGTTAAATAGTCGGTGTAAGGAACTCGTGGCCTCGTTAATGCACTACTTTGAGCAAGAAAGGGACAACAACGGGCCTTTGTTGCCTTTAAATGCTGTTCAAGAGGTAGGTTACTAATAATTATATGTAGTGTATATTAATAATAGTGAAATTTTATTTCATTTTTTGTAGCGTGTTGCTGCTGCTTTAAAAATTAGTTTAAAGACAGTTAGTCGTATTTCCGAGGGTGTGAAAAGTGATGCAAATTTAGAATCGCCCAAGAAAAAGCGGAGTTATATTAAACGTGTAACCAACACAGCGACATTGGATACAAGTGCCATTCGAGAAGTGATCTATAATATGTATCACAAAAGTAAGATCTTATTATAATAACTTATCAGAAATTTGCATTAATTTGTTAACTAAATTATAATGTCATATTACACATGGTTTCAGAAGAACAAGTTACGATACAAACTTTATGGTCTCGATTAAGAGATAGGGCATTATTTGATGGTAGTGCCACGTCTTTAAGGCGGTTGCTTAGAGATCTTGGATTTAAGTGGCTTAAGGACAATCCGCGATGAGGGCTCATGGAACTACCAAGTATAGCTTTGAAAAGGGTGGAATTTCTAAGGCAATACAATCAAGCCAAGGTTGAGGCCTTATACCAGTTTGTCTTCCTCGATGAAACTTGGATATTTCAAAATGGGACCATAGGTCGCTCTTGGCAAAATGGAAACCAAAAAAGCGTGAAAGCTATTAAAACAGATGGTAAAAGGTATGTACTTTTACACAATTTGCACTATAAAATTTAAAACTAATATATTTTAGATACATTATATTACATGCTGGAAATGAAAATGGGTTTATTGAGGGTAGTGAAGCGATATTTTCTTCGAAAACAAAATTGAGCGATTACCATGGAGAGATGAACCAGGACAATTTTTTGAAATGGTTTCAACATCAGTTATTAGAAAAATTGGAGAGTCCATCTATGATTATACTGGATAACGCCCCTTATCACAGCATGATATTGAACAAAGTGCCCAACAATGCATGGACAAAAAAAAAATATCCAAGACTGGTTGACAAATCAAATCATACCATTTTTAAACACAATGTTTAAAACAGAGCTATTGAGTATTGTTGCTCGGTACATAATGCTTCTTTATTATATATATTTTGGTCGACAGTTTATATTTCTTTTGTTTATTCCTATTCTTAAAATAACTGCTTTTTTAGAAACAAACCACCTAAAATATACGTGATTGATGAGTTGGCGGAACAACATGGGCACAAAGTTCTTCGTCTGAATCCTTACCATTGTATATTTAACCCTATTGAGTTAATTTGGGGCATAGCAAAAGGTTACTATAACAGACATATTGGTAGAGATGGTAACAGTGAAAAAGACTGTTTGGATATGTGGAACGAGGCTCTACAAACGGTTACCTCAGACATGTGGAAAAATAGTGTTCGACATACTGAGCAAGAAATTTTTAAATGGTATGAAAGAGAACGAATTTTTGATCGACCAGACATCGAACCTTTAATAATAAACTTTGAGAGTGATGAAGATTCAGATTCAGACAGCGCTGAAGAAAGAAACTCCGACTAACTTTATTGTACAGAAAAAGCTTACACCAGTAGCTTACCTAATTTTAGAATGCATTTTTCTGTATGAATTCTGTAAAATAAATACCATGCATAAAATTTGGAGGACCCCATTTGGATTTTTATTCAGTACCTTTAAGCTATCAATTAAATATGGTAGTTTCATAGTGTCATCTGATCAATAATTGTCATACTTAATGATTATGCAAGTACAGATCTATAATTTTATTATACTATTATTTTTGTTCTCATTTGAGGTTAATATTGCTTATAAACCTAGATATGTAAATAATAAATTTTATTATTTTACAAAAAGTTTGGCAACAATGTAAATTTTTCAACACACCCACCTTGATGACGTGCACGCCACTTTGTTTGGCGTTGACTATACATGAGCAGCCGCATCCAAAATGAAATTATAGAATGTTGTGGCGAAGAAATCTTGGATGCAGTTTCAAGCCGCGTCAGGCAAAAGTCAGTATTACAGTATTATATTTGACGAAACTACCGACATTAGCCATATATCACAAATGTCTATCGTATTGCGGTATTGTTATCGAAAATATATTTACGAGAACTTCATGGGATTTGTGGATTGCTACTCAGATTTTTATGAGGATACAATGGAGCCCAAACCCACAGGTCAAATTCTTGCACAAGAGTCAAGCATTTCATTAGAACCAATAACTTAGACTCAAAACTATGTGTGAGCATTGATACTGATCCGTATAACCTGATCTTAGATGAACAAAAGAGCGCTGTAATGGAATTGCAAAAATGTTTGCCAAATTATCTAAAAAGCCCATGCCCAAATCATGCCTTGAATCTTTCGATTTCAAAAAGCAGCAGCGTCCAAGCAGTAAGAACTACTGTAGGTAGGTATACCTAATGAAGGAAGTAATTGCGTTCTTCAAAGCATCCGCTAAAAGAAATACAGTACTAAAAAGAAAACTAGACGGATATCAAATTCATAGGACGTGCGAAACACGATGGACCGAGAGACATGACTCCGCGCTCCAATTTGAAAGCAAATTCGAGAAAATTGTAGAAGTGCTAAATATTATATTAAATTGGAAAGATCGCGAAGCTTCTTCAAAAGCGGAGTATTTGAAGACTGCCACTACTTCCACCCAATTTATCGTATCACTAAAGTGTTTGTGTGATATATTAGCTTTAACAGTCAACCTGAGTAAGACTTTACAATAAGATTTCACAATCAAAAACAATTGACAATACGCTGTCAAACTCATAGTAAATATTATTTCAGTTGTAAAAGAAAGACGCGAAAATAATGAAAAACACTTTAGAATACTATTCGCATCAATAATTAAATCACACGAAACCCTGGGTATTGAACTGACTGTGCCCAGAATAACGAGCAGGCGGACCGAACATAGTTACGTCTGGCAAGGAAAATCATTACAGACTGAACCTATATGTCCCTTTGCTAGATAATATATTACAGGATTTGGTATACCGGTTCAATGAAGAATCTTTGAATATCTACAATTGTAATATTTTCTTTGCATCAGTATTTAATTCAAAAACTGACAACATCTAAATATTTGCATGGACTAAATAGTAATGAAAACAAAAATTTAGTAAGTACCAGATTAAAAGCAGAATTTGACCTCTGGAAGTCACGTACACAAGATATTATAGACAGTGGAATGTCACTGTATTTATCACGTGATGAGAACATTTCCGCTTCAATTAATAGATGCCTACAATTATTAATTTCATTGCCGGTAAGTGTTGCGACGTCTGAAAGAAGTTTCTTCCATCTAAAGAGGATGAAAATTTGGCTGCGCTCCACTATGCTACAAGAGCGATTACTGGGTTTAGCTCTTTTGTATACCTATGCATAGGCATATTAAAATAGTCGTGGATCCAATCGTAGATCGGTTCGCCAGCAAAAAGAATAGGCGCCTTGATTTTGTAATATGATAACACCTGCACTTTGCCTAAGGTTGTCTCTCAAATCCATCTTCCTTCTGTTGGCCAATAAATAAGAAAGGAGATATAGTTAGTGATTTACTTACGTTTAGACCACCACGGTGACCTTTTCAAGAGTATCCAATCGAAATATTCGGTTTTATTTATTGGCCAGCAGATAGATATAAAAGTCTGTTCAAATTCTATTCAAATCAATTTCTAAGCTAATGTAATGATTGATTCATTTTTAGACTGTGAACACAGTTTATATGTTTTTGTTTTTTGAGACTGGCTAAGAGAATGCAATGAATAATTTTTGTTTTTTCTCATGATCAAGAATTTTATTTTAATTAATTTTAATTTCAAAAGCAATAAAAGTTGTACGTATTTTCTACAGAAATTGCTGTAACAAATTCATATGTCTGCGCTCAGTTTGGCTTGGACAGTTCTTTGTGCTCCTTGTCCCACTAAGCTACAGATCCATATGTTATCATAAGTCTAATGGCCATGGTATAGAGCCAAAACATTTGTTTAGGCATCATTCCCTAGTTCGCTCCACAGACCCTTCGGCAGTTCCATAGCGAGATCCTTGCCTTCCTAAGGACTGCTTCCAGATTCGTATTCTAGTTTAGTGTATCATCTAAGATGATTCCCAGATATTTCGCCTCTTTTGCAAACGGTAGATTTTCACCTTGGATTGTTGGAGGTTTAATCCCGTCCAGTTTTCTGTTTCTGGTGAAAGGTACAATGACCCGGTAGAGCCCCCGTAATCACTCTTGATTCAGGAGAAGCGATGTCCAAAAATGCAGTTTGATACGAGATACTGTGTTGCCTTGTATGCTTGTAAGGTTAGATGTGTCAATCAAGCTTGTCCTAGCGACTCCAAAAAGTCTAGCTCAAATCATCCTGTCAAGGATAATTTGTAGACGTAGGGCCGATTTCACCAACATTCATATTATGGACCAATAGGAAAATACCTTATCGAAATGCAATTTGACGGAAGCTGTCAAAGGTCTCAGAATATCAGTGATTTCTATTAAAATGTTGAATAAAATCGTGAAAATTCGAATTTATTATACACAAGACCACTTTTTGATTCCAACATGATGCTTTTGTAGAGAGAAAACAGGACAACTTTCAAGTATTTTTATTTATGTTATAGGGATACATTTGACCATCCGTTATCCCCTCAGCGAATCTGAATGGGAGAAATCATAGGTCGATTTTATAGCTGTTAAATTTGGCAGCAGGTTTGGTCGTTTGTTAATTCATGGCAATCTCGAAATTTGTTAAGTTCAATATACTGTGTGTGTGATTTGCAAGAAAATAGAATATAAAATGTATTCCAACCAATTCCTCATCTCTCTTTACATCATAATAGTAATCATTTGTTATAAATTCATTCTTCAAAGCAATCAAAACAGTATGGTCGTCCCCATCCTAACACCGATATGTGTAAAACATGTTAATCCCTACATCTCCGAGATGCATAATGCAATTACTGTAGACATGGACCTAAAATTATTAGTAATTACTGAAAAATAAGGGCTAAAAAGTAAATAGTGATAAAATAATGGTGGTTAAGGTTTTTGACTGGTGACTGGTGGGGATACAATACAGGGATGGCGACGTTAGACGATACATTGATGTATCGAAAACATCGATACATCGGACGTAGAACATCCATCCATCTTTACGCATCGATGGTTTCATGACGATATATCGATATCGAGAGGAATCATAAACATCCGTAACCGTATACCCCGAGTCTATCCTTAACTGTGCTATCATCTCTAAGCGAGGACTGGTAGCTTCGAAATTGAAAGGCCAGAAAGCTATTTAGGTGTTTAGTAGTATTTGAATATTATCATTACAGACGAGCACTGAGCCACTGAGTGGCCATTGAGCACTGTAGTCTTTTCTTCATTCTGTACTTCCCCAAGGGATAGAATAAAATAGACTGAAAACAGCGCGTTTAATGATTTTCATTTCTCAGAGAAAGATTTTCCCCTGCCGGCCCATGACATCGTTTCGAAATATGTCTGGAAACGCTATAAAAATAAAAGTGAATACATAAAGCCTACTTACCTATTTCAGACAAAAACAAAAGCAACTGCCATGAGTGCGTGGAAAAAACAAAATAAGGAGAGATCTAAAATAAGGAGTTATTGAAGGCCTAAAATAGATAGGCGCTAATAATTCCTGGCCGTATTTGAATATCTAAGCAGCCACAGTAAAACAAAAATAAGACTTGGAATTAGTAAAAAGTTTATTTCGACAGTGGGCAGAGTTTGCTCCACTGGGACGAAGTGTTGAAGGATCCCACAGAATTATGTGTCACCTGTCGATATGGTTAGTTTTAAAATATCAGGAGATAATCAGCTGTTATTCAAATCAGTGTATATATTTTGTGATTCAAATAACGTCTAATATAAATATAACCTAGAATATGTACTCAGAGAAAAAATAAAAATATTGCAAATTTCTAGTTTTTCTGCAGGTTTTAGGTTTGCTGGTAGCTCTACGACATATATTTGGGTATTTCTTAATCGCTGTAAGTATAGTGTGGATGTTTGTTAAGTTCCTGAACAACGAAAAATATTCAACTTTATGGATGTATGGATATTAAAATACCAGAACGGCAAGTAAATGAATGAATGTTTGGAAACGAGCAATATCTATGAACTTTTTGGTAGAGCCAGTCATCAAGCAGGTGCTTAATGGCTATCTGCAAGAGGTTTATAGGAAAAAACACCCAGTAGATGATCTTGAATCAGTAAAACTGCATATCAATTGAAGAAAATAATATAAACATTAATAAAAAATCAACAGTAGTAATTAGATCATGAATTTTATTCAAAAATGGAACATTTGGTTAAATTTTGATTGAATTATATGTAATTTCTTAATATTCAATAAGTTGATGATGATTCAATGACAAGATGTCATCTCATACTTTGACAGTATTTTGTTTTCAACATTTCATAGCTATTGGTTGCTAAAATTTGTTGATTGGAACTTGAAGCTCATTTGCTGTATTTGACGGGCTGTTACCCTATAGGTGGAGAATAACGGACTGTTGTTGGTGAAATTGGCCCGTAGTATACTTGAACTTTAACAAAGGTATACTTAGTTCAAATCTGAAGATAACTCGCATTTTTTGCCGTTTTCAGCACAAAGGGGTTATTTGCAGCTAACATGAAATCGAGAAAGAGGCGTATAGTTTGATCCTCTAAAAAAACTGGGTAGATTCGTTAGACAAAAGTGTGAGATTAAAAAATTATAGTATGTTGCAGTCAAAGAGATTTGCGAACGAGTAGGAAAAATGACATTAATTTCCTCGGCATCAATAACCAAATACGGCCAAAAATTGCTGATCCCATGTTGTGCTCAGCACATCAGAATTAGCGGTATTGGTTGTGTCGAAGACCAGCGGCAGAACTGTCCCATGTCCAACCTTTTCAGGAAAAATTTAGGAAGAGATATGCAGCGGTATTTTTTTAAAATACCTACTGTAAATTTGCACATTTTCAACCCATCTTCGACTGGACCTTCCACCAAGTGCTTTAATTAGAGCCTCTGTTTTTTGTTAAGTAAGGTGATAGAGAGGTGGACAAATCGAGAGCTTCTGGAGTACGTCTAATATCACAGCTTTATTAGCGACAGGGACCTCCCAGCTTACGTCACGCAACTGTGAAATAAGATCGTTCAGTCTTATGGTGAGGCTCATTGGTTACTCCTGATATCACGAGAGCGTTTGATCAGCTGTGGCAGGGTGTCCTCTTATGCAAACTTCCATCATATGGCCTCCCAGAGATGCTTTCCAGATGACTTCCTCCCTGGTCGCAAGATATCCGTCAACGCGAGTGTCCCACAAGGATCGGCCTTGGCTCTTACATATCAGCGACCTCATTTCTTGTACGATCAATCGGGCCCAAAGCGTTGCTGATGACTGCAATCTACATGCAGCGACTTCCTCTTTAGCGAGAGACGTGGAGGTTATGACTACTTGGGGACGCAACATCTGGTTCAGTTTAATGTCTCCAAAACACAGAATTGTAACATAAACAAGAAGCGCCCTAGCGCTTATCTGATTCCGGTGGAGGGGCAAGTTCTACCAAGAAGCCGTTCACTGCGGCAGGTCGGAGTCCAGATCATCAAGGAGTTGATCTGACACGAACAAATTTCGTCAATGACGGCCGCTGCTAGGAAAAGCTAGGCTATTTGTTTGGGGCTAACAAGTACTTTTCTCCACATGGCCTCCTCCTATGTACAAGGTCCAGATAAGGTCTAGCCTTCGAGTACTGCTCACATGTTTGGGGTGCTGCCACCCAGACTACATTATCCATGCCGATATAGCTCTCTTCTACCGCTACGCCAATGAATTTTGCTCCTCAGAGGTCTCCTGTTTGGTGCCGCCGCGCGATATGCCAACCATACAAACGCGCCTAACTTCAGCCCCCCAGTTCTACTACCCTACCCTCAGGCAGTTCAAAATCGAATTAACAAATTTTCTTTAAGCTCCCCATTGCTGGAACAATACAGATTTATTCGTAACTAATACAAGAACATAACTACCATAGCTCTATCAACTTGAATTACTTCGGTATCATCGTTAGCTGTTTTGTTAACGAAAAATAAAATTGTTTATACTCATTTAGTCATTCTGGCCTGTATATTCTTATTTCTATGCCTCATAAGACTCTTCATTCCCTTAGAATGTGCTATTGTGTAACGTTGTATATATATATATATATATAGAGTTCAGCACTGCAGGCCTAACAGGCCCATGACTTGAGTTGTAACCTGTCGCCAGCTTGTCTTGTTTACTGCCTTTTTCTTCCAATTTTTAATTCGTAACTCTTGAATATCCATTTCTACTTCCTTTTTCCATCTGGTTTTCGGCATTACTCGCCTCTTTTTTCCACCAATATTGTTTGTTGGTACTCCTTTTTGTATTCTGGTCTCCGTCATCCTTTGGACATGTCCAAACCATCTCAATCTCAAGCGTTCACTGTTCCTACTATATCAGGTTCACCGTAAAGAGATTGCAGTTCTTTGTTCGTTCTCCGCACCCATCTACCGCACTCCCGCTTCCCACCGAATATCTTGCGTAAGATTTTTCTTTCCCAAATAGCGATTTTGTTCTGTTCTGATTTATGTAGTGTCCATACTTCACTGCCATAGATGACAATAGGTCTTGTAATGGTTTTATACAGCCTTAGCTTAGCCTTTCTGTACACGATTTTACTCTTTAGTAGTCGATTCAGTGACTAAGCACACCGGTTACCCATCATCAGCCTATTCTGAATTTCTTCCGCAATATCTGGTCTTCTTTTAAAAACAGTTCCTAAATACGTGTACGTTTCTAACTCTTCAAATTGGTAAGTTTTGCCATAGGCTGCTTTTACTGTTAACCTCTCATCTTTAAACTCTTCCTCTGTCCATTTCATATATTTACTTTTTTCTTCGTTAATATCCAAAACCCATTGACAGTGCTTTGTCTTCCAGCCTCATCGTCACTTTATATATAGTTAACAAAAAAATTCAATAGCCACGCATTTTTATATCTCTCGAAGAACGGGTAGATAAGCCTTATAGCGATGTCCACAGCTAAACCTTGGTACAAGAGATACAGTGGTTATTTGAAATTCATCTGAAAAATGACTTTTCTCGATACTTTGCTTTTTCAAGGTTCTAATAGGGATTGGATGGCATCGTATACGATTGATCGCACGGACAAGAGCAAACAATATCTAACGCATTCCGTTTGATTGCAGATTAAATATTTTGCGGTTTGTTGTTGTTGCTCTTCCATTCCGTCATTTAAAATTTAACGGCGAGTCCTCGGGAAACAAAACATTTATTTGAGGACGTAATTAAAACCACATCATTCGCTTCCGGCTTTCTGCAAAATCTCATCTAAATTCCAATTTCCACGGATGATTTTAATTGGTTCTGAGTAAACAAAAGCTTCTCTAACTTCAGGAGGTATTTTGCTTGCAAGTGACAGTCTTCTCAGGGTTCGCAACATTTTTCATATAGTAAAGTAGTGCTAAGTTGGACGTTGTTTACCGCAAATCGTCGGAAACAACATGCTTTGCAGCAACAAAATCAGACTGTACTTTGTCTCAAGATCGAGCCGTCGTTTTAATATCAATTCATACATACATATATATACATGTGGGACATTTCCAGGAAAAAACGTTTGGAGGTGATTTTATTTATCATGAACTTTAATACTTGTGTAGTTCATAGAGTGCCCTGTTGTATTGACATGAGATGCCAGAGCGCATCTCTCGGGATGAAGCCTAGAATCACTTTTGTGTGATAAAATCCTTCGTTTTAGAGATCCAATAGTTTCCCAAGTCATTCTGTTTCCAAAAGGTTGCCAAAGAATCTGTTGCGAAGAGTTTCTCATTTATTAAAACTAATGCTGTAGGGGCTGATGGAATCTCACTCATTATGATAAAATACATTTTCACTTTGCTCTTAGACCATATTACATTTATAATCAATCACGCAATATCAACATCATGTTTCCCTGATGTTTGGAAGCAGGCTATCATCATACCTATTCCTAAAGTAGCGATTCCCACGTCTGTAACGCAACTTAGACCAGTCAGCTTACTTCCCGCATTTTCGAAGCTTTTGGAACGGGAAATGAAGATACAAATATCTCATTATATTTTCAGTAATGAAATAGTTCCATCAATGCAGTCTGGATTCAGGGAAAACCATAGTACAACAACTGCTCTAGCCAATGTCACTGATGATGTTATAAGAGGCCTTGACCAAGGAAATATCACTTGTTTAGTTCTGCTGGATTACACAAAAGCTTTTGATATGATAGACCCTGAAATTCTGCTACTTAAGCTGTCTTACTATGGTTTTACTGATGCTGCAGTCAATTTGATAAGCTGCTATTTGTCAAATAGAAATCAAAAGGTCTTAACAGCTTCGAAAATGTCACAGTCAACTGCTATAAGTTTTGGTGTTCCACAAGGTTCCATACTGGGACCTTTACTTTTCTCTCTATATATATCGGATTTCCATCAATATGTCCATAATTGCACAATCCATCACTATGCTGATGATACTCAAATTTATTTTAGTTTCCAACACAAAGATTTTAAAATTGCAGAAGCATTGCTCAACGAAGACTTAACAAGGCTAGTAGACATCTCGTGCTCGCATAACCTAAAAATTAATCCATCTAAATCTTCAGTTATGGTTTTCGGCTCAAAAAACAAAAGAACATTGATCGAAACGGAAATTAACATTAAAATTTATGATTGCCGGCTTCCTATAATGAATGAGTGTAAAAATCTGGGACTCTGGATTGACACAGAACTAAAATACAAAAAACACGTAAATTCGTTATGTAGTGCATCATACTGCATTTTGAAACAGTTTTATCCACATAGGCAAATAATATCTACTTCAGTAAAGCTGAAACTGTGTGAGACATTAATTATATCAAAAATCAGTTATTGTGACAGTATATATGGCGCAGCTTTATCATATAGTGAACAAAGCAAATTACAGCGTATTCAGAATTCGTGCATCAGATTTTCTTGCGGAATACGAAAGTTTGATCATATTTCTCATAAATTTAAGGAACTTGGTATTCTGCAGATTAAAGGCATGCAAAAGCTTCACTTATTGACACTCACACATAAGGTTTTAGCTACCAAACAACCACAATATTTGCATAATAAGTTAACACGATGTAGTGACATAAATCAACTGAATACAAGGAATAGGAATATGTTAGTGATACCCTTACATTCTAAGGCTGTCTACAAAACATCATTCAGCTACAATGATATTAAATTATATACTGATCTGCCTGTTACATTCCAAAACTATACGTTATTTAATTTTAAAAAGAGGTTTAAACTAAAACTACAAGTCGAGGTCTGATGATGAGTACAAAATGCTAGAAATATGGTCTATTCTTGTAATTGTTCTGTATTGTTAATTATTTAGTAATTATTGAGAATTATGGATACATTTTTGTTGGTAGAATGTTTTATTATATATATATATATTTTTTTTTTGTTAAGGTTAAGGTTAAGTTGAAAAACGCTAATTTTAGCGACACTTCGCCTTTTTTGTACTTTTACTTAGGTACGAAATAAAGCCCATTTATTATTATTATTATTATTATCTGAAAGTCTGACCCATGTACGAGCCTCTTCCCACTTCAGTTGGCCCACCTCAAGATTTGTACCAAAATATGTCTTTATAAACTAAACATGAAGCTATTTACTTCTAAAACAATTTATTCTCTCAACAACATTTTAGATACACTTTAGTCGTAAATAATACATATTTGAAATCACTTAGACCTATAGCTAATAGAACATCTGAACAAATTAACAATGTGCGAATAAATGCGCGAAGTTAACAAAGCGACAATTGTGAAAGATTACCATTGGGTAATATCACTTTCATCTTTTCTTACGGCTGAAATTCTTTGGGACATAGGGTTAACCAAGTTTTGGCAAAAATCTGATATGAAACAATCCCATATTTCTTGAAGATTTTGTCTCGGTTCGGTGATTGTCGTAGAACCTCGTGCCACAAAGTTTCAATGGACTGCTAGAAACCCATTTCAAAAGTGGTACATTATTTTCTTCCATCCATTTTATAGTCTTTTTTGAGGTATGTCACGCTGCACCATCTTGCTGAAACACAAAATCTTGGCCGGATGTCAAACATTCTTGCATCACTGGTAAAAGCGATTGTTCTAAAATTGCCAAATATTTCTTTGTATCCACATTTCCATCAATAAAATGAAGTTTTCCTACTCCTTTTGATGACATACTGCCCCAGACCATAATGGATGCTGCAAATTTCACTTTTCTCTTCAGGCAGTCAACGTGGAATGCTTCATTTTTTTTGCCCATCTAAGCCGATTTTTCCTTTGCAGTGGAGTTAGTAGTAGCTTGGCCTATAATCAAGTTGTGCAACTTTAGGGTTTTTACTTCACTTTTTTTATAAGAAAACTTACCTTGCAAGTGCTGAATCCCAGTTTGTGGACTTCTCTATGAGTTGTGGACCTCGAAATTCTCCTTCCAACAGCGTCACTCCACAGAGTACATAATTGTAAATAATTGGCACGCCTGTTTTTCACGATTATTCTTCTTAATGCTCTTCGGTCGGCATCTGTGATATTACTTTTTCTCACATATCGTGACTTAATATTAATTGAATCAGTTACGTTATATCTTCTAATAATATTTCTCACACTGTACCGCGATAAGTCTAAGAAAGTTACAATTTCTGAGATTGATCTCCCAGAATTAAAAAATTTAATTATCAGTAACCGAATTTTCTCACTCAGAACCCTTCCTCTAGCCATTTTGAAAACCTTAACTATCCAAAACTATTTTAAACGTATTCTGACAGCTGTGATTAATAAAACCAATTGTCATGGCTTTTATTTTCCATAGCCACCTATGCGTTACAGACTTATTTTGCATTGAAATGAAAATAGGTTGATATGCTGTAATTGCAACATGTGTTATTTTTATGCTGCAAATTTGATTAGGGAGTGATAAAGTTGGTATTTTCGACTATATATTATCAAAATATTCATTGTTAATATTTTAAACCTATAACGCCCTGCTACATTTTTATTATTTGTGTTTGATAAGAAAAAAACTAAGATTTCAATAGTTGGGCCAACTGAAGTGGGAAGGGGCTCGTATATCAACATAAGGCACGTAATTCTGTCCTTAATCCTTGAAAAAATACAGTTTATAATGAGGACGGATTTGCAAGCAATTCGACAGTTCAACGGGTTGCATAGTCTGATAGCCTAGGGGTCAGTTCCTTGATATAGGGTAGGACACCAAAGCCAGATCTGGAATTTGGGATGACGGTTATATTGTTAATCGAATTGTTGCTGTTGTTGGGAGTTATATCAGTTCTGTTATTAGGAGTTGTCAGAATATTATTTGGATTGTTGGTATTTGGCAAAATACTGGAAGCATTGCTGAACAAGATCCTGTAAATCACACACTTCGGATAACCATTGTTGATGAACGGTTTTGATAGCTTCCGTAAATTTGAAGTATGGAAAGTATTATCAGAGATGCTAATTACCTTTGTTTTTATCTGCTTCACCAAGTTGATTTTAATCCTTAGTTTATGGTATGACCTAAAATTGAGGAAACCGCCTGAGGCCATGGGTTTCTGGTACCAGTCTACCAATAAACTATTTTTTTTTGCGGATGAGTCTTGTGTCTAGAAAAGGGACAGACAGGTTCTCATATTCTTTTCCAATGGTATATTGGATGTACGGGTCATAGCTTTTGAAATCTTCGACAATAACATCCAAACCTCAGACCATTAAGTTAATAAGCCTCAAAATTATTGAGTTAAGCTAAAAATATATAGGGTGTTTCATCGGGCGAGCCGGATATTTTAACGTACCATCAGCAGAAGTAATTTTATCAAACTGTTTTTTTGGCAACCTAATGATTATATTTAAAGCATGTGGTGGCAGAAATGTCAACGTCTTATCTTGGTTTTTATTTACCTTTGTTAAAATATTTTCTCTTAGTTTTTGTGACAACGTACGTCCCCATATTGCTCGTCGTTCTATGGACTTTCTTCAAGAAGCAGACGTCAATGTTTTGTCGTGGCCACCCCCCTTCACTGGATTTAAATCCCATCGAACATATGTGGGATATGATGGGGAGGAGACGATCCACTTTGCACCATCCGCCACAGACTCTGCCACAGTTAATGAGGTGCCACAACTAGACATCAACCATCTCATTTTGTCGATGCCTAGAAGTAAACAGAAGTGTATTCAGCTGCGGGGTCTCCCAACACATTATTAATTTTTTTCTCATTACTTGTCAATAAAACTTCTTGAGAATGTTGTCGTTACATTCTTGATGTAAGACTACCTCAAAATCAAATTTTAGAAATTATTTTTCCAGTGTGTAACACTTCCAATATCACTGAGTATTATATCGAAGCTCCCCATGCCTATCCGTTCAAAAAAACGACATGTATTGACAGAACTTATTTACTGTAGTAAAGGTCTCAATCGCAAAGGTGGTCTTCGATACGAAGACATACATTTGATTTTTCTGTCACCTGGGCTCACAATACGTGCTTTGCTCCTCAATCGACTCCAGGAAAAACTTTAAGCCGATGGACACTTTCGTTCCTTGTGTTCATGTCTAAAATGAACAGCCGAAAGCCGAAGGCCATAAAGTTTCTGCAGGGCATTTGCTTACCGAACTCCTTTGTTCCAAGGCTAATGTCAGACTGATGGTGAGTTACATATTGCAAACATCACCCTATTACGCAAATAAAATGCGATCACACGTATTATCTTTTATCTTTTCATCCACAGTCAACGAAAATGGCGACTCACTTACTTTTCATTCATCAGTAGTGGACCTGTTCTCGAGAGAGTGCGCATAGTAGATAAAAAACTCGGAGCGGAAACAGGAAAAAGAGCCAATTGAAAATGATTTGCTTTAGCGCGCGAGGCGATTTGGCAAGCGCGCTGCTGTGAGTTTTCCAGAGATCCTATGTAAGATGAATTTAAATTATCCTTTCAGCAGTTTCGCCAGATTTTAGCTGCATATCACAAACAGGATTCTGCGGCTGAAGTCTTTACTACTGCGAAATGCAAGGAAGTTAAGTAATTATCTTAGATTCTATAAGACTAGCGGAGTTTAATGCTACACTGTTAGCGCAACAAAGCTCTTATTGGCAAAATAGAGCTTTCGAATAATTAGGTTGCCACGAACCCGTTTCTCCTTACTCCTTAAACAAACAACAACGATCCTTCTATAGTCTTGTTTTGACTTTAGTCACAACTTCATCGTTAGTAACCTAATTAGCACATTTACGACATATCAGTGAATCTGTGTCGCAGTACAGAAGCCCACCAAACGACGAATATCACTGCTCGAATAATTCGAGGTATTTTTTGTTTACTTCTATTTTTCAAGGACGATGTAGTTTATCCTCGTTTTTTCAGTCGTTTATAAAAAAGGTACTTAAAGTTCATGCATTGCAAAACTTCTCTCCGTCCAAGTTTGGATTTTAGTCTAAATACTGAAAGATCGTGACTATATGCTTCATGTCAAACTGTTAACGTCAGATGATATAGCTTCTTAACAGAAAGGGCATTAATAATTATAATAATTATAATATAATGTTGTATCCAGCTTCTCCCCTAGAAAGGATTTATTCAAATACGTGATAGAATGTAAAGCCTTCTATTTAAGAAAACTGTCGAAATCCGTCAAACTTTCTAAACTGAATGTTATATATTTTATTACACATTCTCCTGCCAATATGAAAATGAAAACATTCATATCGAATATTATGGTGATTTTATCACTCTCTTAAGAGTATGACATTAATAAAATAATATATAAAATAATATTGGCTTGCCAAATGCTTGCAGTATTAATTTGTGTGTAGATTGAAATTAGCATATACTGATACTAGTTTTTGCAAACACCAGCGGAATACTTTTTTTTCTAAACATAAAGGCTTGGCGAGCACAAAGGCCCCTGACATTAGTGCCTTAGAGTACGATTTTGTATATGTTAATGTGGACTTTAAGCTAACATTTGTGTGCATCGAAACATAATTCAAAATCTCATTGTTTTAGATAGAACGTCAACTATCGAACATGAATAAATGTATAAAGAAAATCAAGTATTTTCCGACTAATGCGTTAAATAACCTGCTAATTCTTCTAACAATACCATTGAACGTACAGGACGTTAAATGTACACATTCAAATTGCCTCTTTTAAACTATTACCAGTGTTTAAGGTCATCTCATCGACCAGTGAACTGGTTGCGTGTTTAATTTTGGCTCGTGCAGGGTCAATAATGCAAAGGGGCCACGGTAGCCAATGTGAATTATGAACTGAAGGCCATGCCATCGGTGGAGCATGGAATAAGCTAGCCACGTTTTTGAGCTTATTAAAACGACGGCAGTTGCAAGGCCATGCCCTTGTGTACGCGCAAGCGAAAAATAGATCGTTAGGCATCTTGCATTATTTGTCGGGCCAGCAAAACTAACCATGGGCGCATCGACCATGTATGGCAGGACTATAAGGATTGATGTTTAGGCTTGCACTATTTTTGTGTGGCTTGCACTGGATACATCGTTTCACAGCGCCTATTTATGAGAAAACCTAACAAAAAGTGAAAAAACAAAGCATAGAAAGTCGTTATCCATTTTTAAAATAAATACCATAAGCAATAAGTTGGCGATGGAATCAGAACCTTGCTCATACTACCTTCACACTACCAGACTACTTAACAGAAGTGTATCATGTATCATTCGACACAACCTTTTATTGTCAAAGTTGGAAATCCTCTGTATGCACCTCAGCGTTCAAACACAAGGTATGCGAATCAGCAAATTGTCAATGATGAATGAGAAAAAAAATGCCTAAAAAGTTGTGATCGAGACAACACTAAGTAAACTAAGTAAACAATTTTAGAAGATTTGAATAAATAAGAAATAAAACAAAAATAGAGGGACAAACAGATTGAAAAACAGATGAAAAATTAGTTGTTTGCAATCAATCATTAATCCTTTTAAAAAATTACCTTTCAAGTCGGGCACAGACTGTCAAAATCACTAACACTTACAGTAAAATATTGTACATCAAGTGTGGTGTGCCTCAAGGAACAGTACTAGGCCCACTATTATTTAGTCTCTACTCAAATGACTTATTCAAAATTAACAGTTCTGGAAAGATTATATGTTTTGCAGATGACACCCTCGTATTATATAAAGGTGATGACTAGAGCACACTGAAGCAAATAGCTGAACAGGATTTTATAAGGATCATTGACTGGTTTGATACTAAAATTTTAACAGTTAACTTCAAAAAAACAAAATTTATTGCATTTACATCCTATTCAAAATTTTGACCTACCTTCGAACAAATTTCCATTAATTATCATGGCCAAAAGACCAAAATCGATAGAGTTAACACTTTGAAATATCTTGGAATATTTATAGACTCACATCTAAGGTGGGATAACCATATTAAATATGTTATCAAAAAAATTAGAAATGTTGCCTATAAACTCAAAATGCTTGCTAACATTCTAACAGAAAGTTATCTGCGAATCCTATACCATGCCTTAGTTGAAACCCATATAATATACGGCATCACAGCCTGGGGTGCCGCCTGCAAGACATATATTTCTGACCTGAATATAGCACAAAAAACTGTTTTGAAAGCCATTTTCCATAAGCCAAGATTATATCCAACGAACAACTTATATCAAGAAACAGGGATACTTGATACAAGACAACCTTATTTTTTACATGCCACCACCTTATACCATAAGTATTGTAATAAAAAGAAAAAATCCTATAAACACGAGCATAACACACGATTTCGAATAGGCTCATCTAATATCAAAAGACCACACAAAACATTATTCAAAAAATCATTTAAATTCTTAGCAGCTAAATTATATACCAAACGAAATAAAGATACTTAATTTTGGAAAAAAATTTAGAAGAAAATTGAAAGACTGGGTTAGTAATGTGCAGCGAATGACTATACATAATTACGTATATAGAAAACTAAAACTACAAAATTCCAATTACATTAATACCTTTTAGATTTAACAATAATTGTTATACACATATATGATTGATTGTTAGTTATTAAGATATAAACCACACACAGGCGATGCCTTCTGTGATTTTTTCATATTTATTTGCCCATTTTTTGTATTTTGGCGAATAAATATTATTATTATTATTATTATACAATTCACAAGTCTGATGTTAAGTATTCCTCAATGCTGTAAAAAGGGTTTTCCATGAATAGACTTTTAACTCGGCGTTGGAACGCATTGCAGTTGGTGACAGCTTTGATAACAATTGGCAACCTGTTGAACAATTTGATAGGCATTATGTGGGGACCATTTGCTGATAAAGCAAGGCTATGTTGAGGAGTACGCAGACAGTATGTATTCCTTAGATTATAAACACTCTCCACATTGCTTCGCGACTCATATTTTTCAAAAGTCTTTCGAACATGATAAACACAGTTAAAAATGTAAAGTGAATATATCGTCATGATGTGGAGAGTTTTGAATAGTTCACGACAAGAAGTGAGCTTGTTACTAAAAGTTATTGTACGAATCACTCTCTTCTGCACAAGTAGCAAATCTGATGTATGTGAACTGCTACCCCAGGAAACGATACAGTAATTCATGGCTGACTGTACGTGAGCAAAATAGTACATCCTAAGGACTGCAGTACTTACAAACTGCCTTAGTCTCCACAACACAAAGCAATGCTTTGATATTTTGTTGACTAAACAGTCAATATGATCCCTCCAAGTAAGCTTTGAATCGATCATAACACCAAGGAGTTTAGTGACCTGGACCTTGTTCACTCTGGTTCCGTTAATTTTGAGGTCAATATCACAATCTGTATCTCGCAAGCAAAATTGCATCAGTTGCGCCTTCTGTTCATTAAATACAAGGCCATTCCTTACACAGTACCTCTCCATGTGATATGATGCAACTGACAACTCAGTAATAAGCTGAGTTGAATCTTAAGTTTTAACCCCCACCGTGGTATCGTCAGCAAATAATGTAACAAAATGCTGTTTCATGAAAAAAGGCGCATCGTTGACGAACAAGAAGAACAATAGAGGCCCTATGCTTCCTTGCGGAACACCAGTTAAAACAACCTTGGTGCTAGAGGATAACTTACAGCTACCATTATTAATGACAACTCGATGTTCACTATCGGATAGATGACTTTCTATCCAATTTAAAGCGGTTCCTCTGACTCCGTAGTTATTAAGCCTTTTGAGTAAAAGAGCACGGTTGACAGTACCGAAAGCGCAGCTTAAATCTATAAAGAGACAAATTGTCTTATCTTTCTTTTCAAGGCATGTTAAGACAAAGTCACACATAGACAATACTGCATCTTTTGTAGATAGGTTTTTCTGAAATCCAAATTGGCACCTGTTGATGGTATTGAATTTGTCAGCAAATTTTATCAGCTTATTAAAATAAGCCTTTTCGAAGAATTTTGCACGAAGATACTTAGGTAGAATGCATTTGTCAAGGTAGATGGATAAATCTGAATACAATTCTTTAGGCTTGAAGTGTGTAATGGGCACTGCCATATCGATCACAGCGTGCAATATGGTAGAGGTCTGAACTAATTTGGGGTTAACATTTGTCAAATTTCCATATTTTATGCACTTGCACATTGAATTTGTCAGACATTTTCATTTGAAAACCTTCAGTTTCTCGAAACTAGTCACTTTATATAGGTAAACTGTAAAACTAGTGGAACAAACAGCAGGTACAAATTGACAAATTTTATACATTGCTTCAGCAACAGGAGAAATAAGAGCTAGGAAAAAAATAGATAGCTGCTGTAGGTAGAAAAAGGTGGGCTAATCTAGTATATTTTGGTATGATATAAATACACATAAATAAACATTTAAATAATTAATATAGGCTGACGAAAAAGCAATTCATAGATACAATTCCATCAACTATTATGTGAAGACTTTGTCTCACTGGCGTTTGTTTTATCAGAGGTCTTAAATTAAGTAGCTTTGTCCGTTCATCCTAAGCTCTTCAACGTATCTATCGTGCTGACTAACATTAATTCCTTACTGCTTTTGTATGGATTCAAATCCCGCATCAATTATCACATTTACTTTTCATAATTTATTTAATATACACCACGAACTTTTAAGACAGGTCATCGGTCGCGAATCATTATGGTCTCTAGGAGGCGCTGTCATCGCGTACATAGCAAAAGGTACAAAACACACACCATGTGATACGTTATCCTGACTCACTGTGTAAAACTGTCTATCTAGAAACTGCCAGTCATCTGAAGTTAATATCTCTTGGCCATATTCCAAGTCTTCATTAACCTGGCTCGCCGATCGAGACAATATTTCAATATCACCGGCTATTATACTCTCATTAATCTAGTTAAGGAACAATACCTTTTCAGACGGGGCAAATGGGATCCAAGTGAATCAATCAATTCACATTATCGATCGAAATTAAAGTCAGATTTAAGAAAATTAGCAAAGAGTTCTGTGGACGCTCAGTGAATAACTGAATTTAAAGGTTCTAATATGGTTGATTGCCTGTAAAATTGTATCCGGTAGTGGTCCTGTCTGAGAAGTTAAATCCTCTTTGACAGTTTAACTTGGATAGGAGCTAATCTGTTCAGGACTAAGACGTATATTCCTGATCCCAAATTATTGAAATAGGTTGAATGAATGCATGCACTTTTACTATGGCCGATTCAGGAAAATTTCTATTTTCCCATGGTGCTTTGTCCGGTTTTCCCTGTGTACTTCAAAGGTATTGGAACGTGCAAGACTAAAACAAGGAACATGTTAATATGACAATATTCAAGATGACGATACTCGTGAAATGTATTGATACACCCAAGTGTCGTATATGAAAACATCGATCCAAAATATCGGGTATGGGAAGCAAAAGTATCGAAACTACTAAGTATATTATCGTATAGAACATCCCTACTGACAGCATGTATAACCCGATGTACCGACGTAGCTATTTTGGGGCGTCATGGAAATAATTTTAAATTTTCATTTGTATTTTTTCAAGCGTTGTGCAACCATTTTGGATAAAATTCCACGAATAGTCTTATAAAACATAGTAGAGTATATTTCAACAGTTGGCGGAGCGTACTCCACTGGGACCAGGGGGATGAAACGGGATATTAGTGCACAATCTGGCAACCATGTCGCACCCTCAAAAAATGGCCGCTGACAACCACACAACTCACCGTGTTGTCACTGAATAGCACGGGATTAAACCTTCTTCAGTGTATATGTTTTGTAACTGGGACCAAGGGTTGACGGATCCCACACAGGTGTCACTCGTTCGGGAGTTTTGAAATGTAAAAGATCAGCTGTTATTCAAATAATGTCTGATTATACGTATAACCTAGAATGTGTACTCTTGAAAAAAGAAAAATATTGAAAATTTCAAGTTTTTTTGCAGCTAGCTTTACGACATACATAAGGTTTATTTGGGTATTTCTTAATCGCTGTAAATATAGTGTGGATGTTTGTTCAGTTCCTGAACAACGAAAGATATTCAACTTTATGGATGTATGGATTTCAAAAACCAGAATGGTTTTGTGGGAATATCAATCTAAGGCGCCATAATGGTTCTGATGAACGGCAAGTAAATGAATAAGTGTTTGGAAATGAGCAATATCTATGAAATTTTTGGTAGAGTCTGTCATCAAGTAGGTGTTTAATGGCTACCTACAGGAAGTTTTTAGGAAAAAATAATTCAGGAGGTGATGTTAGATCAGTAAAATCGCATATCAATTGAAAAACATAATGTAAACATGAATAAAAAATTAACAATAGTAATTAAAACATGAATTTTATTCAAATTCAAACATTTCTTTAAATTTCGACTGAATTATATGTAATTTCTTGCTACTCAATAAGCTGGTGATGTTTCAATGACAAGCTGTCAACTCATACTTTGACAATATTTTGTTTTCAACATTTCATAGGTACTGGTTGCTGAAATACGTTGACTGGGTGTTGAAGCTCGTTAGCTGTATTTGACGGACTGTTACCCTATAGATGGAGAATAACGGACTGTTGATTTGACAACCCTGGTGAAATCCACCCTTAGTCAATCAAACGAATGTAACAATAAAACCTTTCTCTCTATGATTTAAATCTGTATTGAAAAAGCATATGACTCTAGATTTAGTAATATTTTGTATAATGATTTTTTAGATGCACTTTGTTTTACCATCTTATTCACAACTGCTGATAAATGGTTAAAAGTTTTTAGACAATTGCAAAGAGGACCTTTTTCGCTGGTTCATGCTCAGGATAAATATAATTAAAAGCTCTAGTATGGCTACTTGTAGACTAACTGACTGTTAATAATCATTTACATGAGGCACTCTCAAATAAATACTTAAGAAAACTGTTTAAATACCGAATTGCTTCTACATGTTTCATTTAAAACCCAAAATATTTCCCAAATGCCTCTTTTGTATTACAAGAATCTCGTCAAGGTCACTACACTCTTCGAACAACATAATTCAACTACTTAATCTAGATTTAGAATTTTAGCAACGCACAACTTTTAAAGTTTTCTATTCCAATATCTAGCAATGATTCTTATGGAATAACGTATCTTATTGAGGTTATTTCTGAAATAACTTATATGGTTGTCCCACCTGAGGTAACTATCTAAATCACAAAATCTAGTCTATAATTGTTGCACCATTAAGACAAATTGAATTTTCAGAGTTTGTTCTACAGTGTTGGTAAAAAAATAGCACAAGACTTAGTTTACCTCTATTAATAACTGCCCTATTATTAAACATTGTTCATATCACATTGCTATTATTCACATGCATTCTTAGGACCTGTAGCAGTTATGAGCAAATTTATGTGATCTGTATACTTCGTGATTTTACATACACTGGGTTTGATACAGGTGTCAATACCATTTAGAAAAATCACAAGCAATGTGGGACCTGATATACTGCCCCGAGACGCCCCAGTTTTAGTATTAAGCACAATCCATTACATCCTAATATGTTTACTTTTTGCTTACGATTGTTGATTCTATACAAAGAAGTGCTGGACCTCTAATACCACAGCTTTCTAATTTTTGTAATTATACAGGGTGACTTCGAATTTGAGTCATTTATTTTAACAGTGAGTAGATCTGATCAAAAGAAATGTTTTTTTCCTTTACCATTTTTCTGGTAAAATTAAAGTAACAAAGTTATAGCCCTTTGGAAGTTTGAGTACCGCCCTGTCTCAATAATAATATTATGTGCTCGTGTTTGGCAACAACGGATATAATCCGCCTTATCGGTTCTTCGCATCGGAAACAAAAAAGCGAAATAAATAGGAACGATGTTTTTACAATTATTGTATTCAGTTGTATACAGTCAGTGTCAGTCGGTAACGCGTGAGTGAATAGTGGTGTCTGTTGCGTGGCTCAAACGAAATAAAAAATGGCACATGTTTATGCGGATCGGTTTCCCAATCGAGTGCAACCAACCCCTCCTGCCTTTGTTAATGTAGTACAACGGGCTCGTGAATCAGGTGACTTAAGACCTCACAGGGGACGGCATGCCGGTCCTCCAAGACCTCACGATCAAATACAGGTCCACACTGAAATACTTGTCGGGAGGATACTTTATAAAACAAGGAAAATTTTTTTAATTTTTTTTTTATTTTTACACACATATTTTGGTTTATCTTCCTTCTACAATCATTATCTGAAAATTAATGACTCAACTTCAAAGCCTAGTTGATTTTTCTCTAATATAACCATGTCAAGTTTCATTTATCAGATTATTTAGAGTTATAAAATTCAATATTCTGTTATTCATTACCTTCTCAGATATTTTTTGAAAAACTGATAAGCTTATGGGTCTGAAAGTGTCAAAAGATACTTCAGTGATTGAAGGCAGTCAACGTAAGGCTGTTAAGTATCTTTATCTGAAATGTACTCATAAAAGAGGTTTCAGTCATCATACTCTTTTGAATTTCTTCTTAGATTCACTATCAGTTAGAAGTAATATCTTTGCCTTGTCAATTTTATGTCGCCTTACTCACAATCAAATTGACTGTCATTTACTTGAAAAAAAAAGTATATTTCCGCATTCGAAGTCGTCATCAATCAGCGTTTTATTGTCAAGCAGGCCGGACGAACGTAAACTTGACATCTCCAATTCGTGTAATGTACCCGTACAGTCTGATCTCTATTTGTGAGATGTGTAATATTTATAATGACAGCAGTAAATCAATCATAAATTGCTATAAGTCATCGATTGTTCACTGAGCTTACTTAGGCCAGTTGATGCTAAGTTTATGCATTTGAGCTTTTCCTGTAATTGGGTCTTACCTGTAGGAAATACGAAATATAAGATAAAATAAAGATGACAAACCGTTTTTATTCTTGTGAACCGGAATCGCAAGTGCTGTTGAATTATTCATAATGTGCCAGCAAATTTTTTTTATAATTATTCTGGAGATCTCATCTTCACTACAACTCTTTTTTTAAATTTGTAAATATTTGACATTTGCAATTATTTCATCATTGGTTATATGCCTGACAAACAAGCCCATAAAACCTCTTTAAATCTGGTTTTACTTGTCAACAGCAGAGCTTTTTTAAGAATTCTAAGGGAATCTTAGCAATGACCTACTGACCTACTCAATTAAATTCTCGGAATTCTAAATGACATATGAAAAATAAAGGTGGTTAACTCTTTCAAAAATAGCGTCAAATTGAATTCCTAAGGTACCTATTGTATTACAGTCTATATGCGTCTGAGTTTTCGGCTTCACTAATTTTTATCCCAAAGCTGTTAGAGAGGCATAGTGCACGTTTTCTATCTCTATTAAGCTTTCGCTCGGTCTGGGACGTTTCGCTTTAGGTTAGTCTCCAGACGCCAATAAAGCCGATACTCCAATGCGCCCATCCCGAGATTGCTTGCTGGGAAACACGGAAACAGAGAAGCAATCTTGAAAAAATGTACACGAACTCCTCTAATGTCTGCGGTGCGTGACGAACCGATGTTCAAACTAACGAACTTCAACAGACTCTCCGCTGCTAATGTTTTCATTTGTAGATATTTCCGTCCTAGAAATTTCAGGGTAACGTGTTACGAAATTGCCGTTTCCAGAAACGGAACGTCTGTATCGATCAAAACTGGAACCTTATAGGAATTGAAGATATATTCTGAGACAACAATTGAAATCTAGAAGTCGATCAAATGTTAATGGCAATTACTAGCGCAGTTCAGTTGGATTGTTTATATTCGAAGAGCTATGGACTTCTTGATGGTGTCAGATTTTTTACACCGAAGCAGTCGCGTAGGTAGAAGCCTAACCACCGGGGCACCGTGGTTGATATGGGGAGCCTAAATAAACTTTGTTGATCCGATTTTTGAATTGCGCAACGTTAGAAGAACTGACTAAAGCCTTCTCAGGTTTTTTTTCTTTTTTTTTTATACTCCAACTACCACGAAGGCCTAAGGCCTAAACACCCATTGGGTAGGTGGATTATTACAAAAATAGTATTTTATTATTTTGACTACTAGAAAGGAAGGCCTATTCTAACAGATTGTTGCATATGACAGTATGACATACAAGGTTTGTAGCAAAGTAAGTAGGACAGAGGAAAACTTCCTTCTTCGCGAAGCCGAACACGACGAATACGCGACAGAAAAGACCTCATAACACCAAGATAAAACACAGCGTTAACCGTTTGGCCCGATGGAACGAATTCTTTGTGAACCATTAACTTCGTATCGTGGAAACAAAGCAACATTATCTCCAATTTGGACTATTCCAAAAGCGTTTTTTTTTATTTGGCTTGCTTGGGTGCTTCCATTCGGTACTTGCTTGGCTTCGGGCTTGTATTGAAAACACCACGTGTCGTCACTAGTCGCAATGTTATACAGAAAGTTTTTTATCGTTTTTGGTCTCTTTGATGATATCTCTCGAATGTTGAATTCGAAACAAAAATCAACTTTGAGCACGATAACCCCGCGTGAAGTGGTTCGATTGTCATCAGATTTTGACAGGGCATCACTGAAAGATGTACCTTCCATAATAGTTGGCGATACTTGTATCGGACATCTTTCAAAAGTCCTGTTTTCATCGCGACAGTCGTTCTACTTTCAATCGATAGACATACAGCCCTAGCTTTCCCGTCTGATTTACAATTTGAAATGAATACCAGCTGTCATTATCAGTAAGTGGTATCACACGTATAATTATTCCGGTATTAGGTACGTATTAGGCACTAAGCTGCGGAAAAAAATAAATTTCACCGCGTATCTCTTCTGAGAGAATTACCATTTCACTTTGCCCAATACTATCACCTATTATAACGAATCTAACACTAATTGGAACAGCAAAAGGGAAACGCGCCAGAAAAGTGTGAAATCCTATATAGACAAGCTAGGAAAATACATGAAATGTTCAAGCGAAATCAGCGACACCAAAAGCCCTGCGACACCCTGGTCAACTCTGATATATTTTACGAATAAATCTAAAAATTCAAAACGTAATAAGTAAGAGTGATCGGTCACTTAATATACTAAGTGACATATAAATCCGAACACCCAGTTTAAATGGTTTTATTTTAATAAAATTGTGTATAAGTACTTAATGAAGCATAATAAATAAATGATTTCAAAATGATTGCACTGCTTTAAAGCCCTTTGACCTTTAATAATGTGTGGGTGCACCCTGATGTGCTACGCATTCTCCAATGCGCCTAGGCATGCTTCTGATCAGGTGGTCAATGTCCTCCTGTGGCATCTCATTCCAGGCAACCACCAACTCCTCTCGAAGTGCTTCTAGAGTCTGAGGAGGACGTTGCAAATTGAGCAATCTCCTACCCATCATATCCCACACGTGCTCAATTGGGGATGATTCGGGAGATCTTGGTGGCCATGGTAACAATGTGACATCAGTATGTTGAAAGAAGTCTATTGTGACTCTTGCAACATGTGGTCGGGCATTATCTTGTTGGAAAGTTGGATCTGCCAGGGTGTCAAGATAGGGTAAAAGATGGGGTTCTAGAACTTCGTGGATATAACGCTGCGCGTTCATGTTACCTCTCATGAAGATTAAAGGTGACCTGGAACCATAAGCTATAGCACCCCAAACCATAACTCCAACAGTGTGATGAACATGTCTTTCAACAAAAAACTGTGGATTCCTCCTTTCACCACGTCGCCTTCTAACCCTGGCACGACCTTCGTGCATGCCTAGACAAAATCGAGACTCGTCACTAAAGACAATACTGTTCCATTCCTGATCCCAGAGTGACCGTTGTCTACACCACCAAGGCGATTACGTCGGTGTTCTCGAGTTAAAGGGAGGACCCAGTGTGGCCGGTATGAAAACAAGCCAAAACTTCTCATTCGTCGGTAAACACTTCGCATGCCAATAGGTCTTCCGTGTTCTGCAAACCATTCATTTGCAATGGACCTGGTAGTGGAGAAACGGTCCCTTGAGGCCAATAACCTTAGGCGGCGATCTTCACGGTCTGTTGTTCTACGGCGGCGTCCAGTGCCCCTTGCTCTTTGCGTACGGCCTTCTCGAAGCCATGCCTGATAACACCTAACCACAGTGTCTACACTTCTTTGCACTCTAACTGCAATTGCCCGAAAAGAAAGTCCAGCTTCCCGAAGTCCCACTATACGGCCCCTATCAAACTCACTAAGTTGACGAAATCGTACAGGTCTCCGTACTCTAGGCATCGTAACCGATCGTAAAGGATGTCAAGAACCAAAATCCGCCAACGTTGATTCTTTACTGCGGCTGAAATATTCATTTTTAGAGCGTTAGTGAATTAAAAAAAAGCAGTATAAAAACCGGAATGTCCAACTGATAAGGCTGAAAATTTTTTCACTTGTTATTTACAGTAAGATAAATACATTCACCAACTTTTATTAAAATAAAACCATTTAAACTGGGTGTTCGGATTTATATGTCACTTAGTATAGAATTTGGTGTTGTGTTTCATTTAACAGATTGAATCTGAAAGCGATAAATCTCGTTAGCAACAAGTGACCAAGGGATATCATATCCAGGATTAAGGGGGAGGCTGAGGGGCCGGGATTGATCTGTTCAGGGTACGCCCGACTTGATACTGTTGGTGAATATCACTTGAAAAGATAAAAGAAAGCATTTTTGCTGGCCCTGGCAATACTCTATGCCTGCGTTTCTCCCCCTGTGGGACGCGCCGCCCTAGGGGGGCGTGCCAATCTTAAGGGGGGGCGCGAGCATATTAGAAGAACACTAACAGCCAAAAGGAACGAAAAATAAAATTTTTACATAGTCAAAAATGAAATACATATTAGCACTGATATAGTAGGTACACTTATAAACACAACTGTATTTATCAATACTAAATTAAAAATAAGTTAGATAATATTAATTCTAAAAAATAATAATAATAGTGAATCCCTCGAGCTTGCTTTGAAGAGCGCAGATTGTCGAAACAAGGTTTAATATTTGAAATAGACACTCTGAGTTCTTTTTGTATAATTAGCTACGATCGAGGTTAGGTTAGATTAGGTTTCTTATGAGTGCATCAACAACGATCCTCCACTGCGACTCTTTGGTCTATTGTGCCTCACACCTACTTATATTTCCCTCAGTAGCTCCGAGCTCCTGAAGAAGTCGATTAACTTGTTTGGAGAAACATCCTTCAGGTCTTCTGCTTGGAGTACTACGTCTCCAAGCATTATGTACTTAATTATTTCAGTTGTAGGGCATATGCACAATACATGCCTGACTATTTCATCTCCCTCCATGCACAGTCTGCACTCACCGTCCTCCGCCATACCCAGCCTGCTCATGTGGTGACGCAATTTGTAGTGACCAGTGTACAGTCCTACTAGAGCTTTAAGGCCATTCCTGTTCAGCCGTAGCAAAGAATCTGTTACCTTCTTTGCCAAGATTGGTATAGTTCCCTTAGCACGGATTAAGCTTGCTAATCCCTTTCAGTATTGATGGATCCTTCTGTCCAGCTCAGGCCCAATGAAGGGTGTGCTAGCCCCACTCTTTGACAACCGTAATTAGCACAATATTCATCCAGGTGACATTTTCTTGCAAGCCAAAGCTTCTCTGTGAATCATGCAATGTGTCCAGATGCACAATGCAGATTTTTGTTTTAGAAGGGCTTGTTCCAGTATACTTTCAAATCTTCCGGACATTGAACGAGCCCCATCGGTGCATATTCCGACACAATGTTTCCACTCGATTATATAATAATTTAAGATATCAAGCAATGCGAGAGCTGTTGGTTTAAGTTCTATAGGTTTGCTGAAAAGTAGGCTATAAGATGAGCATCTTTATTGCTGAGCGTTGCCTCATCAAGCTGAGTTATTGAAAACAAATTGTCTCCCAACTTTCTGAGTAGCTGATGCTGTACATCTTCAGCGATATCACCAATTCGACGGGCAACTGTATCAATTGACAGAGGTATGGACTCCAATTCTTTTCGCAAAGTTATCTCCAAACATAGTTTCTACAATTTTAATTGCAGCTGGCGAAATGAGCTTTTCACCAATAGCGTGAGGCTCCTTACGTTTAGCTATTTCATATGAAACTTTATAAGAGGCAAGTAAAGCTTTTTTATTCACAAAGTTTTTATTTTTTGCTTTTCATACGATTTTAATTTTAACTCGATGGATTCTCGGGGTTTGGTAGCGTATTCACTATGAACCGTTTCCAAACGTCGTTTAAGTTTATTAAGTTTCATGCTTCCTGCTGCTAAAGCTTGGCCTCTCTCCTTCATTGACTTCAGTACATGTAAACCCAAAATTTAAGTATTCTTGAGAATATTTTCTTGGTTTTATCTTTGGAACCTCTCTCGCCTTTGCACTTGATGCTTCACTAGTCTCGAATGCTCGCTTATACCCACTTAAATAGACTATACGCGACGTGTATACACGTCCGCGCAGACGTTCAAGAATGTTCGGAATAGCTCTTAACTTTTCGCGAAGAGAGGCGATAATTGCGTTCGCGGGTCAAAAAATGAACCAGTCCATAATTACAAAAATGCGCATGTCCAGTTATTGTCTAGTTCGAGATTTTCGTTTACCGCAAACGACTTTGGAACTGTTTGCGTATTCAACACTGTTGCCAATTTGCCCTCTATTTTGTGCTATTGCCAAGCTGCTATTCGATTGACACTATTGACAGCTTCCAGGTGTTTTCGGTACTTCAATAACTTCCAATAGTTCTTCCAAATCAACATCACTAAACGACAAATGGTCCGACATCTTAAGCACAAAATCTTAAGCACTGAATTTTAAGAACTTAAGATGGAACACACAAAAGATATGTATGGAACAGCAAGCACAGGTGACAGATTTTCACACAATAGGTTAAACACTTTAAACCCGAACAGAGGCAGCGGAAGATGAAATATCAAATGTCCATAACGATTCTAATTCGCATGATCAGCCGGATCGAACTTTTAGTCTCAACAAAAATCTAAGAACCGTCAGGACCAATTCGGAATCAGTTCTGTACCGATATGATCCGCGAACGCAGAACTGTAACTAAAAATTCAGAATTTTCTTACCGCGAACGCCGATTTTTGAAGTGCGCATGCGAAGTGATTCAGAATCAATCCCAAATCAGAACCGCGAACGAATCTATTGATTGTACATCATACAAATAACATCATGTTATGTCACCTTGACAGAATCGACTGATATATAAGTAGGACTGCCATCACCTCAACTACCGACACCAGACAAAAACTTCAAAAATCCCGCACGGATACCACGTATCTTGAAAATTGACATTTTGCCGATTTCTTTTTGACATTATGCTGTTTTTTTTTGACATTATGTAGGTTTTTCTACAAGATATTAACTCAGCCCTTAGTTGTACGTGTTGCCTAAACTTCATGAGGCTTGTTATCAATCTTTGGCACTGATGTGATGTAAAATCTGCTTCCGAGATGGCATTTCTGGAGGTCTAAGCTGTAAGTTGTTGTGTTGATGATAATTACACTGGGTTCTTGTCTCAAATACACTTAATTGGTATTCAAAGCTAGAAATTAGTTGCGCATCCACTTTTTCTCACCCATTCTGGGATTACATACACATATTTGCTGAATTTCAAAAATGAGAGATATAAGAAATATTTATATTCACTGTGCATTGTCGAATTACAAGTCATATACATGCCAACAGTAATTACACACAGCGTGGGCGCGGTGATGATTTCCCGTAATTCTCCTCATTTTTTTCGTAATTTATAGCTTTGAACATAACCTCTCTTCAGAAAGCACAACCTAAAAATAACCCGTCGGGCACAGCCAAGAGATATACTTCATTGGCAGCATGTTCAGTAATAATTTTCTCACACAGCAAATATCACTGACTTTATACACATGCAGACCAATGCACATAATCATCCAGATGCGATCTAGCTATTCCACCAACTTTCTTCTCAAAGATGAAAACTACAGACTACTCGGCTTCACAAAAGATATGCAACCAACAATGCGTGTAGTTGAGTCGTTCCTCCATAGATGGGCGCTCACAGCGATCATAGCGTGCATATCCGGAATGAACTGTTTGCACCCTAAAGTCTACCTAGTCTGCAAGTTGTGTCTTCTTTTTTTTGACGTTTTATAGGTTTTTTCCATTATAGACATGCCGACTCATGTGATTTTATGGAGAAAAATTACTACGAGTTTACCATGGTCTAAATAGTTATTCATATCCTTCGGCCTATTAGTGATAAATATCTCATCGACGTAACATTGACTTCTAAATTACATTGGTTCTATTCTCATCTTTAGGAGAAAAGCAAACGATTGGAAACAAATATATAATATACTTCGAAGTTGAGTCATTTATTTTAACAGTGAGTAGATCTGATCAAAAGAAATGTTTTTTTCCTTTAACATTTTTTTGGTAAAATTAAAGTATCAAAGTTATAGCCCTTTAGAAGTTTGAGTACCACCCTGTCTCAATAATAATATTATGTGCTCGTGTTTGACAACAACGGATATAATCCACCTTATCGGTTCATCGCATCGGAAACAAAAAAGCGAAAGAATTTGAAACGCTTATCACGATGCTTTTAGTTGTATTGAGTCAATGTGTCAGTCGGTAACGCGTCAGTGAATAGTGGTGTTTGTTGCGTGGCTCAAACGAAATAAAAAATTGCACATGTTTACACGGATTTTTGCGGATCGGTTTCCCAATCGAGTGCAATCAACCCCTCGTGCCGTTGTTAATGTAGCACAACGGGCTCGTGAATCAGGTGACTTAAGACCTCACAGGGGAGAGCATGCCGGTGCTCCAAGACCGCACGATCAAATAATACAGGTTCGCACTGAAATACTTGTCGGGAGGATACTTTATAAAACAAGGTAACATTTTTTTTTATTTTTTTTTTATTTTTACACACATATTTTGGTTTATCTTCCTTCTTCAATCATTATCTGAAAATTAATGACTCAACTTCAAAGTCACCCTGTATACAGGCTGTTTCAGTTTATTGTTGCATAACTATAAGATTCGATAGAACTTTTAAAATTAATGCATAAAGTCTATATAAACATGCGTCGAAAAATGCGTGGCTTCCGAAATACAGGGTGTTTAAATTTACTTTCTAAAATAGTGTTTTTTTAAATATTTCGAACAATATTTGATGTATAACAGTGAAAATTGGTATACAAGGGTTTCTTGGTACGACAAAACGAACCATGGGCATAGTTTTACTGTAGCCGCTAGAGGGCGCTCTCTACTGTACCTGTAGTGCATTAAAATGACCGAAATTTTTTTCTTAGTGCAATTTTTTGCTTTTTGAATAAAAACTGATTCTTCGCACTTTTCAACATAAAACAGCTCTCCTGTTAGTTTTCCTTATAGTTAGCTGTTTTTGAGGTATTTCGATTTTTAAGGTTCGATGCATTCTTAATTATTTATGGGAAAATAATATTTTTTTTTACATTTTCGATTTGGGCATTACAAGCAATTAAGATAATCGTTTAGATTGTGTTTTTAAACAGAGCAATAATTCCTAACTCCAAATTAACACAAAAAAAATAGAATATTAATTTGTTTAATTTTCCAATATTATTTTTAACAAATTAAATTAATTATTTACAACTAAAATGCTATTGGATAGTTAGGACAAACATACAAAATCTAAAGTAGTTGCTCGAAATGTAAACCCAATTGTTCAATACACAATTCACATCTACGAATGATCGAACGTGGTATAGCATTATTCAAATAAGGCCTTATTTCATCAGATGCATTCCTGATTCTGTCGATTAGCATATCTCTTGTGGTTACGGAAGTCTGGTACACGTTTTCTTTTAGAAATCCCCACACATAGAAATCTAATGGATTTAGGTCAGGAGATCGTGGAGGCCAGACCACTGGTCCTCCACGGCCGATCCATCTTTCTGGATAATTTTCCTCCAGCCAGTTTCTAACTATTCTCGAATAATGAGCTGGACAACCATCAAGCTGGAACCAGGCCAATCTTCTTAAATCTAACATAACATCATCCCACATATGTGCATGTTCAGCCTTTAATAATTCCAAGAAGGTCAAAGCATTTAACCTTGCAGGCAAAAGGTAGGGTCCAAATAGTCGATTACGGTAGATACCAATCCACACGTTCACACTAAATTCATGCTGAAAATTTCTTTCCCGAACTGCATGCGGATTTTCATGCGACCAAATATGTTGATTATGAAAATTTATCACTCCACGTCTAGTGAAGCATGACTCATCGGTCCATAAAACGTTACTTAAAAACTCCCTATTATTATCAGTTCTATCAAGAATCCTCTGACAAAATGTGATTCTTCGTTCTCCGTCCCGTGGCTGTAGTCCTTGCACAGGTTGCAAATGTTAAGGACGTCTATGGTCATTTCTAAGAACACGCTGAAATTCCCAAGGCACCAGAAACTCTCCTAACACTTGTGGTCGGATGTCTATCAAACTCGCGCAGAATCATACGGGTAAATCTGCGCTGACGAACATTTATGTTTTGATCCCTTTGGAGATTTCCAAAACCATTTTAAATTATTTGGCGATGCACTCTTACAAATACTGAGCGAGTTGAATGTCGTCTGTTTGGAAATCTTCATGCGTATTCTCTGGCTGCTTCTGCTGCGTTTCCATTTACAAAGCCATACACAAAATGAATAACTCTTGATTGGAGAATAAAAATGGCATTTTTATAAAACTAACAAAAAAAAAACAGGTAAAAGAAACTAAATTTCGTGCATTCAAAATTGCAAAAAGGCGTTTTAGGTTTCAACAGACAACAAAACTAACTGTCAACTAATTGAGGTTTAACCTTATTCTGCTTTCAATTTCAAAAATATTTGCAGGCACAACCTACTTCTAAAAATTATCGAGATACTGGCTTTTTAACGTTATTTTATCATAAATAATTAAAAATGCATCGAACCTTAAAAATCGAAATATCTCAAAAACGGCTAACTACAACGAAAATTCAAAAGAGAGCTTTTTTATGTTGAAAAGTGCGAAGAATCAGTTTTTTTATTCAAAAAGCAAAAAATTGCACTAAGAAAAAATGTTCGGTCATTTTAATACACTACAGGTACAGTAGAGAGCGCCCTCTAGCGGCTACAGTAAAACTATGCCCATGGTTCGTTTTGTCGTACCAAAAACGCTTGAATACTAATTTTCACTGTTATACATCAAATATGGTTCGAAATATTTAAAAAAAAACTATTTTGGAAAGTAAATTTAAACACCCTGTATTTCGGAAGCCACGCATTTTTCGACCCATATTTATATAGACTTTATGCATTCATTTTAAAAGTTCTATCGAATCTTAAAGTTATGCAACAATAAACTGAAACACGCTGTATAATGATAACGTGAAATGTTTGGTTTGTGCACACTCTCGGGTACCTAGTGCCCACGCTGACATTTTACCGATATCTTGACATTGCGTAGGTTTTTTGCGTGATAACCTTGCCGATCTATTGTTTCTCAGCAGTACAGACTTCAACGCAAATATGTTACTTGCTCATCAGCTGTTCATCTTAACCAACGTGAAGACGTAATGAAGTATCGTAAAACAAGCCAAAACTCCTACCACGAGGCAATTTTCTAATAAAGTATTTAACGGTTAGACATACCTTGAAGATTTTACAGCTTGCCGGCCTCATATTCCCATTTTGCCACAGAATACCGGTGTAATACTTTTACCACATCAAGGCATTTTTATGATGCTGTAATATTTATTACCTCCATAATCATACCAAGGCATTTGCATAATTCCTTTGTTGGCCGCTGTAATGGCTTTTCATGATATTGTGTAGCCGAATGTTTTGCGAGGTTACTAAGGCCCGTATCGTCAGTCGTCCCTACAATTGTAGGGCGCCTTTATGGCCTCCTTGATTGTCATAGTTTTCTAATTCTCCGTGTCAGAACCCTATTTTGAGGTTATGTCAAAAACATCTATTTGCATCAAATTGTGCTTGCTTTTGAGTTATATCATGTTTTATCAGCCTGAAATTTCCTATAATTTAAAAAGAAAACATATCTTCACAATAGGAGAGCGCTGACGCTGACACGGGACAAGTGCAATCTAGAAATTTTTGAAAGAGAGAAAGGAGTATGACAATCAAGGAGTTCATAAACGCACCTTACAATTGTAGGGACGACTGACGATATGGGCCTAAGGGTGTTGCATCAAGAAAGAATAATTATAGTTCAATGGAAACAGTGGTAGAACAAGCTTGGACAAGAAAATGTTTCATTATACACTTTACACGCAATACACACAAGTTCATAAGTCGGGGACATATCGCAAAGTTGATCATTTCAAACATTTCATGAAATGTATTATCTATTGACCAGACTAAGATGTGCGTTGACTAGATCAATGATAAGAAACCGTCTAACGATCTGACCAACTAAACTCGCGGCTACTTAAGTTTGATCCAATCGGAAAATAATTACATTAACTGTCGATAGCTGGGAGCATCCTTTCACATTAAGATACGGCGGTCGTTAATAACAAAGTGAAAATTTTGCTAGTTCTTTACCAAATGAAAAATAAAGGGAGATATTTTAGGACTGATAGATACTCGAGTGCTATGCAAGCCATGCATATACCGATCAAAACGTCAAAAAGCTGTGAAATTCGGGACATCCCGAAGTCCCACTATACGGCCCCTATCAAACTCACTAAGTTGACAAAATCGTACAGGTCTCCGTACTCTAGGCATCGTAACCGATCGTAAAGGATGTCAAGAACCAAATCCGCCAACGTTGATTCTTTACTGCGGCTGAAATATTCATTTTTAGAGCGTTAGTGAATTAAAAAAAAGCAGTATAAAAACCGGAATGTCCAACTGATAAGGCTGAAAATTTTTTCACTTGTTATTTACAGTAAGATAAATACATTCACCAACTTTTATTAAAATAAAACCATTTAAACTGGGTGTTTGGATTTATCTGTCACATGGTATATGATTTGCTGCAGTCCTGATAGGAAGCATTATATTATGTAGCGGCGTTATATAAGTAAGAACCACCATGGCTGTGCGATGTCATGGTATGGATAATGTGCTCATATACCCTGAACTCCAATCATGAATGCTTGATCTAAACGCTAGCTTGTTTCATAAACGTATTCGTGAATGAGTGGCTATCGTAGATTGTATAAATCTTAAAGTAAATATTTTGACAGGTTATTAATTTTGAGCCATCCTAAATCTTTGATTGGGCCAGTTACATGATCATATTTTCTTTTAAGCGGCAACAAAAATGATGCAGTCTGTAGGCAAACATTTGATCTAAGCAAGGATAGTATGTCATGATTCCATATGAAACTTTGGAAATAATTAATGATTCACATAATCGATTTGTTCTTCTAAAACAGAAATCCAGTTAAAAGGGTTTTCCTCTGGCTATTGACAAACGACGGCAGTATTCTAATTATCCATCATTCAAAGGCTTCTGGATAATTCCTTTGTCGGCTGCTGCAATCGCCATTCGTAACAGTATTATCTTAGATATTGGTGAGGTCCACGAATGCTTTGTGGGGTTACTTAGGGCGTGGCTGCGTCAATGGGAAGGAAGAGTCATAATAGTCCATTAGACATCACAAGGCCTCCGAAATCTTATAAGAGTTCTCCTCAAGGATCTGTCTTAGGGCCATTACCATGTAGCATGTATACGCTTATGTTCTTGTGGCGAAAAAGCTGCTAAGATCCCACTTGATTGGATAAGCAGATGGCGCATGGTAAATTGCTACACAATGAACCAATAATATTATACCAACTTAACTGCAGAATGCCTTTATCGGCTGCTATAGTGGTAGTTTGTGATAGTTTTTTCATTTGCAATTGTCGACCAGCTCAAGTACCTTCCAACGAGATACCTGAGCCAACGATTATCCCGGCAGAGTGCGTCAACAATCTTCTTTGTAGACTTGAAATCAACTTGATACCAAAACTTCTTATCTACTTCCTGGTTGCTTCGTTGCATTTTGATGTTATGGCTGAACTGAATAGATACCGGAATACGGTAGAAACTCCTATTTTTATTCAATAGATACACATCGACATCCGATTTGTCGCGAACTCCGCCTTTGTCCGTACCGATATGTACTCCGTGCTCTGGAAGTTGTTATAAAGTAGGGCGGTTTCAATGCTCTCAGAGCGCGATAAAGAAAACATGTTTGTTTATGTATGAAATAAGGAAAGTGGGGGATTTATGTTTGTATTTACTTACCGTACAGCCTTTGAATTCTGGGAGAGCGTCGTGAATGCCTTCAATAAGAGAAGCTTGGTTGTGTGATGTGTCGGGAAAATTTGAATAGTAATACAGGATGTGTCAGAAATAGTAACATGGTTTCTGTAGAGAAATATTTTTAATTTCGAGGTTAGCAGGTTGTATCAATTTATATTTATGAAGTCTGGAGGAATGTCTTCAAGAAGACGGCTGTTAACAGCCACATACTGTCAGATTCGACTCATCGAGCTTTGAACAGCTCGTTCACAAATATCTTAGGTAATAGCGTTTACTACTTCAAGAATCGGACGAGATGTTCTGGTAACATTTCTCTGAAAATATTCGTTGGATGTTGGGCGATGTGAGATATAACAGCAGCTCAAACAAACGTATCGTTGAAAGTGGCGAGGAGTTGCCTGCACGGTCACCAGGTCCGAACATCTTTCCCTAGGGATATCTGAATTAAAGAGCACTCAGGCATCCCCCTCATACCCCATTAGAGCTAAGAGTGCGTATTGTTGAAGGACTGGTCAGAGGTCCGGATATACCATCCAATAAGGATGTGAGAGTGTCTGAAAAAAATAAGTTAACTGCTTAATCGACCTATTCTTATCATTAAAATTAAGAGATCGACGTCACCAATTTGTCAGAATAAAAATCAAACAACCTCCGGGATATAATAGTAACCTAAGCGACATCCATCGAGCGCTTCCATTTAATACCGATACTGAGGGAGTCTAATGCACCATTGTGTAGCGGCGGCAAGCTTAGACTTGACATTGTTCCACTGCATTCTTCTACTGGGAGGGGTGAAATGTAATCCGTCACTCTGTTGCGGCGGCCGTTTTGGATTTACAATATACACCTTCGAAAAAACCATTATTATACATTATGATGGATTATAGGTGCGTGAAAGACACTCGATTGTAGGATCCTATCTGGCAGCGTCGGAGTGTGATGGACAACGGGGTAAAGTAGAAGAGTGATAAAAGAAAGATCGCAGAACGGGCGCTGGCGCCTGCCGCTTAGACGGATGCGCTCAACAAATGCGATTTGTTTCCCCATTCGCAGAGCTGCCGATACCAATATGTCATATTTCTAAGAAATCTAAGTCTACCCAAATTTCGGGAAACATAGCTGCGGCTTCCACATAAGAGTATTCCAAAAATGAAAAACGTTCAAACTATTAAAATTGTATTAATGTTTCATGGTTCAAATCATATTTTTCATGTTTGTATATTGTTGTATAAATGATTTTGTAATCCCTATTCTTGTTGCCAGTAGAGATACAACAGTATTGAGAGAAATCATGGACCGCTAGATAGGGCTACAACTACCATATGACTATCTAATAGTAGTGATAAACAGGGTTTGTTTATAGCACAGTTGCCTGGTGTGGCGAATTTGCGCCATAGGGGCGATTTGACAACTTTGAAGGACAACTATAACGGGTACTATGGTGCCCGGTATTCGGGAATCTGGCAATCCCTGATGATTCCTAACGTTTATTACGCCAGTACGCAGTACAACATGACAATCAACGTGACTGAGCACCTGGTAACCCTGGTTTAAGGTGTTATATTTAAAGAGCTTGGGGCAGTTAGGTATCTAGGTCACATTTTTTAATGTATTTCGAGAAATCCGTAATGTTGACTAAATGCTAGATCACGTTTCTTGCTTAGTTTGCTGAAAATTCTACAATAGACGTACATTTTGAGAAACAGAGATTTGGTGACGACAAAATCGTAAAAATATAACGCATTTTCGTAAAATAATTTCTTTGTTGAAAAGACTGAAAGACTGTGGCTTGATGACCCATTGAACGAGTATAGTGTCCCGCTCCGCTTTGAATATTCGAAACACCATACTCCAGCAGCATTCAGCTTCAATGTTATCTTTATGAAGTTCTAACGTCTAGGCCATGCTGATTAAAAGCTTGAATGAATCAACACTTAACTCTAAATTCCCCACAATTCAGGAAGCTCTACTCAAATTGGCAACACAGCGTATCTGCCTATTATTCTCATTCGTGATACAGGTCTGCGGTCTGCTGCAAATTTCAGTATGCGTTGAGTCGACAGAAGAAGTACAGTAGATGCGCGCATTACGCACCAGTTCGATTGGACGTCCTGTGAACCGATTTTGGTGATTTCGAGATTTCACGAAATCACTCTACTTATTTTTATGAATGGATAATTGGTTTTATAGCAATAAAGGTTGCGTCTCATAACAAAAATAAGAAGATACCCACTCTAACAAAAAATAGTATACTCTTAAAAGTGTGTAACGAAAATAAAAAGATATTCTAACAAAAAAATAAGTTCCTAAAAATAAAACGCAATAATGAACACAAATGTTTCAAATGGTCCTTCACAGCTGGGGCTCAAAAACGTCTCCTTCATTCAATGAACAGTATGTCAGGCGGTTATAAAACTCCTGACGAACTCTCAAGAGGGTAGAAGGCTATATTTCCCCGAGCGCTTCAACGATTTTCACCTGTAGGTTATGCAAATTGTCTGCTCTCTCATTGAAAGTGTAAACAGTACTTTTCACATAACCCCACAAGAAAAAATCATTCGGCGCTAGATCGGGTGATCTAGGAGGCCATTTTATTGTTCCGTTACCGCCAATAATCCGGTGGCAGAACACACTTTCAAGGTGTGTACGATCGCCGCATTATGCGCCGAGATTCCATCTTGTTGGAGCCAAATATTAGCAAGATCAATGCCAAGCTGCCTAATTGCAGGAACAATATGCGTCTGTAGTAACGCCAAATATTTTGCAGCCGTAAGAGTTCCATGAATAAAGAACGTTCCGATAATGTTATTACCTAGAATTCCTGCCCACACATTCAGTTTCTGTGGATACTGCGTGAGGACGGGAATACTGAGGTATTTATCTTCCCGAGACCAATACCGAACGACTGAAGGATTGTGATGACCGTGGAGAGGGAATGTGGATTCATCAGTAAACAAAATGTTACCAATAAAACTTCCATCCCTGTTCGCCTTCTCCATGACCGTTTCACAAAACTCCATTCGACGGTATTAGTCTAAAGGAAATATTTCTTGAACCGTTCCAACCTTGAAGCTATGATAGCCGTTGCGATGCAAAATATTTCTTGTTGTTCTGGGTGTGAGATCGGCTATTGGTACCATTTCAGCAATTTTTCTGCTTGAGCATGGCTCAGATACTTCTGCAGCGGCACAAACAGCAGTTTCGATCTCCTCCCTTTTCTCGCTAATTTTTGGTTTCCAACCTTCAGGGTGCATGCAGCTATGGCACTTATGTAAGCAGCCCACCCTCTTGAATTTTTCGTAGGTATTTATAACCGTTGCGTGAGACGGAATTGGCCGATCTGGGAAGCGTACCGCAAATAATTCAACAACCGCGCGTGCTGAATTATTCTGGATGTACCATTCTATCATTTGAAACTTTTCTTCTTGCGAGTACATTTTTAAGATATTTTGGATTAAAATGAAGACGCACCTTTCCTACACAAAACCCAACCGCATAGTGAGTCATGAATCCCTTATCGCACTTGACGGCACGCGCGTTAACGGTAGGAAATATGTACGAATAGCGATGAAAGTAGACGAGCCGCTGCGCTGTTGCCAAGAAATGATTTCCCATGTATAACAATGGTTTTTCCTAAGGTGTATACTGAATATAACATACATAATGTTTTGTTATCAGAACTGAAAAGAAGCTAAGACTTTGATGCAAAGACGCACATAAAAAGCAAGCTAAATGAGATCGCCTACAGACAGATGGCGTCGTCTTTTCTCTACCTATTCATGTTATTGAAGTGTGAACTTCGGTTTTTGCATATGTCGTACAGATCGCCCTGTTTACAAAAATCAATTAAAATGAGTAATTTATATAATCGATTATTATAAACGAATATAAGCAAAAAATTATCAATTGCGCCCTCACGGAAATACATGCTCCCAAATTTGAGACTTGGTTTTCAGGACGATGCATTAAACGAAATTTTGACACTGGGGCTCCTACAATGATGTACGTAGAATACAAATCATTTATATCGTCAGGGAGGGATTATCTCTAAGGCAATGTGGTTCGAAAAATATATTTTTCGTTTTTAGCTAAAATTCAAACAGAAACAGTTTTTTTTGAAGCATTGGGATCCAGGAAATATCTGCTTTGAGCCATTAGTATGTAAACAAAGATTACCGAAAATTATTTCAGGGCTACTAATTGTTTTCCTTGGAAGCTGTCGAGTAATACATTAACTGGTTACTGTGCTATCAAAATATCGTAGGAGTGTTGCTCAAAAGTTGGCCAAGAAAAAGTTCTGTCTTTCAAAGGGGCCATGTCACATGTTTTAGGAACTTATCACACCATTCCTTTGTATTCTATATGAACCTTAGCGATTGACTAGTTACCTTGAGGCACGCTATATTTCGTGTGACATTTGAAAGCAAGAACATGCTGATTTATTTTACTTTGGCAGTGATCTTCCAAAAACCCATGGTTCAAATGAAACTATATATAATATACAGACGTTCATTAATAACTAAAGGCACTCATCTAGGGTCGTATTCTTCCAGCTTACAAGATACATGTTTAATTTCATTTCTTTATTATGCTTTCGGCTTAATTTTGACTGAAAACCCAATCACAAAATATCTACGTTTCGTACGATTTCTCTTTTCAAATACCCTCTAGCCTGTATACTCCACACATACCGCTTTTTCCCACGGTCCGCAAAACTTTCCAAGGATCAAATAATACTACTTACGCGATCGATTATTTGAAATGGCAAGGCAGTTATGAAAATGTGGACCTATAATATAACTATTGGAAGCAATTTAGCTAAAATATTTCCAAGGTCGTGGCACTTCCGGTTCTAGCAGAAGTTAGATACCAACTTGCTCATTTTAAATGGAAAACCTCATACATTATTCAACTAGCCTAAGCCGTCGGCTCCGGGAGTAGTGTAAAGTATAGATCATCGTTTTACGTTAGTGGTTTCGATGAAAGAAATGGTAAATCCAAAGTAATGCAATAGTTACTTTGGAAATTGACAAACAATGTCCATTTAACGTTTAAAAGCAACAATAATTTAATATCAAATGTGTAACCGGAATCTCAAAAAATAATACGTGAAGTACCTCACAGTCTATGCGGCATATCTTAACATATCCTAACCCAATAACTATTTATTCCAAGTGCTATACTTGAAGAAAAAAAATACCGAACAAATCTAAATCAAGACGTTCACGCTAAGAAAACGAATGTCGAAATGCTAGTCGACCTGTGACTGAGCGCTTCCGCCTAATCCATTTGGGCTGTGAAGTATGTACAGTGTCCCAGATTCCCATCTCATATATAGAGATCTCGGCTCCTGTTGTGCCTACAGCAAAGGTTAAACGAGGGAAGTTTTAGAGGAAACTTAGAGCTGTCGATAGCGGGCTTCAGATTTACGATCACTCAATTGGTTTTGGAAAATATTGAATGTTGGTTATTGCCAGTAAATCCGAAACGGTTAATTTGGCAGCTGTCAAAATGTGACATTAGTCGGACATTTTTTTAAGGCAAATAATAAATTTTTCTCATGCCCGCCGTATTGGGTTTTTCGATTTTTTAAGACAGCGTAAAATTTCCAGCCTAGTGATGTCTCCCAAGTGCATAAAAGATTGGAGTATCATCGAAATATCATCACACGTAATGTTATGTATTAATTGTTTTCTGGAGGTCATGACTTCTTTGTCAGAAAATAAAATTAGTAGATAACGCGTTTTTTCATCTAAGGAGGCTCTGACTTTGGCGTTAAATAATTCAAAGGATTAAAAAATTAATATACTAATACTAATACATAACATTACGTGTGATGATATTTCGGTGATACTCCAATCTTTTATCCACTTGGGAGATATCACTAGAATGGAAATATCACACTATTTCCAAAAATCAAAAAATCCAATATGGCGGTTATAAGAAAAATGAAAGTTGTGGCGGGCTGCTGGAAAACAAAGGATGATTGCGACATGTCATACATGATATCTTATTTTTCTTAAAAAAAATGTCCGTATAATGTCACATTTTGACAGCTGTCAAATTAACCGCTTTGGATTTACTGGCAAAAAACGAATTCCGTCATTTTCGGTTTTTCGCTGATATTTTCAAAACCAATTAAACGATCGAAAGTCTAAAGCCGGCTATCGAGAACACTAAGTCTCCTCTGAAACTTTCCCCATTTACTCTTGCTGTAGGTGTAACAGGAGCCGAGATCCCTGTATAGAGAAGCGAATCCGAAACAAGCTGTATTTCTAAGTTATTTTCCTTATGTGCTATTCCAGGCTATGATCTATCTGTGAACCAAATTCCGGTCATTCGGCAGCTTTGGCATGATTGAGTAACAAACATTCATACTTCCTCATGTCCAATCTTAGTAAGGATTTTTGGAAGCGAAACACGAAACGCCGAACACAATTTGCTATTTTGTATTACACCTTGTCAACGTTCCACCTCAAGCTTTCAATCCCGTTCCACGCTCTAGCCCTGGGCTTCTTTGCACAGGCTAACCAAGCTGCTGCGCATGTTGGCGCTTACATTAATAAATCTGTCAGTGGAAAGCTCCTAATAATCATTTTGTGTGAAAATCAAGTGAGTTATGATGCATTCTGTCTGTGTAAGTAGATCCTTTGGTATTGGGGAAAGTTCGCGAGCAAAGCAATATATTCTGGAGGCTCTTGGAAATGAGACGAAATATCGATTGGATTCCAATGGCAGAAAAGGATTGTGTATCTAAACACCTTCTTGTTTTGGCAGGCTGAACCTCTACGGCAGTCGTAATATATCGGAAGGGGTGCTGCCAAAGGAATTTGGCATGCGTATCGGTGCGGCGGATCTGTAGCTACTGTGCAATAGCAATTGCTTATTAGATGGTTCGCCTACACACGATGCTCTTCAAATGTCTAGAAGCTGAATATAAAATGATGGAATATATATATATATATATATATATATATATATATATATATATATCCTCATTAATTGCAATACTTCAAAGTCAGCTCACATCAAAGGAGAATACTATATAAAAGACTGGTTTGAAGTTTGTCAACAATTTAATAGGTGTCAATCATGTCATTGCTAGTCAAGATGTAGTCTCACATTTCAGTAGTATTTATCTGGAAGCTTGCATTAGATCCATAGACAAGCATTGTGCTCAAATATGCCAACACAGCAATGTAACTCTGGATTCTTTCGTTAATATCTTAGAGTACGTTTTCCAGAACAATGATTTCAAAGTTCTCTCACAAACACATGGTTGCCCCATGGGCTTAGTGTTATCTCCAATTTTGGCAGAATATGTGATGGATGACCTACTTGATATTGCTAGGTATTGCCATATAATCTAATCTTTCTAAAAAAATATGTGGACGATATTATCGTGTGTCTTCCTTATGAAGGGATGGATGATATTGTTGTTTGTTTTCAACAGCTATGATCCCTACATTCAGTTCACCATCGAAAAAGAAGATGCTAAGCAATCAGTTCCCTTTTTGGACTCAAGACTAGTTCGCACCAGATGTTACTGGTAGACAAGTACAGGAAACCAATTTCCTCTGGAAGGTTTCTGAACTTCAGGTCTTACCATGAACTTAAAATAAAGATAAATCTGGTGAAAAAAATTAAGAACAGGGTAATAAAAATCTCTGACAATACTTTCCATCTTTCCAATTTAAAAAAGCTTTCAATTTTATTCATTAATAATGGTTATCCGAAGTATTTAATTAACAGAACCCTGTTCAGCTCTCCTCCCATATATTTTGCCAATTGCAAATAGCAATATGGACAATGAGAACACTGTCTTGTCCAACCCGACGCCTATTAATTATTTAGCTAATGAGAATTCTAACACTATGGATCATGCTTCTAATGCCAGAGTTAATTATGTTGTCTTGCTATACATCAAAGAATTGACTCCAAAACTGATCAGGCTGTATAATTCCTTAAATTGTCATTTTGCTTTTAAATCAGTTCTCACAGTCAACAGTGTGTTTTCCAAAATAAAGGATAGGGTTCAGCTGCTTGAATCAACCAACACTGTCTATCGCATCAATTGTAATAACAGTAATTTAGTTTACATAGGCCAAACATCGAGATCACTGAAACGCAGGATAACCTCACACAAAAGTGACGCCAGATTACATCCAGAGAGATGTGCTTTGGCATCACATGTTAACACCACAGGTCATTCCATGAGTTATGGCAGTATTAGAGTTCTTGACAAGGAACAACAACTCTCAAAACGTCTAATTTTAGAGATGTTGAACATTTACATGACAGATCATTGTGTGAATAAAAAGGCTCGTGTTAAGCAGCTCAGTGTCATTTATCCTTGTTTGTTGAATTGCAAAAAGTTAGAACGACTACATATTCCAGTTGATCTAACATCCTTCCAAAATTAAAACGTAATTCCAATTATTTATCCTGTTAATTGGAACAATTTCTGACAGCAACAGTAAGTATTAATATATCGTCATACAATCCATCTTTTCATCCATCTTACACACATATGAAGTACTCTTTTGAAAACAAATTTAATCCAGAATTTTGGGAAATATGATGAGTTTTTTCCTAGTGTCCCTCGTATACACGAGACCTGAAATTTTTGAATGATTTCACATCGTCGCCCTAATAAGAAAACTGCCTAACTCCACTTTTTCCACAAATTCACATTTTAGCTCCATCTGTTAGAGAACGGCACCGTTCATTCACCTACCAAACAGTATGTTCGTAGAAAAATCTACAGCCGTACAATAACCTAAACAGAAATATGCCTATCTCCGTGCGCGCAAAAACGGCGGGAAAACAGCCTATCTCCGACAGTTTTATGTTATTTCTTGATCGATCAAGGCTGTCCGTTGTTTTTATCAGGAAAATCAGTTTTTTCGACTCGATTGTTTACTCCAAATGTCAACATGAATGAGAGGTAAGTAGTTTGCATACATTTTTATTATAATAATAGTACTAGAACTGACTAAATTATATTATTATAGATTGATATGGAGTTAGGCAGTTTTCTATGAACATTTTTGAAGGAGTTAGGCAATATTATGAGCTTACTGTAGTGAAATCAAATACAGAAAGTTTTTGAGATCATAATTAATTTTCTGCTTAATTTCAGATGCAGACCTGTTTCTCGAGCCATGCAGATGGTTCTCATGGCGAAAAACACTCCTCTAGGAGATAATACAGTTCAGAATACGGATATGGATTTAACCATAGATAACCACGTAGAACTCGGTGTTGACACAACTGTTTCGTTAGAAACAAGCAATATTTCTGATACGAGTCGACTGATTCTAGAAAATGACATTTCAGCATTGTGCGTAATGTCTGACGAGCAGATTTTAGAAATTGTCGATGAAAATCTTCAGATTTTGGAGGAAGAAATCAGTAATGCGGCAGAAAAATCTAACGCTTTTGAGGTACGAAAAGAAGACGATAATGAGCAGGAAATTGAAAGTCACCTGAACACAGTGGAAAATAATATGGAAATAATCGCGAAAACTACAGAAAATCCCAACACGATCAGTGAAATAACAGTAAGAAGAAGATCAAACGTTAAAAATTATCTGAGGGACTGGGATCAGAAGATTAACCAGAGGAAGAGGGAAAAGGGAGTGCAGTATAAAGGCAAAAAGAAACAACCAGAAGGTTGGACATATGACCGACCGAGGCCCAGTAGGTTTTTAGCTGATCCATGTCACTGCAAGAGGGGAAAGAAGGGGGAAACAAAGTTTAAATGTAGTACCATTGGGGAAGAGCGAAGGCGAAAGATTTTTAATACATTTTGGAATAAAATGTCCTGGACTGAGAAAAAAATGTTTGTGAAAGGTTTCGTGAAGATCGATAAAGTTAAGAGAAGACGGGGAACCAATGATATTTCCCGTAGAAATTATTCGATGACATATACTTTGAAAAACGGTCTAGAGGATGTTATGGTTTGCAAGAATATGTTTGTCGCTACCTTAGGACTGAAGGGAAGAACTGTGGTTGAGTGGGTTAAGGAACATTTAGAAAACATAGAAAGTACTGAGATAACAGAAGGTCCACCGATAAACAGAATAGGCATCGTTAAACAGGCTAAACTGGAATCATCTAATACTGGAGTTTTACAGTTTTTCGGCAGTCTTGCAAAGATGGAAAGTCATTACTGCAGAGCAACCAGTAAGAAAGTATATCTGGAGCCGCTGTGGATTTCAAAAGCGTCTCTTTACAAATTTTATAAGTCTAAGTACTCCATAGAGAATAAGGTACAACCAGTTTCACAGGCAAAGTTTGATACAACACTTAAAGAACCTAATCTTTCGCTTTTTTGTCCAAAAAAGGATGAGTGCGATGTTTGTGTCGGTTACCGCACATCTAATGTTAATGCAGAAAACTATAAGCTACATCAAGAATTAAAAGAAGAAGCTAGGGCAGAAAAGGCCGCAGATAAGCTATCCAGCGATGCAGTTGTGTTTGCTGTAGATTTACAATCTGTTCTACTGAGCCCAAAAACCAATGTGTCAAATATGTACTACAAAACTAAACTTATCGTGCATAATTATACAATTTATAACTTAAAAACCAAAGAGGTTTACTGCTATCTATGGAATGAGGCTGAAGGACAGCTGACCTCAAACGAATTCTCTTCAATTCTTGTACATTTTCTAGAAACAGAGGTCATTCCCACACTGGATCGTTCCAAAAAGATTATTATTTACAGCGATGGTTGCACAGGTCAGAACCGTAACGTAACTCTAAGCAATGCACTCCTACACGTTGCGACATTGCACAAAGTGATAATTTTGCAAAAATATCTTTTAAAGGGTCACACGCAAATGGAGGTAGACTCTGTTCATTCAGCTATAGAAAGAATAGTAAGAAAAGTAAAGATAAATTTACCAGCAGATTATATTGAAATATGTCTAAGAGCACGAAGCAATCCATTTCCATACAATGTCAATTATTTGACTCATGATTTCTTCAAAAACTTTTCAATTGTCCAATACTACAGCTCTATTCGACCAGGCAAAACTGCGGGCGACCCAATGGTAGTTGATATCAAATCTTTAAAATATGAAGATGGCTCAATTCAATTTAAATTGCGACACTCAAAGAATCTTTGGAGTGATCTCCCCAGAAGGGTTGTGAAATCTATTCCCAACGACATTAATTATGGTACCTTACCTAGGCTGTATGAGAGGAGATTGAAAATTAAAAAAGAAAAATACCAACACCTCATGGTACTCATGAAAGGCATAGATAAAGAGTATCATAATTTTTATCTCAACCTACCTCATGCATGACAATGTTTAGCGTTCTTGTGAGTTAGAATTACTTATTTCATTTTCATTTTGCCATTGTTGTGGATCTCATTCTTATTTGTGCAATGTTCTTGCTGGTCTTATATTTTTTATAATAAAGAAATGTTTTATTTTGATTTTTAAATAAATAAAAATTGATTTTTTCAAGTTTCTTTCGTGTATTTCTGGAATAATATAAATTTGCCTATCTCCTCTCTTATTATCAAATATTAAGCAGATATTGGCCTAACTCCACGTTGAGTGTGAAAAATAATAAATGTAATGAAAAACGGATTGCTAGCCTACTAATTATACCATTGCAAAATGGTTAGGTGCATAAAATCAATATCCTTATGGTAAATTATTTCTACAAATAGTTTTTTGTCTCTCCTGTAAAATTTGCTGAACTGGACTTAGGCAGTTTTCTTATTAGGGCGACGACATGTCCATGTTTCTCCGCGACATTTTCCCTACGCGAAACAGATCTAAGAGGTTAGAAGTGGGTTTTTTCCACAAAAATTGCAGTTCGATAATACTTAATGTGTTTGGGTGTATTGATATATAGTGTTAATACCTAAACTATGGTTTTCCGTAGTTATCAAAAAACCCATTATGTCCGTCTGTTTGGTTTTATATTTGCAACAAGTGCTCTCATCCACGCTTTCGCTTGAAACACGATTTGGCTGCAACCTCAGCTACTAGTAAGTAGTCTGAAAATATAAATCCTTTCCGCATTATTTGCTAGCTTCCTATTTGTGTTTCAGCTACTGATGATGGTTCCATAGAGGACCGAAAGCTCGAGTTTACTAAAGCGTAAAAAAATTTTGTCAATTTCCCAATTAATAATGAGTTGCATTTCTTGCCCAACTGGTCGTTGGCAATGTCAATGACTACTGCTCGTATGTATACGTATGAATCAATTTGTTGAGTTTTTGATTGATGTTTCGTGTCTTAAACATCATTTTGTGATCGAATATTGTATATAGACTAAAAAAAAGACTATTTTGTCATTATCTATGTTTATTACATCCAAATATCTCATGAAAATGTTTAAAAATAACGAGTCAAATTAGGTTTTTTCATCAATGTGCCCACCTCGTGCTTTGATGATTGCAGCGACTATTTTGGAAGCCTTCTGGCCAATTTTTGAAGTGTTTCAGTTGCGATATTCTACCAAGCCACTGTCAGACTGTAGAGCATCTGTTTTCCACTGGTCGAGATCATCCCATAATAATTCGATCGGGTTCACGTCAGGGGATTGCAGCGGCCAATCCATGATTTTGAGCACACCTTCCTCTTCCTTGGACTGTAGATTGTTCGTGCAGAGATGGGAGGTGTGTTTGGGATCATCGCCTTGCTGAAAGATCAATCTGTTGCCGATCAAACCAATGCCAGATGGAATGGCACTTCCGCATTATACATTCGACCTTGACTCGTTTTCCAACACCATCGTAGCTGAAACACCTCTAGACCATCATCGAGCCTCCGCCATGTTTAACAGTTGGAGTAATAAATACATTGGAGATTATAACGCTTATCTTTATTTCGACGAACATACTGGCGTCGCCTAGATCCAAAAATCTCGAACATTGATTCGTCGGTCCATAACACAGACTTCCACTGATTAAGTGCTCAATCTTAATATTTTCGAGCAAACAATAATCTTTTCCGCTTGTTTTGTGGTCGTAGAAAATAACCCTTCTCTGACAGACGAAATTGGGTTAGTCAGGGTTTTGTTGATTTCGACACGATTGTCTGGTGCAGTTTTGAACCGATTTTGTTTTACTCATCAATAAAATGTGTCATCATCAGCTTGGGTTGTTTTTCTTTGGTCGGCCAGAGCGTTTGGGATTAAAATTTGAGTTGGCTTCAGCACACCGCTTCAATGTGGTTTCCACTCCACACTTCGAAACACCAACAATATTTGCAATTTCACGAATTGTTTTACCCACTTTTCTTAAAATAAGTATTTGTGAACGTTTCTCAAGAGAAATTTCGTTTTTCTAGACATTTTCAGCAAATATCATCGGTTTTGCGTATGTAAAAAATGATGGGAATGAATGTAATAGTTGGTGTACACAGAACACAACAGAGGGCGCAAAGAGCTGTTATTTTATTAGACACGCACTCAAAAGAATCAGAATGATGTTTACGATACTAGCTTCCATATTTGAATACTTCAAAATAAAATAATAGTTATTATACTTGAAATTACAGCGCAAATATGAAATAAGAATTTTCGATTCCTTAATAATGCCATCATTTTGACCAATAATAATTAGCTAATTTAATGCAAATGGATATAAATCTTAACAATATAGTCTGTTTTCTGATTTATATACACGATTAAATAATGAAACCCAATAAAAACCAGACACAAATTCAGCAACAGATTTTTTGATGATGTCCTATCTTTAGTTTATGTAACGAAGAAATTTATTTAAACACTAACTAGTTCATCATAAATTACAACTCAATACTTAACTAAATTATACTATCGAATTATGTGGAGTGGCCCATTCTGTTCTACTAGACACCTCTACCTTCGAATGTTTATCATGTCCTGGACGGAATTCAGATCAATTTCTCTCAGTTTTCGTAAATTCGCCGTCTTCCTGATCTTGGGCTTCCCAGCCTCCGTGATAAACCTTCCTAGACAGTAAAGCCCAAAAATCCTCTAATGGGCGAGCCTGCGACAAGTTTGGGGGATTATTGGTTTTGGGAACAGAAGTTCTGTTGTGTTGTCGAAGCTAGTTTTGGATGTCTCTTGAGTTTTGGCATGATACTCGGTCTGGCCAAACCACGATATGGTCATTAGCATGATGTCCGTGGACAAACTGAAGCAATTTGGAAAAGCAGCTATCAATATAGCTTTGACTATTCAAAGCTTCACCCCTGACTCTTCCCACATAAGGTTGGGATACACTCCTGTTAGGAATTGCGCAGCAGACAAGGATTTTATCTGCAGATTTCGCTTTACTTGTTTTTATATATATCGAAGCAGCCGCGCAGGCAGAAGCCTAAATGCCGGAACACCGCGGCTGCTATGATGATCCCAAAGAAATTTTATCAATACGATTTTTGAACTGCCTAAGGTTAATGGAACTGGAAAAAGCTTTTTCTTGTAGATTGTTCCACAATCTCGACACCCTCGGGACAAAGGAGCAGTCGTATCGGCCGGTTATGGATGTACGAAGTTCGACACGGTTAGGATGGGACGCCAAAGTTAGGCAGGTCTGTCTGGCAGGCACTTCGCGCGCGACGGCATCATGGATGAGAGCTCTGAGGAGCAAAGCCCGTTGGTGTAACGGTAGAAAAGAGCCAGATCGCTGACAGCCCGCCGGTGCGAAAGAGTCCCGAGACTGCCTGTTAGAGAAGAGTCATCGATCAGTCGGACCGTCCTCCTCTGGACAGCATCGAGCATGGATAATGTAGTCGGGGCGGCAGCACCCCAAACGTGCGAGCAATACTCGGCTAGGCCTTGTCTGGGCCTTGTATAGAGTGAGAAGGTCATGCGGAGAAAAGTACTTCTTAGCCCTAAACAAATAGCCTAGCTTTTTTCCAGCTATTTTTTCTGTAGCTATTGACGATATGTGTTCATGGCAGATCAGGTCCTCGGTGATCTGGACTCCGATCAGCCAAAATGAATGGCTCTTTGGCAAAACTCGACCATCCATCGAAACCGGTTGAGCGCAGGGACGCTTTTTGTTCGTCAAAGAACCGTACTGTGTTTTAGAAGCATTGAACTGTACAAGATTGTTGCGTCCCCAAGCAGTGATAGCCTCCAGGTCTCTTGTCAGAGAGGAAGTCATCGCTAGTCTTCTTTTTCAGCGGCAGAGATCGGCTTGTCACTCTGAATTGCTGCATGTAGAGTACTGTCATCAGCGAAGCTGTGGATTGGGTTGATCGTGCAGGAAAGGATGTCGTTGATATGTAAGAGAAACAGTGTCGGATCCAAGACTGATCCCTGGGGAACACCCGCGTTGACGTTGTGGGATGAAGAGGAGAATCCGTCAATTACGACGGATATCTTGCGGCCAGAGATAAAGTCAGCCATCCATCTGCAAAGCTTTTCTGGTAGGCCATAGGATGGCAGTTTGGTTAAGAGCGCAGCGTGCCACAGCTGACCGAACGCTTTCGTCAAGAGCAACGACATGAGCCTCACCATAAGACTGGATGGGTTTACTCCACAATTGAATGACGTAAGCTAGGAGGTCCTCTGTGGATCGTTTGTGCCGGAAACCATGCTGCCTGTCGCTAGTCAAGCCGTGACGTTCCAGGTAGTCCAGAAGCTCGCGATTTATGCACCTCTCCATCACCTTACTTAAAACAGAAAGCAGAGCTATAGGTCTGTAGTTGTAGGTGTCGGTCTTAGATCCCTATTTTGGGATGGGTTCGACATGACCAAATTTCCAGTTTTCTGGGAAGGTGCCGGATTCATAAGATATCTGGAAGAGACGCGAAAGAACTGGAGCAAGCTCCGGTGCACACCTCTTCAGTACAGTGGCACGAATCAAGTCCGGACCAGAAGCTTTGTTGATCTCGAGCGACAAGAGCACTCGTCTTACTGTCTTATGCCTGAATGTTACCTCCCGCATAGTGTAGGAACCATTTGAATTGACGACACTTGGGCATTGGGGTGGAGTTGGCAGCAAAGATCTTGGCTAGCACTTCCGCCTTTGAGTTGAATACAATAGTTCCATCCTGACACGTAAGTGGTGGAAGGCTACTGTGTGAGAAGTTCTTTTCAATCTGCTTGGCCAGCGTCCAGAAAGACCGACCGCCATTGCGCTGCGACATTACCCTGTGCCTAACTTTTATATCCTGCTGGTTTTTGGCATTGCGAATCGCTGCTTTATATTGGTTTCTGGACTCAACGTCGGCTTGTCTGTTCTCTAAAGTGGGGTTTTGCAAGAAGGTTCTGTGTGCCTTGATCTTCTGCTGGCGAGCTGCGTCACACGATTTTTTAAACCAGCCGTTGGACCCTGGTCTAGGCACTTTCACTGTGTGAGGGATGTATTCCTCCATTCCGACGTGAATAATTTCGGTTATCCAAGAACAGACAGCCGACGCATCCGCGTCAGTGAAGCAGACATCTTTCCAAGGAAAGCTAGAGAAGAAATCTCTGAGCCCCTCCCATTCGGCATGTCCGTAATGCCAAGTTTTGCGGGCTGTTCGAGTTTCTGCTGCCACAGCGGGTTCTGAACCTAACCTCCACAACACCGTGGTCTAAGTTGCCCAGGGGGGACAGGAGAGCAGTGCTGTAAGGGGCAAGATGCGTGGTCAGAAAGGTATCCAACAGGCTACTGGCGTGTGACGAGATGCGGGGGAAAGAAGTAGGACTCGTCACCAGCTGAGTCAGCCCTTGGGTAAGAGCGAACGCTTCGACTGCACGACCTGCTGCGTCGGTCTTGTTTGAGCCCAACCAAAGCTCGTTATGGGCATTGAAATCACCGATAAGAACTACCTCTGAAGCGGGATGATTTATGTTCAGGAAGTCGATCTGGACGGCGAGGTGTTCGAGTAGGTCATCCCAGTTATGGTCAGAAGGAGAGCGATAAAGGCAGCAAATAAACTTGGGTGATGTTTTGGAGTTGAGGCGAAGCCACAGAATGTCCTTCCTGTCTGATTCCAAAGAAACATCTCTGGAGCAGGAAAGACTGCTGCGGACAAACGCCACAACTCCCCCGTTCTTTCTCAGATTGGAGTGCACCTCGTAGTCTGGGAAGTTAAGATGATTAATCGGTGCAGACTCTGAGATTTTTGTCTCCGCCAAGAAAAGCACGGCGGGACGATTGGATTGCAGGTAGTGATGAACAGCATCAATGTTGCTGTTAATCCCGCAGATGTTCGAAAAACAAATTTTATCTTCGATGTTGTTCCCTCGAGCCCACCCTCCACCCGGACATTCCGAGAGTGGAGTGAGTTTACGTCCGGAGTTCTTAGTACTCGAGGGATCCATCATCATTAATTTCTTTGTTTTGGAGGATAACCGACTGCATAGCTTAGGTGTGGAAACATGCAGACATTTATAAGACGCCCTGGGAAAAGCTAGCGGGTGGTACTACCGCGGTCGACTGGTCCTTGTCTACCACCTTCTTTTTAAGTGTTAGTTATGTTAACTAGACCTAAAGTGGCCCATTGCCAGACTTGTACCGCCACCCGGCAATCGGTACTGAGGTACTCCTTAACGCGTGGACAATCACTTGAACGGGAAGAAGTTGTATACTGGAACAAGCATTTGCCACGGCCCCACTCAGTAGGGGATAAATATGTTTATATTTAACATTGTCAGGACACTCCTCTTCGTCGACCGTATAAAAGGCACTTAAGTCTCTTTTGATATTTGAGGACATTCCTCCTCAACTCCAACGATATCATACTCTTAGAAGATCTGCATTGACGAGCCAGTCTCCTCGTTGACATTCCAACCTTTTGGGAGATTTAGACATGGTATTTTTGCTTCGCGCTATTGTTCGATAAATGGTTCTGCGTGAAATGTTTTCATCCTGGAGTATTCGACAGATTTCAGCTTTGTGTACCCGTCCAGCCAGCTTGTAGATACTTTCTCATTTCTAATTTATACATCTTAAAGCAAAATCTTCAAAATAAATAAATGTCAACTGGCAGTAAAGCAAGTAAACAAATTCTTGTTTCCAACGACAACTTGATATTATTTTGTGTTTCAAAGCCAATGACTTTTGTACCAAAACTTTTAGGACATACGTTACTCACGGCTACGTCGGGCATGGTATCATTACTGTCGTATGAAAGATATGAACAAACTAGTTATAGTGACACAATATAATATCCATCACATTGAATACATTCATGCATACACAAGAACCAATCATTAAGAAACCCTCCCATTAGTCATCCTCAAGAAAACCAACCACCCAGCGACTCCTACGCCATAAGCAATTCGATGGCACTAAACCAGGCTATAAGGTGGATGATACCAGGTACTTTAAAAGAAATTTCAGTTGACTGAGCGCGACGAGTCTCACGGGTGTCACGTATCTTGAAAAGTAACATTATGTCGATTTTTTTTGACATTATGTTGGTATTCTACAAGATGTTAACCTAGCACTTAGTTGTACGTGTTGCCTAAACGTCATGAGGCTTGTTATCAATCTTTGGCTCTGCTGTGATGTAAAATCTGCTTCTGAGATGGCATGACTGTAGGTCTAAGCTGTAAGTTGTTTGGGTTGATGATAACTACATTGGGTCCTTGTCTCAGATAGACTTAATTGAGATTCAAAGCTAGAAATTAGTTGCGCATCCACTTTTTCTTGTCCATTCTGTAAATTACATATACAAATTTGCCGAATTTCAAACATGAGACAGATAAGAGATAATAATATTCACTATACACTGTCGCATTACAAGCCACTAACAGTAATTACACACAACGCGGGCCCGGTGATGATTTCCCATAATTCTCCTCAGTTTTTCGCAATTTATAACCTCTCTTCAGAAAGCACAATATACAGGGTGACTTCGAAGTTGAGTCGTTTATTTTAACAGTGAGTAGATCTGATCTTAAGAAATGTTTTTTTTTTCTATAACATTTTTCTGGTAAAATTAAAGTAACAAAGTTATAGCCCTTTAGAAGTTTGAGTACCGCCCTGTCTCAATAATAATATTATGTGCTCGTGTTTGGCAACAACGGATATAATCCACGGTATCGGTTCATCGCATCGGAAACAAAAAAGCGGAAGAATTTGAAACGCTTTTCACGATGTTTTTATTCAGTTGTATTTAGTCAATGTGTCTGTCGGTAACGCGTGAGTGAATAGTGGTGTTTGTTGCGTCGCTCAAACGAAATGAAAAATGGCACATGTTTACGAAAATGCTGAACTTGTGGACATGATTCTTATTTACCGGGGGGGACCACAGATTATTAGCTACTCTATAGATCACACTCTCTCCTATGGTTTATGGTACCACCGTTAACAGCGCCATCTCACGAAACAAAACTAAAACGGCGACTGTCTACAGGATTCAGATCAGTGATACTTGCCACCTCTGTTATCCTCGAGTTGCATTATATTTATGGACAAATGTATACAGGATATTGTCAATTATGCTAACTCAAGAAAACATGCATTCGTTATAGGAATTAATCATTAAAACATAGTTTCCAAGTATTCGTCCGCTTTTATTGTATAAAATAACATACAGCATATAATAAGCAAGTAAGTAAATACATGACGTCTAAAAAATGGCGTCAAGTCTGTTGATACGTTTATACTCTGTTACATGCTCGCCTCATTTAAATTTTTCATTTGAGTCAAGCAATTTCCACTTTCAAACGCTCAGATTGATTGAAACGTGAAAAAAATATAGCCGACTTTCGTCACCTGTGATGCTTGAGTTCACAGTACTATGGCTCATTACTAGATTCAAATGTTATCAACATTTTTTTGCACAAAGTTGTTCTTGTCATCCTCTGCTTACCACTTAACATATAGGAAACCCAAATCCAAGCTGACTGACTGACTGTATCCGATTCTCCTGTATATTATTATAGCTTCTTTCACAAGTTAAACGATCTTTTGGGCTACGCCCTTGGATCACTGCCCTGAACGCGGATTGCTTCCTGAATTAAATAAGCCACTTTTTTTTATATCGAAACAGCCGCGCAGGCAGAAGCCTAAATTCCGGAACACCGCGGCTGCTATGATGAACCCAAAGAAATTTGGTTAATACGATTTTTGAACTGCCTAAGGTTAGTAGAACTGGGAAAAGCTTCCTCCCGTAGATTGTTCCATAATCTAGACACCCTCGGGACAAAGGAGCGGTCGTATCGGCCAGTTCTGGATGTACGAAGCTTGACACGGTTAGGGTGGGACGTCGAAGTCAGGCGGGTCTGTCTGGCAGGCACATCGCGCGGCGGCATCACGAAAGAGAGCTCTGAGGAGCAAAGCCCGTGGGTGTAGCGATAGAAAAGAGCCAGATCGCCGACGACCCGCCGGCGCGAAAGAGTCCCGAGACCGTCTGTTAGAGAAGAGTCAGCGATCAGTCGGACCGCCCTCCTTTGGACAGCATCGAGCATGGACAATGTAGTCGGGGCGGCAGCACCCCAAATGTGTGAGCAATACTCGAGACTCGGCCTTATCTGGGCCTTGTATAGAGTGAGAAGGTCATGCGGAGAAAAGTACTTCTTAGCCCTAAACAAATAGCCTAGCTTTTTCCCAGCAGCTGCAGCTATTGAAGAGATGTGTTCGTGCCAGATCAAGTCCTCGGTGATCTGGACTGCGACCAGCCGAAATGAATGGCTCTTTGGTAGAACTCGACCGTACATCGAAACTGTATGAGCGCTAGGACGCTTTTTGTTCGTCAAAGTACAGTACTGTGTTTTGGAAGCATTGAACTGTACAAGATTGTTGCGTCCCCAAGCAGTGATAGCCTCCGGGTCTCTTGTCAGAGAAGAAGTCGTCGCTAGTCTTCTTTTTTCCAGCTCAGCGGCAGAGATCGGCTTGTCACTCTGAATTCCTGCATGTAGAGTGCTGTCATCAGCGAAGCTGTGGATTGGGTTGATCGTGCAGGAAAGGAGGTCGTTGATATGTAAGAGAAACAGTGTTGGAGCCAACACCGATCCCTGGGGAACACCCGCGTTGACGTTGTGGGATGAAGAGGAGAATCCGTCATTTACGACGGATATCTTGCGGCCAGAGATAAAGTCAGCCACCCATCTGCAAAGCTTTTCTGGGAGGCCGTAGGATGGAAGTTTGCTTAAGAGGGCAGCGTGCCACAGCTGATCGAACCCTTTCGTGATGTCAAGAGCAACGACATGAGCCTCACCATGAGACTGGATGAGTTTACTCCTCAGTTGCGTGACGTAAGCTAGGAGGTCCCCTGTGGATCGTTGGTGCCGGAAACCGTACCGCCTGTCGCTAATCAAGCTGTGACGTTCGAAGTAGTCCAGAAGCTCACGATTTATGCACCTCTCCATCACTTTACCTATAACAGAAAGCAGAGCTATAGGCCTGTAGTTGTAAGGGTCGGTCTTAGATCCTTTTTTTGGGATTGGTTGTACATGAGCAAATTTCCAGTTTTCTGGGAAGGTTCCGGATTCATAAGATATCTGGAAGAGACGCGAAAGAACTGGAGCAAGCTCCGCTGCACATCTCTTCAGTACAATGGCAGGAATCAAGTCCGGACCAGAAGCTTTGTTGATGTCGAGCGACAAGAGCACTCGTCTTACGGTCTTATGCCTGAATGTTACCTCCCGCATAGTGTGGGGAACCCTTTGAATTGACGGCACCTGGGCGTTGGGAGGAACGTCCATGGTGGAGCTGGCAGCAAAGATCTTGGCAAGTGCTTCCGCCTTGGCCTTTGAGTCGAATACAATAGTTCCATCCTGACACGTAAGTGGTGGAAGGCTACTGTGTGAGAAGTTCTTTTCAATCTGCTTGGCCAGCGTCCAGAAAGACCTACTGCCATTGCGCTGCGACATTACCCTGTGCCTAACTTTTATATCATGCTGGTTTTTGGCATTGCGAACCGCTTCGTTATATTTGTTTCTGGACTCGACGTCGGCTTGTCTGTTCTCTACAGTGGGGTTTTGTAAGTAGGTTCTGTGGGCCTTGATCTTCTGCTGGCGAGCAGTGTCACACGATTTGTTGAACCAGCCGTTGGACCCTGGTTTAGGAACTTTCACTGTGTGAGGGATGTATTCCTCCATTCCGACGTGGATAATTTCGGTTATTGAAGAACAGACAGTCGACGCATCCGCGTCAGTGAAACAGACATATCTCCAAGGAAAGCTAGAGAAGAAGTCTCTGAGCCCCTCCCAGTCGGCATGTCCGTAATGCCAAGTTTTGCGGCCTTTGCGAGTTTTTGCTGCCACAGCGGCTTCTGACCGAAACCTAACCTCCACAACACCGTGATCTGAGTTACCCAGGGGGGACGGGACAGCAGTGCTGTAAGGGGCAGGATGCGTGGTCAGAAAGAGATCCAGCAGGCTACTGGCGTGTGACGAGACGCGGGGGAAAAAAGTAGGGCTCGTCACCAGCTGGGTCAGCCCTTGAGTAAGAGCGAACACTTCGACTGCACGACCTGCTGCATCGGTCTTATTTGAGCCCAACCAAGGCTCATTATGGGCATTGAAATCACCGAGAAGAACTACCTCTGAAGCGGGGTTATTGATGTTCAGGAAGTCGATCTGGACGGCGAGGTATTCGAGTAGGTCATCCCAGTTATGGTTCGTGGGAGAGCGATAAAGGCAGCAAATAAATATGGGTGATGTTTTGGAGTTGAGGCGAAGCCACAGAATGTCCTTCCGGTCTGATTCCAAAGAAAGATCCCTGGAGCAGGAAAAACTGCTGCGGACAAAAGCCACAACTCCCCCGTTCTTTCTCAGATTGGAGTGCACCTCGTAGTTTGGGAAGTTGAGATGGTTAATCGGTGCAGTCTCTGAGATTTTTGTCTCCGCCAAGAAAAGCACGGCAGGACGATTGGATTGCAGATAGTGATGAACAGCATCAATGTTGCTGTTGATCCCGCAGATGTTCGAAAAACAAATTTTATCTTCGATGTTGTTCCCTCGAGCCCACCCTCCACCCGGACATTCCGAGAGTGGAGTAAGTTTACGTCCGGAGTTCTTAGTGCTCGAGGGATTCATCATCATTAATTTATTTGTTTTGGTAGATAACCGACTGCATAGCTTAGGTGTGGAAACATGCGGACATTTATAAGACACCCTGGGAAAAGCTAGCGGGTGGTACTGCCTCGGTCGACTGGTCCTTGTCTACCACCTTTTTACGTGTTAGTGATGTTAAATGGACCTAAAGTGGCCTGTTGGCGGACTTGTACCGCCACCTGGCAATCGGTACTGAGGTATTCCTTAACGCGTGCACAATCACTTGGGCGGGAAGAAGTTGTATACTGGATACAACAACTTCCGGAACAAGCATTTGCCACGGCCCTCGCTCAGCTTGTTTGACTCGTTTCTTTTTTTGTAATTGTAAAATATTCTTCATGAGGTTACCTGTAAGGCAGGAAGCATACAGTCAAAACTAAATTCGAAGCTTTATTAATTAATCCCGCTCCTCCATACAAAAATTCCAATAAGGCCGCGCCTATGTGGGGTGGTTAGATTGTTCGTCTCTGTTCCAATGTTTCGAAAACAACGTAATAATTCTTCGGCTCCCACCTTGCATACGCCATTTACAGCCCCAAATGGTTCAACGCTCTGTTCTCTGTTGATACATCTTGTTTGGATACGTTCGAGGCTTATAGCACAGTCGCTTTCTGCACCAGTTCCATGCAGAAAATGGGTGATAGAGGAAAGTTTCCTAAAGATATCCAATTCTCGCACATTCATTTTTGAGTCAGAGGTATGTAAGGTTTTTATAAATACTTTTGTAAGATGTATGATTTTGAACAGAACTAAGCCAATGTTGTGCTCTTTTGAAACGTATATTTAGCAATTTATGATATATTTTAGATCGCTAGTGAAATGAGGGTTTGTACTTTCTCATTCTTTTTCAATGAAAAATGCATGATCTCCATTTTGTAAATGTAATAGTAGTGGAGTGCCGTTAGATATAAAAACGGAATTATCTAGGGGAGTTCAAAGGTTTATAGGTCAAACTTGGACAAAAATAACATATAGACCTTTCAATAAATAGTATTTTTGATCTCATATCCTTGAAAATCTTTATTGGACACAATTGGTAAATACAGCTTCTCCAGATTCCGCAATATAAACCGAATGCACTCTACTATGTCAGCTGTATTCATTTCGAACCAGAAGCGTTCCAATAAATGCTTAAAAGCTTTCAAGCTGCAAAGTTCGTATACTCTCGTATACTCTATGTCGCACTTCTTATTGCAGCTTGGCCAATGGCTAACAAGGCTAGAACATGATGTTTTACTTCTGCTAAACTTAGTCTTGCCACTGTCCATTATAGGTGAGAAAAATTTGTCTTTGAGCTGCATCTCAGCATTTATTTATTTTTGCCACTTTAGCATGGTGCATGTTAGAAGTGCAGCTTGCCTTGACGTAACTTGGCACAATAAGCTTGAATGCGACCATCTAATAATGCTAAAGTTTAGTCCACCCCTATTTGGGCTTTGGAAAATTCCATTTGTCATCGAAAAACTTACTTCCGACTTAAAAAGCGGATTTTGTTCGAGATGGTAGACGTGCAAACGTTTTCGAGAATATTATATAGTAGTATGCCTTCAACAATAATTTGAAAGTCCTTCACAGGTGTAATTTTGATCGCTATTTTCGAATATGGCCCCCAAAACAAATGCAACTCCCTATAAGGAGTAAGAGGTCGACAAGTTGACATTTTACGGATATTTTTGACCTTGTCGAAGGAGTATTACGGAAAAACAGAAAAATATCATCAAGAAACAGTATAATGTCAACATGTGTAGTAAGTAATCGCTGGCTCATTGCGCACCTACTCGCTATGAGCGCCACCTATGGCGGAATGACAGATCGACAGATCTCTAAGCAGGCAAAGCATGTAGCTGAAATGTCATGATGTTTAGGCAACACGCACAGCTACTACAAGTTAACACGAAGTAAATGACACTTAGTTCCAAGGCGACATTTGTCCGGGAAAGCTTAAATTACATCATTAAAAATCGATTTAATGTCATGTTTAAGTTAGATGTAAAACGAGTGATGAGATCCGAAGTATAATATGGAACTGATTCTACAGGGTGAGCCAAGAATTGGTTAACATTTAAATCTAATACACCACGCGCGAAGCGCGGGGGGGCTAGTCGCTAGCTCGTTTCTCGGAAATTCAGTCGCAATGGATCGCCTCACGAGGCCGCAACGCGCTTACTGTGTGAAACAATTTTGTTTAAACAACAAAATCCCAGAGCTAAACATGAGAAGCCACTTTACTCTCCTAAAGTAACTGTATGGGCTGCAATTTCAGCAAAAGGAGTCATTGGCCCCTACTTTTTTGAAGATTCTCGCGGCCATTCAGTTACTGTCAATTCTGCTGAGTAGGTGAAAATGTGACGGGAGATCTTGGCACCGATGCTACTGGAATTTGGTGGCTATAATCGTAACACATGGTTTCAAGAAGATGAAGCCACGTGTCACACATCCAACGAGTCCCTGCCGGTGGTCAAAGAAATGTTTCCGGAAAAGCTCATTTCCGGACGAGGCGACATCCCATGGCCACCCAGAATTCCAGATCTGTCCCCACCAGACTTTTTTTATGGGGTTATCTAAAGAGTCGAGTCTACATCAATAAACCAAGTACACCCCGTCAACTAAAAGGAAACATCAACGAAGAGATGTCGGCGATCTCGCAGTCTTTATGCCGACGAGTATTCGAAAACTTCGGTACACGTTTATAAGAGTACAAAAATCGTAACGGTGGTCATTTAGATGATGTAGTTTTCAAGAAATGAAGTCCAACTAATTAGGTTTCTTGTGAATAAACAATTTTTAAAATATGTCAAATGTTTTTATCATACGATTTTAACTAATTCATGGCCCACCCTGTATATGTGACCATCAAACAATGTGAGGCCTCATTTGACGAGTTTCAGTTTTTTCATCCAATTCGCACAATAATAATCTCAACTCCACTGAACTATATCTGAATGCTGTGTAAAACCGAGAAGGGCGTCAAGCAAACAATCTCGTACGCATAAGACTTCGCCTTTTATTTGTTTAGGGGCAGTCGGACTTGAATCTTGTTGAATTTTAAAACAAACGGTCGAGCATTTTCTTCCCGTTCCGAGACTAGAGTGATAATACTAGAACAGTGCATGGGAACCGCTTCTGGTGCTTGGAGAATAAACAGGAGCAACGTCACTAAGTGGCTTTCATGTGGTGCAGAGCAACGCGATGTGGGTGAAGTACTTCACGCTAAAGTCAAGTGTATACGAGGAAAGAGCGTAAAGTTCTCAGAAAACAATTCGGGTTTCTTTGCTACTACAGTATCATAGAGAAGCATGTTTCTGCAACAGACCTACTAAGAGATGATGAGGTCAAGTAGAATGGCATCATGAATGTCTCTCCAGGTTGTGCATAATCAGTTACAGACTTTTAACCAGTAATTTTTGAATTAACCCAGATATCGTTCAGCATTACATAAAGCAGAGCACATAGCATGAAAAATATATTTGATGAATAAATCCCACAAGGCAAGTCTTTAAACGTGACATAAATAAATAATATCTACCACTTGAGACGTTTATTACTCATTTACCATGATACATGGCTTGAGTTTTATTGACTAACATAAATATGTCCTAAAACCTTTGGCTTTAATTTTAACGATCACAAAGTTGTATCGGGTTCCCTTTAGAAACAACAATTTGTCTACTTACTTTACTGTCAGTTGACAATCATTTATTTTACTGTTTTCGCTTTAAGATGTATCAATTAGAAATAAGAAAAAGGATCTACAACTTGGTTGTGCGAGTACCCAAAGCTGAAATCTGCCGAATATTCCAGAATGAAAGCATTTCACGCAGAACCATTTATCGAACAACAGCGGAGTGCGAGCAGGAAATACCATGTCTAAATCTCCCAAAAAGTAGAAGACACGTGCATTTACTGCACAGAGGTCAGAGAGATTGGTGAGAAGGTTAAAAACTCAAGTTGTAATGTCAACAAGGAGACTGGCTCGTCCATACAGATTCCCTTAAGAGTTCGATATCATTGGAATTGAGGAGGGATGGTCTCAAATATCGAAAAGACTTAAGTGCCCCAAATACTCCTTCGTACACCAAGATGCTGTCGTCAATTGAGACGGGTACACTTTGCCAATGGAAAAATTATTATTTTAGAAGACGGAAAGTATTTCACTTTGAGTTATCCTGAAACGAAGCGAAACTACGGATTTTATACTGACAACGTATTGAAATGCCCTGACAATGTTACATACAAACATAAGGCGAAATTTGCAGATGAAATCCTTGTCTGGTGCGCAATTTCTAACGGGAGTGTATCCCAATCTTTTGTGGGAAGAGTGCTCCAGTTCCACTAACATCATGCTAATGACCATATCATGTTTTGGCTAGACCCAGCATCATGCCGTTACTCAAGACATATCCGAAACGGGCTTCTACAACCCAACATACCTACATTTTGTTCCCAAAAACAATAATCCCCAAAACTTGCCGCAGGCTCGCCGAATAAAGGATTTTTGGGATTTGCTGTCTAGGAAGGCTGGGCTGGGAAGCCCAAGGTGAAGAACAATTATGTCCGTGAATTTACGAAAAACTCGGTATAATTCGATAGTATAGTTTAGCTAAGGAACTGAGTTGTAATTTACGATAACTAATTAGTGTTTGAATAAATTTTTTGATTAAAAAAAGAATCTGATAGATATTTTGTGCCAAAGCTTTTAGGACATACGTCACTTAAAAATTCATTGGCCGGGAGTTGATTTTGTACTTGACAATTTGTTGCTTTGCGAGTAGTTTTCATGCCAATGAAAATCAGTATGCGACACAGTTCTCTAATGTCAATATAATTTTGTCTATCGTTTAACTAAGCTCTTTTAACGATACCGTAGCGCCAACACACCCGTTTCAAAATGTGTTCTAAGATGAAGCCATTGCTTTCATCTTTCAAAAATCGATTTACTGATTATCAGTAATAGAGGAATCTGACTAGAAGGATATGGTCATAGCCCTGTAATTTAATCTTGACCACTCGGTCTCAAGTGTTCAAAATGAAGGTTTTTAACTTATTTCTTGGACAGCTGAATAAATGCTCTTTTTTCTGTTTTCAGGAGGAGAGGCCCTTTGGTCCAGCTCCAGATGTAACAAGAAGATTAGGAGCATCAACTACCAACTTAGGAAAACCAGAACTGCACGGCTCGCCACCTTATTATAGATCTAATACCTCAGCAGGCAGTTCTAGTAGCAACTCTACATCATCAAGTGAGTAACCTCTTCTCGTAGTCTCAATTTTTCTGAACTATGCATTATCTATCTTATTACTCATGGTTTAGGTGTTCAGTCATTCCTTTCGACACCAAACTAATTATTTATATGTCAAAATTGCTCCCAAAGGTATCCAAATCTGAATCATTCGAGATTAAGATGTATTCACCTCAGCCACACTTTCAGATCCCTAGGCGCCCATGACTTCAGACACGTGTTCTTTCGAAAATATTTTTTACGGGAGCAAAAAAATTACCGTTGCTACATTGTTGAATTCTACGTAACAGTGATTTTTATAGATTTGTGGAATGTAGAAGACCCATAGAAATATTTCTTAGACTTCTTTCTCCAATTGTTGGGTTAGGTAATGAAAATTTCGCAAGATTAAAAATCCAGTGGTTTCAGATCCGTTGAAAAAATCATGTATGTACTTTTTCTTACGTCATTTTAAGTTCCGTTGGCGAAATAGTGATGTTTCGTCAGAGAAATAGCCAAAAATCACAAAATCCGCCTTTTCCAATTATAGACATTTTTAGAGTAGGTATTATGACTTCACAAACGCAATCTAGTCAATATAGACGGTTTTGAGTCAGCTAAGGGTACCTTTCCTGAACTAAAATGTCAACATTTGAAGAAATCGCGAAAATGTGGATTTTCCTATTTTCACAGTCTCAGGGAAACAAATTAAAATTTTGATTGTGAAACGTATAGGAGTGAAGAAAAACATTTTATGAGGTGTAAGTTTTCAGGTTACCCAACTTGTGCTATCAAAAATTTGAGAAGATCTGTTAAAATTCATGATTTTGTTAAATTCAAATTCAAATTCTTTATTCATGTCATAATACATCAAATATGTTTACATACGTCAATAGATCAAATGAAAATTGCATTAGAATTAAAACAAAGAGACTGCTAATGATCATAAAAAATTACAAACAAGTACACAAGCACTCATAAAAACATAACGCTAACATAACACATTAAGATTTATAGTTAAAATGTATGTCTTAAAAACTCTCTAAACGTGTAAAATGAGTTATTAATAAGAATTTTCTTGATTTGAACTTTAAAATCTTTAGCGATTTTAAGCCGTCTGGAAGTACATTAAAAAATTTGACCGCCCAATAACCAGGTCCATCTTGACACCTTCTCAGTCGCCAATAAAGAGGTACTAGATAGTTCTTATGCCTAGTATTGTGCTCATGGATGTCCCCATGAGTTACATAGTTAGAGTTTCTTTTAACGAACAATAGATTTTCAAAAATATATAAACAAGGCAAAGTAAGGATTCCCAACTTGACAAAGGTATCTCTGCAATCGTCTCTGTAACCCAAACGGCTCACAACCCTAACTGCCCTTCTTTGCAAGGCGAACAGTCTGTGGACCCCCGAAGAATGCCCCCAAGCCAGAATGGCGTAGGATATATGTGAATGGAGATTGGCAAAGTAAGCCATTCTCAATATACACAAGACTCCGTAACACATATATCCCTTTGGTGGCCTTTCCAGCAACACTGTCAACGTGACAGCCCCATCGCAATCTTGGATCCAAAGTAACCCCCAGAAACTTGGCTTCGCCAACCAAATCACTGTCCCCAGGTAGGCTTCGCATGGAGAACACCATTCTCTTTGTCTTATCTTTATTTAGCAACAGCTTATTGGAGCAAAACACAGCTCAGCCTCATCCTCAAAACTGTTAGCGGTGTGATAGACGGTCGTATCATCCGCGAAGAGAGTAATGTTAGTGACTGTGGAAACAACGTAAGAAAGCACCGATATACAGTGGATTTTCTAATTTACGAAATTCTCATTACCTAACCAAAAATTCGAAAAAAACTTCATAAGTATTTATTCTCGAACCCATAAGTTCCACAAATATATAAAAAATCACGGTTGTGTTTGATGTGTATCAGTAATTCTTTCAAAATCTTTTGAGCAAAGCTGCGCCCGTAAAAATTGTTTTTGAGGGCCCCTAGGGACGATCCATCGATCTGAAAATTTCGACTTTTGAATCGATCCGGATTTGGAAACCCTTAGGTGCAATTTTTAAATGTAGAGGGCCTACCACCTTTGTATGTATCTCGGGAATAATGACTCGGGGAGTGACGCCTCAGATACATAAATAATTCCTCAATACAATATTCTCCTGAGCTGACAGTATACATTTTGAGTCAGTACCACAATATATTTTCTCCGCTGCGCTCGTATGGGCCGCAGCAAGCTGGAACCCGTTAAAGTAGGTGACCTAGTTAGGGAGCGTCATGGCCAGATCAACTGGCCAGGGTTGTCATATAAGGGGATTTAGGATTGTTTTTTTTTGAGAAAAATGAAAACTTTGGATATTTTTGGGGTGTTTTACTCCATCTTTAACCAACAAATATATACACTGTCAATTGAGGAGGTGATCTGCAAACCGGAGTTTTTGAAAAATTGGCAAATCTGGGTTAGGCATGTGATCGTATATTTTCAATGGTCCTCTACCCGATAAACCTAATTAAAAACGTCAAACTGCAGTTTTTCCCTTTGTAATAGCTAGTGAATTATTTTGGTGTTCTACAAAGCGCAGTATTTTGTTTCAACTAGGAATAACAAAACGCAATTTATTACTCCATGCTTGGAAAATCATAGCGCAACTTTTCAGATCTTAACTTGCTGATCAAAATTACACATGCACGACAAAACGCAGTATTTCTTTGAATAAGTGGGGGGATATTCAGACCGGCTGTGAATAGTTCAGTTGTTTACCGACAGTTACGAAGTGTGCATGTTATACTTTTGCGATCTGTTGCTGCTAAATTACGCAATATTTCGAAATTAAAAATGGATGATAGTAGTCTAGTGCTAGTTAGTGATGCATCTGATGGTTCGAGAAAAAGAAAACGAACTATCTCTAAACGAGAAAGGGCAACAAAAATGCGGTAAGTTTGAATATAAAGGCAAGAGAGCGGAGTTGTTTTATATTTTTTATCGTTTTAGATACATGAATCATATGCCTAATGCTGAAGATTTTGAAGTGAAGTGCAAGCATTTAAAAACTGCACTCCAGTGTCATGATTTTTCTACCAGTAAAAACGATAATAGATAATAAAATAGCCCACTTGGTTAAAGTTAAGCATCCTAAAAGGAAAAAAAGTGAAAAAACATTGACAAATAAAGGCCAATCAATTAGGCTGGATTATTTTTTAAGAAATAAAATAGAGGCTGTTAGTGTGTCAAAAGACGTTTTTGGCTGCTTTGAAGATCTCACAACGGAATATCCTTACTATCGGAAAAAAGAAGGCAGAAGGGCAGATAATTGAGAGAAGGGGAGGTGATCGGAGAAGCAAAAAATACGAGGAGCAGAAAAACAGTGTTAAAAAATTCATTGGGAATTTACATGCAAGTGAAAGTCATTACAATCGTAAGAAATCGAAGAGACTTTATCTTTCATCTGACTTGAATATGGCGAAACTATCAAAACTTTATAATAACTCTGTAGAGCTGAATTTAAAAGTCTCGCGTCGTTATTTTTATAATATTTTTGTACGCTATTTCAATCTCGGCTTTGGGAATCCCGCAAAAGATGTATGTAGTCTATGTATCCGTCTGAAAAATACAATTAGATCCACAAAGAATGCAGCTATGAAAGGAAACTCTATTACTGAGCTGAGAATTCATAAATTGAGAGCTAAACAATTCCACCTTTTTTTGAAAGCAATTCCGGAGAACAGCTTCACAGTATGCTTTGACTTGCAGCAAGTCCAAGCGTTGCCTAAAAGAACATAGGGGAAGCATTTTATTTACGTCAACTTGCTCTATACAACTTTTGCATAACAGAACCTAGTACAAGACATCCTTACTTTTATACTTGGACAGAGAATCAAGCGAAAAGGGGACCGAATGAGATAGGATCAGCCATATACCATTTCTTGACAAATCGCGAGTTTCCAGATGGTTATAAATTAGTTAGACTATTCGCCGATGGATGCGGAGGACAAAATAAAAATTCTTTTATGATCCACATGTTGATGTTTTGGCTTTCCACTAAGGCACCTAAACATATTGAAGAGGTGGTCCTGTATTTTCCGGTGAGAGGTCATTCTTATCTATCTGCAGACAGAGTATTCGGTCGGATATAGAAGATCTGCAGAAAGCGGTCTGAAATTACTAAGAATACTGGAATATCTTTGGAGAAGTTGGGAATGTTAAAGTGATGGGACAAGATTGGAACTTGTTGGATTGGAAGGATTTTTCTAGTACAAAATTCACGAAAATCAGTGGTATACAAGAAGTAAAGCGAGTTCATTTGAAAAGGGTTCGTGAAAAGTGTTTGACAAAATTAGAAGTCTTCTACAGAACAGACAACGATACAAAGTATCAGAACTACTTGAAACGAGGTGCGAAATTAGAAAATTACCAACCTAAGCAAATCGAACTGCGCAATAGCATTAAAAAAATTAAGCTTGAGAACGTTGAAACCTTATTAAAAAAGTATCAAGAAGACTGGGAAGATAATGAAACCTTCGCTTGGTACTCGAAACTACTAAATGAAAGAAGAGATCCAACAGGAGACGAGGAAGAAACATGCCCGGAATCCGACGATGTAGATCCAGAGTTGTGTGATTGTGCTGAGGAAGACATTGGCTTGAAAATATAATTATATAACTTTCCGTTTCATTTATGTTTCATATGAATAGATTGGTTTTTCAAAACGCAGTTTTAATAGATGTGGAAAATCAAAATGCGGTTTTTTGTTTGTTTTTTTGTGTTAGCCAGCAAACGATAAGGACCGGATTTCAGCAGGTTAGTGTAGCCATTTCGTTGTCTCTGAAATTTGAGGTGGTATGTTTGGCTTAGCATTCTACTAATCCATTTACGCACCTTAAAAAAACGTCTTTATCTCAAAACGTTGAAATTTCAAAGACTGCAGTTTGCAGATCACCTCCTCAATTGTAAGTTGGTAGACATGTAAACATAGTCATACACGAAAAAAAAAATTCACTAACGCTCTAAAAATGAATATTTCAGCCGCAGTAAAGAATCAACGTTGGCAGATTTTGGTTCTTGACATCCTTTACGATCGGTTACGATGCCTAGAGTACGGAGACCTGTACGATTTCGTCAACTTAGTGAGTTTGATAGGGGCCGTATAGTGGGACTTCGGGAAGCTGGACTTTCTTTTCGGGCAATTGCAGTTAGAGTGCAAAGAAGTGTAGACACTGTGGTTAGGTGTTGTCAGGCATGGCTTCGAGAAGGCCGTACGCAAAGAGCAAGGGGCACTGGACGCCGCCGTAGAACAACAGACCGTGAAGACCTATTGGCATGCGAAGTGTTTACCGACGAATGAGAAGTTTTGGCTTGTTTTCATACCGGCCACACTGGGTCCTCCCTTTAACTCGAGAACACCGACGTAATCGCCTTGAGTGGTGCAGACAACGGTCACTCTGGGATCAGGAACAGTATTGTCTTTAGTGACGAGTCTCGATTTTGTTTAGGCATGCACGATGGTCGTGCCAGGGTTAGAAGGCGACATGGTGAAAGGAGGAATCCACAGTTTTTTGTTGAAAGACATGTTCATCACACTGTTGGAGTTATGGTTTGGGGTGCTTTTAGCTTATGGTTATGGTCACCTTTAATCTTCACCAGAGGTAACATGAACGCGCAGCGTTATAACCACGAAGTTCTAGAACCCCATCTTTCGCCCTATCTTGACACCCTGGCAGATCCAACTTTCCAACAAGATAATGCCCGACCACATGTTGCAAGAGTCACAATATACTTCTTTCAACATAATGATGTCACATTGTTACCATGGCCACCAATATCTCCCGACTTATCCCCAATTGAGCACGTATGGGATATGATGGGTAGGAAGTTGCTCAATTTGCAACGTCCTCCTCAGACACTAGAAGCACTTCGAGAGGATTTGGTGGTTGCCTGGAATGAGATACCATAGGAGGACATTGACCACCTGATCAGAAGCATGCCTAGGCGCGTTGAAGAGTGCGTAGCACATCAGGGTGCATCCACACATTATTAAAGGTCAAAGGGCTTTAAAGCAGTGCAATCATTTTGAAATTTTTATCATTTACTTATTATGCTTCATTAAGTACAATTAAGTACAAAATTTTATTAAAATAAAACCATTTAAACTGGGTGTTCGGATTTATATGTCACTTAGTATACATTGCATGACTCTCTAGTCAAACGTTGTGTATTTAGCGAGTGACGAGTATACTGTTGTAGCCGAAATCATCAAGGAATTCCGGTGGCATAGCTACCGAATGTCAGCCCAGAACAAAATAAACCCGCACTATAGGAAAGCACCTGTGTCAGAATTATTGTTGAGGTACCAATCCCTACTTTTTCCAATGTAACAACACTGTGCCACATTTTGAGAGCGACTGTCTAAACCGTAGGCATTAAAAAATGATGTTTCATTAGTGAACGTTATGCCGTTTTTTGGCTCTGAAAGCACCTGTTAATTGACGCTTGTAGCCCATAATTTTCCCTCCGTTTTTTCCTGTTGCCAATTAATGGACGAACGACCGTTAGTGATTTGTGTATCAATTACCGTGAAGAATGAGTAAGAATTTAGGGGGAACACGTTCAACCGGGATGAGGTGAAATTAAGAGAAATAAGATTGTTTTGAGGAGAAAATATTTCTAAAATAAACGCGTAAATGATTCCATACATTTCTTGTTTTTTGTTTAAGCGATAAAACTGTTGAAGCGTCCCATCATTACCTGAAAATCTACTACAAAAGAGCTTACCACGAAAATAAATCATTATCAATCATATGCTTAGATGAATTTTTCTTCAAACAGACAAGGTTCAAAAACGCGATTTTTCCGTTTGATCAAAAATTCACAAATTCATATCTTTTTATGGATAAATATAAATTGAAGCTGAAATATGCTTATGGATTACGACGTCATTACATATAGCTGAAAGAGGCAAAAGGGCCAAAAATAATCCGCTATCGGCCGAATTATATACGGAAGCACCAAAGGACAAGTAGGCCGATGGCTTGGAAAGTGAGAATTACTTTGATTAAACTTGACGACCGGAATTTCCTAGCAAGATTTCGTCTTACAAAAAGGACTGTAGAAACAGGATTATTCTCTTCCCAGGAAACTGAACAACTTTTTGTTCTGTATTATGATTTTGTTTTCCCTGTCCTACTGTATTTCTACTAACAACATTTCCTCGTCTTTGGAGAAATTTTTAGCCCTTTTCTTGATGTTTCCTTTCTCCATGTTGGAACAGTTTTTTATCAATTTGGTAAACTCAAGCCGTATTTTCTTCTCGACTGCTGAAGAACTTTATTTTTGGGTCGTGGATTATAGAATGCTAAAAAAGGTGACAAACACGATATTTAGAAGATATCTACAAATCACTTCTATAATCCCGTCTAGAGAACCTACAACTAAACAAGCCATGTTTGAAAAACCTTACCTTGCTTGACTAAGGCTTTACTCACATTTCGACTACTTTATAAAGTATTATTTAAAAAAGCCACGCTGTCATGTATGACACGTATGACGGATTGACACAAGACACAGATGCCGAGTACAAAATGGCGATATCCATGAACCATAGATACAGGGTTCGAACATAAATATACTGTGAACCTCTGGTAAGTTAACTGGCGCTATGAAAATACTTGAAAAATGCATTTGCGGGCAACTACAATCCAGCTTCCTGGTTAAAGTTAAATAACCAGAAAGTTAACTTGCGACCGATCCTAAGGAGGATCCCAATGGTTTGGCAACCTACATTGAAATACATCGAAAATTTCAAAAAATATGGCTGGGATAGGAAAATTTCGCCCACTTACTAGCGCCATAAGGTTGTAACTAGACAAAGATTTCAATTCCTAGTCATCTGTTCACGTCAATAGATGTCAAAACGTAATGAACTCGTCAATATGGATTACCTGTCTAACTAATATGACTTTTCTTTTGACAGTGTATCTCCAACCACTCAAGCTCCGCCTAACAGAATCAAAATTGGACATCGGTACCATTGTCTGATGATCTGACAGATTGGACCAAATCAAATCACATTTGCGTGAACGTGTGTGAATTACTTTTCTATTGATATCCTTCTTACAACTGACAATGACAATATATTTGATGCTCATCTGTCTTCCAGGTGACAGTTCACTTACCTTTTCTTTTCTTCGCTACTATTTAGCAAAGCACAGCATCATTTGGTTGTGGTTAAAGTACCCTCTGTTTACCATAGGCAAGAGGTTCATTCCAAGACCTCCGATATAACGAACTGAGAAACTACAAAACATGTAATTGGGAGAAAGTCTATATGTTGCACAAAGAGGTTAACGATCACAAAAGAAAGTTGAAGGAATTACCCTATAAAGGGTCTACGCCAGACTATTGTGTCTTATATCATTGCTTCACAAGGCAAACTGCAATGATTCCATTGATGCGTCGAATACTATTTCTCGCATTAGAGATGCAGATGCAGAATTAGTTCTGGGTAGATTTTAGCGTCATCGAAGGGCGTTTGGCGTTTTCGGTATGATGAGCGAGGGAGGCATGCCTGTTTTTTTTTTTTTAGTGGTCCTGGGGGGACCGGGAGGTGGAATCCATTTTACGGACCCCATACGCCGTGGTTCCAGCGCGCATGGGAGTGTGGGACTCCAGCTACATTCTAGTAGACTGACTACCCACTAAACCACCTCCTCTGGCTCTCACGACTATATCCGGTAGCACCACTTGTTGCGGCATGTATTCAGATGCATTCGCAGAGGATAAGCTGGTTTCTTCTGCTAGTGCAAGATGTCGTCCCTACGCTTTGCGTTCATCACATTACGAACGAACCTCTGTATAGTGTTCCAGTTCTCCTTACTTTTCATCATGAGTATGATGATGCTTCTGCTAGTGACCTCCGCACCGATAACTGACTCTGTATTGCTCCTCCATGCGGCCCATCTTTGACACACAAAGATTGTGTGCTCCGGGGAGTCCTCCGCTCCGCAATAACCGCAGATGCTGCCCTCCGTGATTCCCATTCTTTTGGTGTAATCCCCAAAGTATCCATGGCCTGATAGAAACTGGGTCAAATAGAAGTCTAGCCTTCGATGTTTACAGCTAACCCACTGTCTTACGTCCGGGATCATAGTCTTGCTCCACATTGCCGTCTCTGAGTGGTCGCTCCACATACGCTGCCATTTCTCCAAAGTTGTGCTTCTTTCCAGCAACCTGGTAGTACGAAGCTTAGCATCATCCCTGCTGTACAGGTGGAGCCTCTCCTCTATGAGCAGAGTGACTGGGGGTATTCCAGCTATTACTTGAGCGGCCATAGTGGACATTGTTCTGTAGCCGCTCGATATCCGCAGCAAAGCCTTCCTCTGGATACTCAAGAGCATTTGTCTATATCTCTGGACTTGGACCACACGGTGCCATACAGGAGCTGCGTACAGGACCACGGAGTGAATTACCTCACAAAGGACCGTCCTTTTAGGGAAGGCATGCCTGGTACAAAAACAACAGAAAGTCTCATACGAAATCGTTTTGGTTGTTGTAGCAGAGCGAGGGAAGAAGGAAAGAACAAATAGACAATCATGGAGTCATATCATCATGAAAAGATAAGTTTCAGGTGTTTCACCGAGAAACGTGTTATTACAATTTGTTCTTAATACTCATTAACTCGAGGATTTTAAAATAAGGTTAACATTAGGCTATTTGCTAGACGAAAAATGGATGAAATCAATTATCTATTCACTAGCGTTCCGAGAATGCTCTATCATACTCCAATGGATGACCAATTTCAATAAATATTCAGTCTCCTCGGAACATCAAATAAAGCTGTTTTGGTTCGCATACGAAAAGACGCATTCAGTTGTACATTAATCTGCAGCATATGTTGCGCTATCGACTCAGCTCGCTGTAACGAAATTTGAAGGGGACCAATTAAAATAGTCCCTTCAACCCCTCTACAGTAATGTGATTGAATTTATTTATCAAAGGTATATTGGCATGCACCGCTTCACACGTATTAGGCTTCACGTGATTTAGTTTGTATACGATTGGTTTACGGTAACCATCCAATGCTTCCTCGGTTCGTGAAGGTTTGATTATAAGATGGGTAGACGACGGAAGTCCGCGCTAATAAATAAACAGTTATTGTTCCTTGATTTACCGGATTAAATAAATCATTAGGTGATACTTTATTCTGTCATGTAAATATTATACAGGGAAAAATTTTTCTGACGAGTTCAACGAGTACGAGAGAGAAGTGCGAGGAGTGTGTTTCAACACATGTTAGAAAGAGATAGAAGGCGGCTGAAGACCAATGGCCATCACCATAATATTGTCTAGTATCGGTGACGCAGTAGGTCGTGTTGCCAATATGTTACACCAGAAAATGTTGGAACAGGCTGCTGCAATAGGTTAGGTTTCTGTCAAACCCAAGAACATCTAATTTAATATTTTGTTTTAATGGTCATTAGAATTATTTATTTTATTGGTGTTTTAATTTATTTTAGAATTAACTGTGATTTCCATCGATGCGGATAAAATCAACTCATCCTGGGTTATTGTTATATCTTGCAACAGTGCTGCGGAGGTTGGATACCTTGCCTTGGAAAGTATGAGATGCTGTGTTATCAAACGAACCAATGATGCGCCGTTGCAGAATTTGTGGCAATCCTGACATTCCATTCGACTTAAAATGGAGCGCAGTTATTACCGATCAGGAATCAAGGCTAATCGGATCCAGTATGGCGTCTATAAGAACAAATAAAGTTGATGCTGGAGGGCAAGATACGCAACATCATATGAAAATTCTTATGATGCCATCTTATAGAGGAGAAAAAGTGGCAACGTTAATGTGGAATTCATTTTAAAATCCCACTACCAATGAAGTCAAGAAAAAATTTGGAAAATCAGTTTTTTTCTATCTCTCTCCAGAAGTAGTTTGCATTTAAAAATTTTCTAATCCGGCATTTACGAGCACTTACCTAAATCCGCAACTTCGTTCCCATTAAGCGAGTTCGTATCTCTTACCGTTTCCGAGATTCCAGCAGTGCGGATCGAATTTGAAACTCCCGGCATAGATGCGTAAAATCAATGGAGCTCAAGGTGTATATACTGCTGCCAAAAAAGAAACCCAATTTTCGACACCTACAATTTTTTTTCTGAAAACTATCAAGAGCCTCTGAAACATCAAAAAAGGAGTCCTAAAATCTGCTTAGTGCGAATCCTGCATTGCGTGCGACCACACTTCGATCGACCTAAATCTGTCCTACTGGAGTAGCCATAACCATCACTTGACATCGACAAAACGTTTACCCCCATTTCTCAAAATATCCCTATTTTAGTACTCTCTGGCTTGCATCATTATCAGTTTCCTTTCACTGTACTTCACATCCAGCGGATCATAAAAATATGAAATATGTGTAGGTTACAGCTAAGCAGAGTATATTTTCCAGAGAGAAGCGTAAGAGATTACTGGAAAGGATGTGACTGGAAAGGCAACTAGCTATAATATTTCTACGGATAATAAAAGTTTCAAAGCTGCAGAGGAAAAACCTTAGCGATGGTCTCGTAAGAGCTGGATACGTTCATACGAACCATATGCGGTTTGAATTCAGCATGCAGAAAACAGTAGTTGGCACAATAAATCTGTAATTTCTTAATGGAAAATTTATCGAATGAACTTCTTCTGTGGAAATCTTTATAGCAAATATGGGGAAGGCAGAGAGGTCTTGGACGTTTGTAAGAAGTTAAACAGCTTCTCCTATCATGGAGTAGTGAAAAAGTGCCTCAGTAGAAAGTATTTGGAGTGCCTTGGATGACACTGGTTGATTACCAATAGATGGTCTATGCTTCTGACATCAAGGGTCGCCTTGGACTTACTGCTCAAACAATTTGATATACTCACTCAATTATTTATTAAGGCTATCGCTGCCTTTCAAAAAGCCTCTTCCCCGACTTATTTTTTAGGTAGCTGAAACTCAGGGTGCTGATAAATACCTACTATATTTTAATATAAAAATAGCATTTGAAGATTTCAATGTGGCGCCTGGGCGCCATCTTGTAGCATTTTTTCCAAAGAAAAGCTGGTCATCTTATTTTGAAGCTACTCATATGTAATACTTAACCCTAAAAATATAAAAGCCCTCTCTATCGAATTGGGGTATTGGCAGGCTGTCAAATTTAAGTGTTGACTTGGATTTAGCTGAACAACTTATCATTACAACGTTATATTGTAGTATGTTACATCAGTCTTCCACTTTTGGAGAATATACCTGAGTATATACAATACAAGATATTCAGTCTTGGAAAATTGATATACCTTGTCAATTTTTTCCAATGCACTATTTCATATTTCATAGTATTTTCGGATAGATACTTGTTATAGCGCTTTGATGATTGGTTGTTGCATTATAAGCGATTCACTGTACAACAAAATCCTTTTAAAGAAATATGAACAACCGGTACGGGTATTACGTAAAAAAACATATAAAATGTCATCTTGCAGACTAGTTAGTTTTAGCGTGCAAACAGTCATTCCATGTTTGCTCACTAGGATCATTGTGAGCGTCCATCTATGGAGGAATGACTCAACTACACGCATCATGGGTTGCATACTTTTGTGGAGCCGAGTAGTCTGCAGCTTTCAGCTCTGAGAAGAAAGGTGGTTGAATAGCAAGATAGCATCTGGATGATTGTGTGTATCGGTCTGCATGTGTATAAGATCAGTGATAGCTGTGTGGGAAAATCATTACTGAATATGGTGCCAATGAAGTATATCTATTAGCTGTGCCCGACGGGTTATTTATATGTTGTCCCTTCTGAAGAAAGGATATGTTCAAAGTATAAATTACGATTTTTTTGTGTCTTCAAAAATATTGAGGAGAATTAGGTAAGGCCAATCACCACCCGCCCGCGTTGTGTGTAATTACTGTTAGCATGTACGAGTATATGACCTGTAATTCGACAGTGTGGAGTAAATGTGATTATCTCTTTCATTTTTTAAATTCAGCAAATTTGCAGATGTAATTTCCAGAATGGATAAGAAAAAGTAGATGCGCAACTAATTTCTAGCTTTGAATCTCAAGTAAGTGTATTTGAGACAAGAATCCAATGGAATTATCATCAACACATACTATTAGCACACAAATCCTCACTATGCACCTGAGCATTGCCGTTTTCTTCTAGCTATATTATACAATTACAGCGTAGACCTCCAGTAATGCAACCTCTAAAGCGCGCTTTTAAATCACACTTAAGCCAAACATGGATAACTGAGGCATCATAACGTTTAGGCAACACGTACAACTACAAAACGAGTTCACAGCGTGTCCATCAGCTAGTGCTAAGTATGCGTCTTGTAGGGAAACCTACATAATGTCACAAAAAACTAATACAATGTCAAAAAAATAGACATAATGTCATCTTTCCAGATATCTAATACCCGTGCCGAGTGCAGTAACTGAAAAGAGTGTGCTATCAAGAGAAGTCTACGGGGCACCTCATAGTACATATGTCAAAATCGATCGAGCGGTTCAAGGTGTAGACCGTGAAATAACAATTTCAAGGTTGAATCTTCTTCACTAAAATACGCCATTTTTTTTCATTAGATTTTTGTATACCCACTAGGGTGGGTCAAAAAATTTTTTTTTCGGTTTTGAAAAAGGCTCAGTAATAAAAAGGTGCCAAATGGTGCCGTTAGTTCATATGTAAAATTTTATTACATAATTCTGAGTTTTATTGCCTCCGGATTGTACTAAAGCATTGTGTATACGTAAACTTCTAGCGTCTCCTCGGGCGTCACTTTACTAATTCTTTATGCATCTTCGATTATGGTTCCTGTTACTTTGGTTGCCTAAGCGTTAGTGTTAGCTACTGTTTGGTTGAGTTCAAGTAGCCAGGGAGAGGGAGGGGTAAGAGTGGGGGTGTTAGGTAAGACACACGGGTAAGACAAGTCGCGCACAGTTCATCGCAATCAGTATCTTGCGTTAGAAAGTGCGGACGTGTATCGTGTAAGTTTCGCTGTCAGAAAAATGGAACGTACTCGAAATAGTTGGAAGTGTCCGATATTTGGTGATTTAAATGACTTGAAAGACAACGTATTGCCAACCTATGGGGATGTAATGCGATTTTATGAGTGGACCCGACACAGGTTGAAATACGAGAGAGAAAGAAATAAAGAGCCAACATATAAAGAAATAGAGGCCATTGTAGTTGCAAGACTGATAGAAATATGGGCAAAATCCTCTATCCCTACAGTTGAACCCAAACGAATGAAGGTAATGTTACAAACGTATCACTTAAAATGCAAAAATCTCCTCAAATCTAATCCAAGAATACCTAAAAACACGTTGGAAGGGTTTCGTCTTGGGAGTAAAGCCTTGTTGATATTGCGGCTTGCAAGTGTCAAGAGTTTCTCAAATGTGCTTGCCCGAAAAACAAGAAAATACCTGCAGAGAACGTGGCTTTATAACTGATCAACGAACCGCTAGGCAAATGGTGATAGGTGCCTTAGATGTTGTCACAACTACAAAAATTACAAAACACTGAAAAGGAAGTCAATACGAGAAAATTCTAAGAGCAAACGACTGAAAAAACCGAAACATGTACGGAAAAGCTGAGTAGCACTTCTGAATCCGAAAGTGTTCAGTCCGATGCTGAAGAACCAACACAAATCAAGTTGAGGACTTCAAGTGGTCAATCTAAGAGTGACACTAGACTTGATTATACTTTGCTATCAAAAACATGCGATAGATTCGGAGTGTCGGATAGGGCAGGAGCAGCTATCGCATCAGTTTTCTACATGCGTCGGGTTCTCAAGTAATAGATAAAAAAAACTACGCCCAGAACGAAAAAAGGCCAGAGAAAATATAGTTTCACAGCAAACTGTTTCACAAATACACGCATTGTATTTTGACGGAAGAAAAGATCAGACTCTAATGATGTCTGAAATAGAAGGAAAAAACTATAGAAAACGCATAGTTGAAGAGCACATTTCTTTGATAAAAGAACCTTATTCGGAGTTTTTAGGCTATATTACACCTGCTTCAGGCACTGCAAAGTGTATAGCAAATGAAATATTTGACTTTTTCTTGAATGCTGATATATCCGTCGATGATTTAACTGCAATTGGATGTGATGGAACTAATGTGAATGTTGGCATATATGGCGGTATTATACGACTGCTAGAGAAACGGTTAGGTAGACCCTTACAATTGATTATTTGTTTATTCCATATGAATGAACTACCATTTAGACATCTGTTCCAATATACCTCTGGACCACGAACATTTTCAGGAACGATTGGCAAAGATCTCGAGAACTGCGAAAAAAGACCTATAAGCAAGTTTAAGCCTATTCCAACGAGCTTACCGGAGCTTTCTGCTAAAGATATCAGTACTGACCAAAAATACTTGTACAGAATGGTTGAAGCAATCTCAACCGGTGTATTTCCTAGCGATTTGGCTAATAAATCACCAGGTAAAATGTCGCATGCGAGGTGGCTGACTCGTGCGAACAGGATCCTCCGTCTGTATGTTTCTGTAGAGACTCCGCCTGAAAGTCTAACTATTCTTGCAACGTATGTTATCAAGGTTTATGCTCCGATATGGTTTTCTATAAAATCTCATTCTAGCTGTAAAGATGGATCGCGACACTTTTTCAAACTCATCGAGTTATCCAGATATTTACCAGCAAATTTGAAATCTATCGTCGATCCAGTAATTCAAAGAAACAGCTATTTCGCACATCCGGAAAACGTATTGCTCGCAATGTTAACAGACTCTCAGCCGCACATTCGTGAATTAGCTGCACGACGCATTTTGAAAGCTAGATCAGTAACAATTAAAGATTTGCGCATTTTTAAGTTACCACAGATTAACTTCAATGCATCAACGTATTATGATCTTTTGAATTGGCAAGAAGATATCTCTGAGCCACCATTATTGAAATCTGTAACCGAAAAATCTCCGATTATTTATTGAACAGAAAGGAGAAAGAGACTTGGATTTCTTACGCCTTCCTTGTCACACACAAGCAGTAGACAGAGCAGTCAAAGCTGTAACCGAGGCCTCAACCACTTTGTGCAATAAGCTAATGAGAGAGGGATTCATCAAAGCCCAGATGGACTCGAGAAAAGCAATGCCAAAATTTGATAGCAAAAAGGATTTCTCTACAAAAATAAACCCCTCGCCAATGATTATTCATTATTATTTTTGTTGTAAAATTATTTTCTGTTCAATAAACGTTTACTTACTATTCATTCAAGACATTTATTTGTAAATTATATTCATTAGTGTGACTTTGTATGCACGCAGTTATACCTCCTGTAACCCCATCTTTGACAATTTCCACATGATTCCGGAGGCAGAAGATTAATTGATTGCAATCAAACTTCATACATGTTCACACTCATGATTTAGCACCTTTTTGTCACTGAGCTTATGAAAAAAGGAACATTTTTTTTCACCATATAAAGACCCACCCTAATACCCACTGCCACTCGCACTGCCAGGAAAAACCTAAACACCCTCGTATCAAAAAATTCATCAAGACATTTAACCTGTGGTCCCTTTTCGTCAGAATCCAAAAAATTATTTTCATAGAATTTTATTGTCGCCAGTATCGCTGTCACTGCTAATACGAGTCCAACAACACTTTAGATGTAATAATTTATCAACACGTTAAGCTGTAGAATGAAATAAAATTTTATGGTTTGATTTTTCTATAAAATCCCTTATCTTGTCACTCGCTTAGATGAATCCAATGACGTCTCATGTGTCAAAATCCGTCAAGCCGGTTGGCCTATACCGCGTACATAGAATTTGTAGATACATCAATTCGCACGAAAAAAACATCCCGCCTTCTGAGGCAGTCGGATAACACAAATTTGGCAGCCTGCCAGTTCGCCACCTACCTAAGATAGTAATTTTATCTATGGGCTATAAAGTAACCGTAAGGAGTTTCACAATGGGGTACGATAACTTGTTCCATTAAAGTAAATGTTCCAAAGTGGCGCCCCACTACCAACTGTCTCTTTCGCGCCGAAAATAGGATTCATTACTCCAAATTTCAGCCTCACTTGATCCGCTGAAAAAGCAATTAGTTAAGACTTTTTCAAAGCACTGTATATGTACATTATATAAAAGGCTGCTCCTATAAAAACTTACGTAATATTATGATATATGTCAGATCTCAGGCAATCTTAGCAGACCGCCCACAAACTTCCTCTTCAGTTGTTACAAGTCACCCGTATGAGTGTGTTTTTCTGATCGACAAATGAAACCGTAAATATATATATATATAATATATATATATATATGAGCGTAGTCATTGCCAAGCCAACGACCAGTTGGGTATAAATTACAATCTGTTAATTGGGAAATTGGCAAAACTCTTAGGCTTAAGTTGAGTCTTTTGACGATAAAATCAAGCTTTCGGCATTCTCTATGGAGCCTTCATCAGGATTTTGAAAACACAATTGTGATGCTAGCAAAGAAAACAGGACAGATTTAAATTGTCAGACAACTTACTCGTCGTGAGTTGCAGCCACAAGGTGTTTCAGAACCGACGTAGAGAAGATCGAACTTATAATCAGTATAAAAACAAAAAGGACGGGGACATTGGGTTTGTTGTAAACGACAGATACCTTCGTTAAATGTTAAAAATATCAATCCACCCGAACAAGTTAAAAATATTACACGTGAGACGACATTTTGTTGAAACAATGGGAATGCAGTATCTAACCTTCTGTTTCCTCCGCAGACACGTGGAGAGTGGGCGGCACGGAAAGATAATGCGTCAACAGATTACATGATGACGCGACGGGCCGTGGAAACTGTACACCTCTTCTCCACCTCTCTCTCCAGCTTTGGGTATGAAGTATACGAGGGACGCTCGGTAAACCTCCACCCAAAATTTACTAAATTGCTGAATTAACTTGTCTTGGGAAAAAATTGTGTAGTTCATATGAGTGTAAGATGTGTATATTGATCAACCTTGAAAAGATGGGTTATGTGAGTTTGTATTAAAAATGTGAGAGAAAATGTATTCCAATTTACGGGTACGTAACGTTCGTTCGAAACACCTTGTGGCTGCAACCTCACCCGACGAGTAAGTTGTCTGACAATTTAAATCTGTCCTGTTTTCTTTGCTAGCATCACAATTGTGTTTTCAGAATCCTGATGAAGGCTCCATAGAGAATGCCGAAAGCTGATTTTATCGTCAAAAGAGTCAACTTAAGCCTAAGAGTTTTGCCAATTTCCCCAATTAACAATTAAATCTATAATATATACTTGAGCGTGGTCATTGTCGTCTAGACCAGTTAGGTGAAAAATTAAAGCTTCCGCCTTTTGTTGGGTACTTCGACAAATTTAAGCAAAGAGGACTCTTTATACTTTTTTGATTCTCTCTAGCTTTCAATGGACTTTGCCATCATCATCAGGACTGCAATTACAATGATAACAGTAGCAACAAAAGTGTAAAATGAATTTAAATTGACTCAACTTACAGTAGTATGTGAGATGTTGCTAATTGTTGTTTACGTAGGAGGGGAAACGTCCAGTAACATGGTGAGAGCTGGATAGATGGTACATGGTCAAATATACAAAATATGACAAGACAAGTAAAAACAGATTAAAAATTATTTAAAAAACAAGGCTTCATCCTAAAAGATGCGCTCTAGCATCTCATGTTAACACAACAGGGCTTCTATGAATTACACAGTATCAAAGTTCTTGATAAAGAATAACACTTTCCAACGTTTTATTCCTGGAAATGTCCACATTTTCATGAATAACAACTGTATCAACAAAAACAGATGTTAAACAACTGAGTGTCATTTACATATTTGCTAAACTGCGAAAAATTTGAGAACTTACATATCTCCCCAAATTTCGACTTTTCACAACCATAAATATAATCTGTGTTTGGCCGATTCCACCAACAAATTCATTCCACTCAAAATCTAATAATTCTCTTCTCACGATTTATTAACAATTGTTAATTTAAATTCCCATTAATTAAAATATAGTTTATTCAACTGCCTCTGGTCGGTTTTAACAATTTCTTACATAACATTCTGAAATCACATCATCTGAAGTGATTTGGCAACGTTTGGCACACGCCCACAATTCGTTCCATCTTTCAACACAGACATTGACAACCTTCGACCTTCTGTCAAAGGTTCATCTCACTCATTATTCCATGACCACCATTTTGTGCAATCATCAAGTGGCTTCACGATGTAATGCTCTAATGTTTTTTAAATAATTTTTAATCTGTTTTTAACTTGTCTTGTCATATTTTATATAATTTTTGACCATTGTACCATCTATCCAGCTCTCACCATGTTACTGGACGTTTCCCTCATCCTATACGTAAACAACAATTAGTAACATCCTCACATATTACTGTAAGTTGAGTCAATTTAAATTCATTTTACACTTTTGTTGCTACTGTTATCATTGTAATTGCAGCTCCTGATGATGATGGCAAAGTCATTGAAAGCTAGAGAGAATTAAAAAAAGTATAAAGAGTCCTCTTGCTTAAATTTGTCGAAGTACCCAACAAAAGGCGGAAGATTTAATTTTCACCTATATAATATATATATATTAAGGTATTGCTAGTTCTTGATTTGTATCTGGAAACTTCCATCAGGTGAACCGCTAGCGAACTGTCAATCTAACGTATGAGTAGATGTCTTATGGGGTCTCGATCTCAGTAGTTCCAAAATCCGCCACCAGAGGCGCTGGCGTCGCGCGCCATTGACAGGTTGTTGGACGGAATCTGTAATCGAAATTCAGTTGGGATCCGCCGCTAGATGGCGCTGTCAAACCAAACGGAATCTGTGTGCATTGGACACCTGTCATGCGTCATTGGGCATCTCACGCATAGATGGCGTTACACGTCCTCTGTCATACGTCATTGGACACCTGTCATT